>CM035119.1:32242248-32842248 GCA_020205555.1 Panax stipuleanatus | reverse complement strand
ATTATAATTACATAAATTATAATTAATCATGCAAATATTGAATTATAATACACAAATTATAATTTATAATTAATCATGCATTTATTAAATTATAATTACATAAATTATAATTTAAATTAACATTTACTTGATTAAAATAAATCAAATAATATTCATTATAATTTAACAAAATTATAATTTAAATTAAATCTTTACTCTAATTATAATTATTCAAAATTATAACCACACTATATATTTTATTAATATAATATATTAATATTTATTTTCATGTCATTAAATTATCACCTTCAATTAGTCTTTTATGATACAACAAAATACATAAAAGAAATAACTCATCTTGACTTTCTGCACCCCCCCCCCCCAAAGCCGGGGCAGGGTTTTTACTCTTGATAGGCCCGCTGGGGCGGGCCCTTTGCATGGTTGGAAGACATGCTCGCGAACTGTGCAGGAAAAAAGTTAATTTGGCTTATTTCTCCGCACCAAAGCTACTAACATGATTTTAACATATATAAACATTACAACACATAATCAAAACAACCAATTTCATAATTTTTGAAGAAAAACCATTGATAAGTGTTCTTGATGAAATTGAACACTGTATTTTTGTTTTTAAACCAATTCACACAATTTCAAGCATAGTCAATCAATTTCTAAACATGCTATCATCACCTACCATTAATTTAAACACAATGAACAATCAAACATGAATTCCTTTGATTTTTAAGAGAAAACTTTACATATATATAAAATTTTAAAATACTTTCACTATAACTCTTTGAAGAACATGAATTCCTCATGTTTATCACATGTATATGAATTAAATAATTAATTAGGCATACAATTCATATATGAGCATATACATAGCCTATAAAAATTATAATTACACAAATTACATGAAAACATGTTTTACAAAGAACTAAAGTACAAAGAACATGAGAATAAAACTTCTAAAACTATTGGTTAGGATTATACCCTTTGGCTTAGTGATAGGAAGAAGATGAAGTTGCTTTGATTTCTCAAGCTTCCCTTTCTTTCTCTTCTTCTTCTCTATTTCCCTTTATCTTTTCTCTGTTTTGTTCTTCTAACTAACTCTTGTTCTAACACTAACTAACGTAAAACTATTGATATACATATATTATACATATATCATATATACATATAACTGACAAGTAATTAACCCATATAATAAATATATTAATTATAATTATTACATGAGTTACACAATTTGAATTTAAAAAGTCATAAGGCTTTGTTTGGCAACCCTTTTTAAATAAAAATAGATTTTAGTACTAAAGCATTGTTTGGTAAAAATGAATTTAAACAAGTGCAAGGGCCCTGTTTGGCAAAAATCTTTTAAAACAAATGTAAGGGCCTAGTTTGGGTAAAACAAATTTTAAAACTCTTTTCTTTATTTTAATAAATCATTTAACACATATTTTAATATCAGACTTTAATTAATTAAATCTTTAACATTCTTATTTAATTAATTAAAATCTAACATCAATTAATCATATAAAAAAATTATCACATAACAATTATAATTACTCGCTAATTATAATTCATGTAACACTCATCACATAACTCATCTAATTTAATTATCTCAATTAAATTAAAACTATACTATAAAATCAATACATATTAATTAAATTAAATATTAAATATTCACTTAATTAATATATAACTCTTAATTAAGTCACTCCACAAATTCACATAATTTATTTATTCAACTCAATAAATAAATCACATAAAATATTTATTTACTCAACAAATATTAAAATTTAATATTTAAAATCTCAATCGTTACAATCTTCCCTCCTTAAAAGGATTCTGTCCCCAGAATCACACATAAAAAAAAATCTCGTCGATTACATTCTTCCCCCTTAAAAGGATTCTGTCCCCAGAATCGGTAGATAAGGGGTTTCACAAAACTAAGCAAATAATTGCGGATAATATTTCAACATAACATCTTCGAGTTCCCACGTAGCTTCTTCAGTACTGTGGTTCCTCCAGATTACCTTAACAAAAGGTATCGCTTTATTTTTAAGTACTTGTTCTTTTCTATCAACTATTTGAACAGGCACTTCTTCATATGTTAAGTCTTTATCAAATTTTAAAGGCTCATACTGTATTACATGTTTGTAGTCGTGCTTGTAAGGTCTCAACACAGAAATGTGGAAGACGTTATGTATATTCTCTAGCTCCGGAGGTAACGCCACTTCGTAAGCTACCTCGCCCACCTTTCATAGTACCTCGAAAGGTCCAATAAATAGGGGACTCAACTTCCCTTTCTTGCCAAATCTAATCTTCCCCTTCCAGGGAGATACCTTCAGAAAAACGAAGCTCCCTTCTAAGAATTCTCGGTTCTGTCGATGTTAATCGGCATACTTCTTCTGTCTGTCTTGAGCAGCAACCAATCTTGTTTTGATCAGCTTCACAATTTCGACGGTTTGTTGTACCAGTTCCGGCCCCAACAGTTGACGTTCACCGACTTCATCCCAGCACAAGGGAGTTCTGCATTTTCTGCCGTATAACGCTTCGTAAGGCGGCATGTCGATACTTGCGTGGTAACTATTGTTGTAGGCGAACTCCACCAATGGTAGATGATCATCCCAGCTTCCCTTGAAGTCCATTACGCAAGCTCTCAGCATGTCCTCAAGTGTCTGAATCGTTCTCTCGCTCTGGCCATCAGTCTGAGGATGGTATGCAGTACTCATTCTCAATTGTGTTCCCAGACACTCTTGCAAACGTTTCCAGAAGTTCGACGTAAAACGCGGATCTTTGTCGGACACAATCGACACCGGAACACCGTGTCGAGAGATAATTTTCTTAACGTACAATTTTGCTAACTGATCCAAGTTATACTTAATCTTGATCGGTAGAAAGTGGGCTGACTGCGTCAGTCGATCCACTATAACCCATATCGCATCAAATCCCTTCTGAGTCGCTGGAAGACCAACCACGAAATCCATCGTGATGTGCTCCCACTTCCACTCTGGAATTTCTAACGGTTGCAGCAGTCCACTTGGTCTCTAGTGTTTTGCTTTAACTTTCTGGCAAGTTACACATTTTGCAACGCATTCAGCAACGTCCCTCTTCATATTCGGCCACCAGAAGTGGTGCCTGAGATCCTGGTACATCTTCGTACTCCCAGGGTGAATTGAATATCTTGAACTGTGAGATTCGCTCAAAATCTCCTCTTTGACTTCTAGTACTGGCAGTACCCAGATTCTCCCTTCAAATCGTAACAGTCCTTCGTTATCGATCTTGAACTTGAACTCTTCGCCGTCGGCTATTCTCTTCCGAATCTTCTCACATTCTTCGTCGTGAAGTTGTGCTTCTTTCACTTTGTCTACCAGAGTAGAACTAGTAGTTACTTGAAACAACTTCTAATCTGATTCCTTCGAAAACTTCACTTCCAGTTCTAATCTAGCCATCTGTTCTATCAACTGATCTTGATCAGTCAACATGTTCAGCTTCTCTTGACCTTTTCTGCTCAAAGCGTCGGCGACGAAGTTAGCTTTACCTGGATGGTAAAGTATCTCACAGTCGTAGTCCTTGATCAGTTCCAACCATCTCCTTTGGCGCATGTTCAAATCCTTCTAGTGAAGATATACTTCAGACTCTTATGATCTGTATATATCTCACACTTTTCTCCATATAAGTAGTGTCTCCAAATCTTCAGACCAAACGCTACTGCCGCCAATTCTAAGTTGTAGGTCGGGTACCCATTCTCATAATCCTTCAACTGACGTGACGCATAGGCAATGACTTTGTCGCACTGCATCAGCACACAGCCTAATCCCTTATGTAAGGCATCATTATATACCAAAAAATTTCCCGTACTATCCGGTAAGGACAATACAGGCGCAGTACTCAACCTCTTCTTCAGCTCCTAAAAAATCTCCTCACACTTTTTCGTCCAAACAAACTTAACTGTTTTAGGAGTCAAATTCGTCAACGGAGTTGCGATCTTAGAAAAGTCTTGGATAAATCTCTGATAATAACCTGCCAATCCCAAGAAACTCCTAACTTCGGACGGCGTCTTCGACTGATCCCAATTCATAACGGCTTCAACCTTCGACGGATCTACCAAAATTCCATCCTTATCGTCATGTGGCAAAGAAATTGCACACGTTCTAACCGGAATTCGCATTTTTAGAATTTCGCGTATAGCTTTCCCGTCTCAGCGATTCCAACGTCAGCCTTAAATGTTCGGTGTGTTCCTCCTCAGTCTTAGAATAAACCAGAATCTCATCTATGAACACCACTGCGAACTTATCTAGGAACGGCTTGAACACCCTATTCATTAAGTCCATAAATGCAGTTGGGGCATTTGTTAGACCAGATGACATCACTAAGAACTCGTAATGTCCATACCGAGTTCTGAAAGCCATTTTCGGTATATCTTCCCTTCTCACCTTCAATTGATGATACCCGCTTCTCAAATCAATTTTTGAGAAGTGTTTAGCACCCTTCAGTTGATCGAATAAGTCATCGATTCTAGGTAAAGGATACCTATTATTGATCGTAACTTTGTTCAATTCCCTATAATCAATGCAAAGCCACATCAATCCATCCTTCTTCTTCACGAATAAAACTGGTGCTCCCCACGACGAAACGCTCGGCTGAATATACTTCTTGTCCAGCAATTCTTGCAGTTGAACCATCAGTTCCTTTATCTCGATCGGAGCCATTCGATATGGAGCTTTCAAAATTGGAGCAGTTCCCGGTGCTAATTCGATTACGAACTTTATCTCCCTATCTGGCGGAAGTCCTGGTAAGTCGCTCGAAAATACATCCATAAACTCCCTAACCACTGATATCTCTTCTATCTTCGGGCTCTCCTTACGCGTATCTACTATGTAGGCTAGATATCCTACACAGCCTTGCGTCAAAAGTTTCTTGGCTTGCATAACAGTCAGACAACTCGCTTGTCTAGGCGATTTACTACCATAAAACACTACCTTCGACGGAGTCGTAAGGTTTACCGACTTCTTCTGACAATCGATTACCGCCCCATAGTTGAACAACCAGTCCATACCCAGTATGACATCGAATTCCCCAAGTTTTATCGTAATTAAATCTACCCTCAGCTCCTGACCCTTAATGTCCTATCTACAGTCCTTGTAAACACACCTAACAGGAATAACCTCCCTATTCGCAATAGGTTCAAGGGGTAAACTAATTCCTCTATAGGTAAGTCTAGGGTTTTAGAAAAATCATAGGATAAGAATGAACAAGTAGCACCCGAATCAAATAATACATATGCATTTATACTATTGACCGAAATAATACCTGCCACCATGTTTTTTGATTGCATAGCATCCTGCACGGTCATGTTGAATGTCCGTGCAGTGGGTCTAATAGCCTGCAATGGTGCAGCGATAGTCACGGTACTGCTACTCCCATTTCCTCCGCTCCCTGCTGACCCTGCCGTTAGCTTCTTCGGGAAACTGCGAGCCATGTGATCCTTGGATCCACATATATAGCAAGCTCCCTTATTTGGTATAGGGCAATTCGGCGCAATATGGCCTTCCTGATCACAGTTGAAGCACACCTACTTCCCCTTCATGCACACTCCAGTGTGATTCTTCCCGCATGTAGCACATGCTTCGAACTTCCTCTTCGGCTGACTTCCCTGCTGTCTCCCAGCAGATGTGTTGTCGTTCCATTCCATTTTTAGGTTAATAGCCCCGCTACCACCAGCCTTGGTTTCTGTCTCATTCTTTTTCTTCTTATCCTAATTAAATTTGGTTACAGCGTCGCTTCCTCTCTCAGCAAGTATAGCCTTTTCCAGGACAGCTGCGAATGTGTTCAGCTAGAACATAAAAACCTTGCTGTAGAGCCAGGGCTTCAGTCCCCACTCAAACCTTCTCATATTCCTAGCGTCAGTGCTGACCTGGTATGTAGCGAACCTGGCCAGCTCGTTAAATTTCGCGACGTATTCCGACACCGTCATCCCTCCCTCCTTAAGCTCTAGGAACTGGACCTCCATCTGGTCCTGCGAACTAACAGGGAAGTACATTTCAAAGAACATCTCCTTGAAATGTTCCCACAGTATGACTCCTTCACCCTCTCTGGTCTAGCTTGCCACTAGAAACTAGCATCAGACTTTAACATGAAAGACGCGTATGCTGTCTTCTAGTCTTCACCGACTCTAGCTATGTCGAGGACCTTCTCTATTTTCATTACCCACGTCTAGGCATCTATGGGTTTATCGATCCCTTGAATTCAGGCGGTCCTACTGCCTTAAATTCTTTGAAAGTTGTGCCCTGTACTTGCGGCTGATTCGCAAGCGCTCCCGTCAGCAGGTTCACCAACTGCTGAACCGAGTTGGGATTCGTCCCATCGTTATTGTTGTTATTATTGTTCGTTGATCCCTCGGGGTTCTGATGTGTAGGTCTTCTAGGAGGCATTTTCTGTTAAGAAATATTATTATTAGCTCCTTTACTAAAGTCTTAAATATTCAAGTTCAACTTAAACAATTTAAACAATTCAGTTTGTATATGAACACATAGCACGTCAACAAACTTCTTTTATTCATTCATTCAAAATTTTAAAAACATCTAATAGATAGCATTTCTGCTATTTACATCATCTTTCCTGAACTAGAACAAGTTACAGGATTACATTATTAACTCATCCCATTCTTATCACAAATTATGGAATTTACATTATTTATTACAAAAAAAAAACACATAATTAAAAGATTTATTGCCCAGGCATGTTAAGACGCCGCACAGCCTCTCTGCGCTCTTCCTCCATCACCAAAAACACCATCCTTCGGTCCACCACGTACCATGGTAAACCTTGGAACTGAGCTGGGTAATAGAAGACACGATCCTGTGCTCTATCTATAGCCGTATGGAATGCGTATTCTATTTCCCTCAGCTTGGCCATCTTGGCTTCAGCCTCGTCTTCAACTCGATTGGCTCGTTGAATAGCCCTCAAGCTCGTTTCTTCTGCTCTGGTAAGCTTTGTTGACTCTTCCTGGATGTCTTGCTTCAGCTTCGCTAGCTCGGCTCAGGCCTCGTCTCTGTCATTCTCTAAATGGATTAGCTTCCACTGCACTTTTCCTAGCTCACTATCCATCTCCTCGATAGTCTCATCCCACTGCTGCATAGTAGTCCGACTCTCATCCAATAATTCCTGGAGCTCCATGTTGCGGTCGTGAACCTCCTCGTACATTGTGCACTAAAAGAGTGAGGTGGGAATTCCTCTTTGGGATCCTCTTCCTCCTCTTCAGACTCGTCCTCGTCCTATTCCTCGTCCTCTTCCTCTAGAATAGGTGTCAGCTCACGCTCCCGACCAGCTACGGTGATCATTGGAGATGGCTCTCTCCTAACCAGCAGCTCCCAGACAACATGGATGTCTCGGGGCTCCTCCTCTCTAGGCACCTAAGGTATATCCTCTCTAGCCTTACTAGGTTCTCCAACGTTCTTTATCCTGACAAAAGAATTTTAAAGTTTAATTATTACATGATATCGAGTCGTCACTCTTCGAATACTATAACATAAACACATAACACATAAGGTAGTTTGTTATATTTACCTATCACCACTATCTTTTCGATCTTCCTATAAGGCTACTACCTAAGGTTTTTCTCCCCACCTAAGGTGCATAACCTACTGCTTTGATACCAACCTGTGACACCCCTAAATCCGGGTACTTCATTTCTACATGATTTGGTGTTCACTTTCTAAATATAACATACATCTACCCAATAATAAATACATGCAAAACAAATTACAACATTTATAAATACTTAAAATCTTCCTTATCAAAAGGATTACAACTTTTCAAAATAAATCCCAGGGTTTAATCTAACCTTGACAAAAACATTAATGCAGAAAATAAATCATCGTATAAAGTCTTATTACAAATTCAAAATAAAACAAGTCTTCACTTGTTCAACTTTCCTTTGCCTTTATTAGTTGACGGGGGCGTCAATGCTTTCAACCTTAGCTGCAATGGTTATTTAATATGCAAGAGTGAGCAAACATAGCTCAATGGAATACAACAATAACAAAGGCATAAAAGAATCTCTTTAAACAGGTTTGAATAACTTTTTCATCAACAATAAAGAATTGAATAATAATTCTTTCATCAACATTTAAAAATTCGAATATAGAATTCATCTGAGGGTCGTAAGACCTTGAACTTTTGTCCTAGGTTATAAACATTTCTATTTAAAACCTTTAACAGTCATTAGACTATGGACCTTAACTCGTACTTAGGGGGATCAGCCCTTCGTACCATGTATGTGCACTACATTTAATGCTTCTGCGTAGTAACTTCCTCTAATAAATAGGGTTGTTCATCTCAGTATTTGAATAGAAGTCCGAACCAAAAAAAGTTTGATTTGGATAAGCTTACAAGAGTAACTAATTCACATAATTGGTTAACCCATATAGGTTAACTCTTTCTAGTTTAATTAATAAGTTAATAATTAACAGTCACATAATTAATTACACCACATAGGCATGCTCACATAATTAAATCAATAATAATTATATGTTTCATATTAATTAAATTATAATTAAATGAATTATAAGTTAAACATTTAATCTAATTATAATTACTCAAATTATAATCACATCTTATATTAATTAAATTATAAACAATTTATAATTTATAATTAATTAAACTACATCATGCATTTACTAAATTATAATTACACAAATTATAATTAATCATGCAAATATTGAATTATAATACACAAATTATAATTTATAATTAATCATGCATTTTTTAAATTATAATTTAAATTAACATTTACTTGATTAAAATAAATCAAATAATATTCATTATAATTTAACAAAATTATAATTTAAATTAAACATTTACTCTAATTATAATTATTCAAAATTATAACCACACTATATATTTTATTAATATAATATATTAATATTCATTTACATGTCATCAAATTATCACCTTCAATTAGCCTTTTATGATACAACAAAATACATAAAAGAAATAACCCATCTTGACTTTCTGCACCCCCCCACCCCGCCAGGGTGGGGTTTTTACTCTTGATAGGCCCGCCGGGGCAGGCCCCTTGCAGGTTCGGTAGACATGCTCGCGAACTGTGCAGAGAAAAAATTAATTTGGCTTATTTCTCCACACCAAATTCTAATTCCAGTCAATACAATTTATATCAATTTTATAGAAAATATAAACTTAAATCTTCTAACATGATTTTAACATATATAAACATTACAACACATAATCAAACAACTAATTTCATGATTTTTGAAGAAAAATCAATGATAAGTGTTCTTGATGAAACTGAACACTGTATCTTTATTTTTAAACCAATTCACACATTTTCAAACATAGTAAATCAATTTCTAAACATACTATCATCACCTACCATTAATTTAAACACAATGAACAATCAAACATGAATTCCTTTGATTTTTAAGAGAAAACTTTACATATATATAAAATTTCAAAATACTTTCACTATAACTCTTTGAAGAACATGAATTCCTCATGTTTATCACATGTATATGAATTAAACAATTAATTAGGCATACAATTCATATATGAGCATATACATAGCCTATAAAAATCATAATTACACAAATTACATGAAAACATGTTTTACAAAGAACTAAAGTACAAAGAACATGAGAATAAAACTTCTAAAACTATTGGTTAGGATTATACCCTTTGGCTTAGTGATAAGAAGAAGATGAAGTTGCTTTGATTTCTCAAGCTTCCCTCTCTTTCTATTCTTCTTCTCTCTTTCTCTCTATCTTTTCTCTGTTTTGTTCTTCTAACTAACTCTTGTTCTAACACTAACTAACGTAAAATTATTGATATACATATATCATATATACATATAACTGACAAGTAATTAACCCATATAATAAATATATTAATTATAATTATTACATGAGTTACACAATTTGAATTTAAAAAGCAATAAGGCTTTGTTTGGCAACCCTTTTTAAATAAAAACAAATTTTAGTACTAAGGCATTGTTTGGTAAAAATGGATTTAAACAAATGCAAGGGCTCTGTTTGGCAAAAATCTTTTAAAACAAAAGTAAGGGCCTAGTTTGGGTAAAATAATTTTTTAAACTCTTTTCTTTATTTTAATAAATCATTTAACACATATTTTAATATCACACTTTAATTAATTAAATCTTTAACATTCTTATTTAATTAATTAAAATCTAACATCAATTAATCATATAAAAAAATTGTCACATAACAATTATAATTACTCGCTAATTATAATTCTTGTAACACTCATCACATAACTTATCTAATTTAATTATCTCAATTAAATTAGAACTATACAATAAAATCAATACATATTAATTAAATTAAATATTAAATATTCACTTAATTAATATATAACTCTTAATTAAATCACTCCACAAATTCACATAATTTATATATTCAACTCAATAAATAAATCACATAAAATATTTATTTACTCAATAAATATTAAAATTTAATATATAAAATCTCAATCATTACAAAAACAGGCTCAGAGTTAGCAGTCGGCGCAGCTGCGCTGGCTTTGAAATGTAGAAGGGCGCAGCTGCACCCTTCCTGGACAGTTCCAGGAATGGCTCTGCTTAGGCAGAACTTAAACCCATACATGAAAAATTTTACGTAGGATCAATCACATTGTATCTATATTATACGTATAAGTTCAGATAACACATAGATATGATCTTACAATCCAAATAACAAGTAATTCATGCCTTTCCAAGAATTTATCAATTTTGAATTCAAGAACATGCTTTGACAGTATATTACCTCTTGAGCTTGAATTTCAAATTATTGTTTCCCAACTTCTGTTTTCTCCTCAATCCAGCACTCACTCAATATCTTATACTTATCAGAAAATTTGGCAAAACAATTGTGAAGAGGAGAGTCTCAATTTATAAAAAATTTAATATCCATTCAAAAGCTTTGTCCATCATTTCAAACTAACGGGAAGAAGAAGAAGGGGTAATCAAGGTTTGGTAGTATAGTTGCATTGTACTGTTGAGGCCACTTCCCCATTCATCATCACCATCATTTGCATTTCTTTGAGTTTGACAATGTAGGGGTAGGATAGGCCAATGGCCATTTACGTGAATGAAGGAAAAATGGGACACTAAATGTGGGACAACTCCTCTAAAACTCAGCATTTGTAAATTAACACATGTATACTTAGGTTTTAATTCTTTTTGGGTGTACAAATGATATTTTAATTAGATAATATTAATACATTATGGTAAGTTGGGGGGTATTTATACATATAATTATATAATCCATGTACATTGGGTTAGTCCAGATAATGCTGAAATATAATTTAGCTGGGTACTATCAACCCATAATTTTCATAAAACCTTATTATTTCAATTACACATAATTATTGAAATAAATATTTAATAATAATATTTATTTATTCTAATTTAATTTCTCCCATAACATTAAGGTACACATTTAATTTACCCACCACACATCATGTTGTCACACAAGCTCATGTATGTAAATTATATGATTCACCTAATTTTATCATATAGTTTTATGTATCATGTAATCGCATGAAAATGTCACACCTTATTTTATATTAAATAGATGTAGTCACGTTATAACATATGATCATACATTATACATTATTGTACATAACAATAATTTAATAATAATAGATATTACTCTATCATACCATTTACTCATTACTATGCTATTACTCATAACCACAATTAATTAAAGAATATAATATTAATTAATTCTTCACCTATTTAAATCATTCCTTTTTAAATTTAATTAATCCATCACTAAGTCCATCACCGTGCCACACAAGGCATTTCATAAGCTTATCTTAAATTCTCCACATTTCTCAATTATCATAAATTCAATTTAAATTAATTGAGTTATCTCATCTCATGCCACATAAACATTTATATTAAAATAAATATTCTCGTATTTTATTAATATCAATATTAATATTATTTATAAAATTCATGGGTATTACAATATCCCAGCAGTTAATGAAGAAGTTCACATTAAATCCATCAGGGCCAGGACTTTTGTTGCGTTTCATGGAGTTAAGGACCTCAAAGATTTCCATATCAGAGATAGGACCAATAAGCTTAGTAGCTTGTGTAGGGCTGATCAGATTGTGAGGGGAGATGCCAATGTTCTCGAACCCAGCATAAGGTGTAGCAGTAGGGTTAAACAAGTTGTTGAAGTAATCCACAACAACAGCTTCAATATTTCCTTGGCCATGCACCATGATGCCTTCATTATTAAGAATGTAAAATTTTTTGTTGGAGTTCCATCTGTTTTTCATCATGTTAGCAAAGAAACTTGAGTTGCGATCTCCCAAAGCCAACCAGTTGGCTCTAGATTTCTGCTACAAAAGGGTTTCCTCTCTTTCCATAGCAGTCCAAAGTTGTGGAGAGTAGTTATTCTCCCTAACAAGGAGTTCAGTGTCAAGAGGTTGGTCATGAAGCAAAGACTGCACAAGGTGGAGTTCCTCTTTAGCAAGTTTTACCAAGGTAGAGAGATTCCCATCAGTGAGGTTGAGAGATATCAAGGCCTGTTTAGTACGTTTTAGTTTTTCAAAAAACACATAAAAGGGATTCCCAAGAGTGGTAGGACTCCGAGTAGTGCACACTATATCCTTGAAGCCATCAAGAAGGAGCATATGATTAAAAAATTGAAATTATCTTCTAGGCTGTGAGATCTGGACACCAATATTGAGCAGTATCAAAGAACGGTCAGAGAGGCCACGAGGGGCGAAAGTAACACGAGAAAGAGCAAATTTGGAGAACCAATCATAATTCCACATAACCCTATCCAGTTTCTTGTGAACATGCCTAGAATGTTGATTATTCCACCAAGTATAGAGAGGGCCAATACCTCGAACATCATCAACCCTAATAGAAATGGTGTAGGCTTTGAATTCTTCCATACCAATGTCCCAGTTGTCATTAGTTTGGTTTGTCTCATTAAGATCTTTGATGATATTAAAGTCCCCTAACAGACACCAGCTATCAGTAGGGGATATTAAAAATAAATCATTCCATAAATCTCTTCTTTCCACATAACAATTCATCCCATAAACAAAGGAAATCAAAAAAGTTGTACTATTAAAGTCAATAGACTGCACCTTACAATGAATAGCTTGAGAGGAGACAAAAAGGATATCCAAAAGCCAAAAATTTGGATTCCATCCAACCCAAATTCTACCATTGCTATGAAAGTCATAATTAAAGGCACAATTCCAGTTTTTACAAAGATTTTTGGAAATTCTAGGTGCATTAGCCAGTTTTACTCTAGTTTCTAGCAAACCCACAAGGGATAATTTATTATCAGCAATAAGTTGCTTAACATAATCATGCTTAGGCTTTTTATTGAGACCTCTAACATTGTAGGAAGCTAACATAATTATAACAGGGGGGAGGGGTGTTACCTGTAACGGGACGAATTTAATTGAACCATGATTCTGGGGACAGAATCTTTTTAAGGGGGGAAAGATGTGACGAACAAGAATTTTATAATTTAAATTTAATATTTATTGAATTAAATAAATATTTTTGATAATTTAATTATTGAGTTAAATAGTTATTTTATGGAATTGTGGTAGATTAATTTAATTATATGTGTTACATTAATTAAATTAATGTGGCAAATTTTTATAGTTCAAGTATGTATTTAATTGAGTTTATTTGATTAAATGAATTATTTAATAAGCATAATGTTATTCTAATTAATTTAATAATTGATTAGAGATTTTATGCTTTGACATAAATAATAAATAAGAATTTTAATTATGTGATAATGTGATTTAAGGTGGATTATTATATTTTATTTAATTAAATTTAAATAAGATTATTTTATTAATTAGAAGTGTTACATTAAACTATATGATAAGCATTTAATTAGAATGAAGGGAAAGGAGGAATAAAGAAGAAGAACCAAACAATGCCTTACTGAGTGGGAGCAGTTAATTCATGGTGGGAATTAACCGACGACCCACTAAACATTAGTTATTTCCTATATGTATATTTATATTAGTAGTAGTCTTCACATATCAGACTTCACATATTTTCATCAGTTAAGCAAAGTTAGAGAGAACTTGAGAGAAAACTTGTGTATTGAAAAGAAGATTTGAAGAAGTTGCATCATCTTCACAAACTAGCAAGGGTAATCCCTCATCTTAAGTTTTCAAATTACGTTATCAAAGTTTCTCCATTAACGTGTATTTTAAAGTTCTCTGTAAAAGCCTATTTTGTGATCAATGCATAAATTGACGATATATGTGTATATACATGTTAATATATGATCATAACATATTTTCTATCATCTATGTATGTTTTAAAACAATCAATTTCATGTAATTGTGCCTTAATTGGATTTTCAAGATTAACAAGGTATGAAAAGTATGAAGAACACGTATATGGCTCTTATGTACAAAATATCATGCTCTAATTGTTTAATTAACTTTAAATTAATAGTTGATTATGATTATATGTGTTTAAATAAACAAAATAAAATTCAAACGGACGGATTCGGAGTTATAACGAATTCGTAACGATGAATTTCATGATTTATCTCAAAACTTTTCAAAATACCAAGAACAGCGAATTTAAGTGTTTTAATTCGAGTGATTATATGATATAAAGTGTTAAAAACATGTTAGAAGCTTAAGGTTATGATTTTATAAAGTCTTATATGCATTATATGTACTAAATTTTGAGTTTGGTGCGAGGAAATAAGCAAAATTGGCTTTTTTCTGCACAAGTTCGCAAGCTGATTCTTCCCACTGTAGGAATGTCCGCCCCCTTGGACATTTAGCCTAGAAATGTCCACCGCAGCAGGCTTTCTTGCTGTCCAAAATTTTTTGATGTGCTTTAAGCCCTAACATGAGGAACTAACTAAATGTAATGAATCAGATGACATGTTAAGTATATAAAACAATAATATAATATATTGTTGACATGTATAAGATAATTTGAAGTCTCATATTAACAAGTTATGTGTGATTTGGATATTGTTATCATAGGGTATGATTATGATGGTTTAAAAGGTTATACACGTGTGATATGCATGTTGTGAGTTTAGACTCACGTTATGTGGTTAACTAACAAGTTAAGATTTGTGAACCAAGTTGTTTAGTTGAACTTAAGTGAAAAGTTCAACAGTTAATCGTAGTTGTAATGGGACTAATTGATATCATATACATAATGTAATGTGTAGGACGTTGAGGAAGTGAATTGTAATAGTAATTATAGCTTGTGCACGAGGCAAGTTTCTAAACCTTACTTTTATGTTAAGCGAGTGTTCTATCCTTATCTTATTATTGTTAAGCAAGTTTTTCCTAACTATACTCTTTACATTGAGCAAGCCTTGAGTTTATGTTCTTATACCGAACGAGTTCTTATCCTTGATTATTCAAGTCAAGATTTTATACGAGATATTATAATTCTTTTAAAGCATGATTTCAGTTATACAATACTTATTCGATTGTATACTTCTTGAGATTCATTATTCAATTTGATTATCAATCTATTATTGAACCTTATAAGACTAGCGAACCCTTATTGATTCGACTAGTCCATAGTTGATGAGCGTTCTAAATTCTAGAATTATTATTGAGCTTATCCAAACCAAACTTCCTTTGGTACGGATTCTGATGTCAAACTGAGATGAACAACCCTATTATAGGGGATTATTTATGCTTTAGCGTTGAGATATTATGCACAGTATAGTACTAAGGGCTGATCCCCCTAAGTATGAGTAGTAGAGTCCATATAGTCTAACGACTGTTAAAGGTTTAAAGTAGAAATATTTAACAACCTGGAACATAGTTCAAGGTCTTATGACCCTCAGACATACTTTTGATTCTTGTTATTCATTCTTGATTCAAAAGCTGAGCTTTCTATTATTCAAACTTCTTTGACTTATTCGCATGTTATTATATTGTTATATTTGTATACTTGTGAGAAATCGTGCTCACTCTTGCATAATAACATTGCAGTTAAGAACGAAAGGTCCGATGAGCCTTCCACTAGTAAAGGCAAGGGCAAAGTCAACAAGTGATGAAGACTTGTTGTTTATTTGATAATATTTGTCTAAGATTATGCTGTGATTTTTAAGACTTATGTATTTATTTATGTTTTTCGCGCAGATGATTAAGGTTAGTATGACCTGGGATTGATTTAAGTATTATTCAGATGTTGTAACCCCATAAGGGTAGGTTTTATTTCTATCTATTTCATGGTTTGCATTTATTATGGGTAGATAGATATATGATATTTGTAAAGTAAACTCCAAATCCCGTGGAAATTGAAGTACCCGGATTTGGGGGTGTCACATTACCAGCCTTGCCTTTGCCTTTTCTCTTTTTTGCAGCATGTGGATTATCAAAACCAGAACTTTGCTTATTCTTCAAATCTTTGCCTTCCTTTTCATCAACCACCTTTAGTTTAGAGACTAAGGGGTTAGGAGCAGTAGGGGATTTATAATCCGAGATAACATGGTGATCTACCAAATTAATAAGGGCAAAGGTATTAAAGATATTTATAGCATGGCTTGATGTGAGGGGGTCTTTCCCAGATGTTACTCCACGAGAAATAGTAACCCAATCATTTGTAGGAGGCCCAGAAGTTCCTTTGGTATGAATAGCACCTGATGTAGTATCAATATGAGCAGAGGATATAGAGTTGGTAGTAACAGAAGGACCAACATTAAGATCTTTTGGGATCCATTTGAAATTGGCTTTGGGGCATTTTAAGAGTGAGTGTTGAAAACTTTGCATGTAGGGCAAGAAGGAGGCTTGCTCTGATATTCAACATCGACTGGGACAAAAATGTTATCCAAGGATTCTTCATTTTTAACAACCACACGGATGGAAGGAGGAAAGGAGAATGAGGCCTTGACTTCTATGCAGACACGATCAAAGTTCAGAAATTCATTCTTTGTGGTCATCTCATCAGTGAAAAGAGGCTTCCTAATGGCACTTACAATATAACTCTGATACCTTCATCCGACCAGTAAGAGAGAGGAATGTTGCTGAGCTTGACCCATACAAGAAAAATAACACAGTCAGACTTAGAGAAAACTACACCTTCTTTCCATTTCTGTAGAACTATAATTTTTGAGGCAAAATGCCATGAACCAGACGCTAACACATTGTCATGGTCAGAGATAGAATCAAATTTGAAAATGTAGTACCCCTTATTATGAGGGCAGACATTAGAAAGCCTCAGATGGCCCCATAGATGCCTAGCTATAGGTTCAACACCATAAAAGGGAGGGAGGAGTGAAGAAAGTACCGCACCAAACTAGAAGCCCAAAGCTGGTTGCCTCTGTTGAGCATGTCGTCAGGTGGTATGACATGGATGTTGCCATCATCCAAGGAGGGGGGGTGGTACGAAAGTGATCTGAAGGATTTCCCAGAAGACTTACCAATAACATCACTCCAAGTCTTAGTGGGCCCTCTATGCAGAGGTTCAGAGATTTCACCTACCTCAAGGGAAGGGGCGGGAACTTTAAAATTTGAAATTTTCACAGCCATGCTAGAAGGTGCAGATGGGACATGATGTGATGGATTGGGCGAGTGAACCACAGTCTCCGACCGAGAAATTTCACCAACACAAGTTACCGGAATAAGAGAGCCACCCAATAACGGTGGTGCAGAGTCTTTATGAACTGGGCAGTGGGGACTAATATCAGTCACTTTGTGAGCAGGACCAAAGTTAACGATTTTTCCATCAGATAGGAACGCTTGAACATCACTAGTAGAGATTCCATGAGCTGCTAGGAAAACATAAGATAAAGGTTTTTCTTCCTTTCAAACAGAGCTTCCTCTCTATCCTTCTACGAGAAATGTTGAGCTGCAGTGAAGATTTCTCTTGCATTATCCCCAAGAACATGACCAATGTTAATTTCCGTGTCAATAGCCTGGGTAAAGGAGTCCTCAGAGCTAACATGGTTACCCATGGGAATAGTAAAAGTATCCGATTCCCCCATATCCTCAATATCAAGATGAGGAGAAAGAGATGTCGGTGAGTTTGGTTTGGAGACCCCATACTCAGCAAAAAGGTCCTTAGAAGCACTGCTAACCGAGTTACCAGCAGAGAGATGGTTGTGACTAACCATAGTGATAGAAAAAGAGGAATCAAAACAAAAAGGAAAGGGGAAAGAAGGATGGGATTATTTCTTGCTAATCAAATTAGAACAAAGTAATAGGACTCCTAATCACCTCTTTATTTGACAATTTTAGAGAACCAACGAAACAATAAGAAGGTCTCCTTAAAAGAAGACTTGTGTAATAACCAAGAATTTCTAGTCACTTTGTAAATAGATATATCAATTATGAATGATATTGAAAATCTTGTGGCATATGGATTGAGTGATTAAATTTAAATAACAAGTGTGTTATGAGAATTTATAGGAAGTCCCTCTTATGAAATAATTAAAGTAGTGGACTAGCCTAAGAATGTTAACAATCAAGGAAGTTGATTAAGATAATGAACCCTAATTGAATATTCAATTTACTTGTAGGTGGCAAATCTAATTGGGTTATGAAAGTAAAGTGGTATTCTTGATTTTTGGGTATGTGCAATAGTCCATGTAGTAAGTGATACTAGTGGGCTAGCCCAATTGAATGATTAATCAAGCCCACTAATTTTATTGGGAGAGATAATTTAATGGCATTAGTGAAATTAATTAACTTAGCCCAACATGTGGAATTAATAATAGTAGCCCAAGTAATATATAACTAAACTTGACTACTAATAGCCTAAACTAATTAATTGTAAGCCCAAACATTAATTAAAGAGGCCCAACCCTTGGTCCATGAAAGAAAGGACATTTAATCATTATAGTAAGTATATAACACAATAAAAATAAATCTATAATGGGTAAAATGGGGGGTATGGCCGGCCACTAAGGGGCAATATGGGAAGGATTTTGAAATTTTATTAAGCTTGTACAATATCTTGGATATAATCTTTTGAGCCCAACACCCATGACAAGTGTCACCTTCCTAGCATG
Source organism: Panax stipuleanatus (assembly GCA_020205555.1). Lineage (NCBI taxonomy): Eukaryota > Viridiplantae > Streptophyta > Magnoliopsida > Apiales > Araliaceae > Panax > Panax stipuleanatus. The sequence goes on along the minus strand of CM035119.1, from coordinate 32,823,229 downwards.
TCCAACACTTGTATGTAGTGACTAAGCAAGCAAGTAATGATTAGGGGAGAGAGTTAGTGGGAGCATGCTTACAATTTTTAATTATACCCATTTCCACTAACTACATTTCATTTGCATACTTACACTTCAAAGCTCCTTAGTTAGAGAAAGAAAAAAAATATAGAGAGAATTTCGGCCAAGAAGGAAGAAGAAGAGAGGTCTTGAGCTTTATGCATGCTAAGTTTGTAAGCTACTTTGGCAAGATAAGGAAGATAGAAAGAAAAACTAGGTATTGATTCTCTTTATTTTTAAAGTTTGATTTCTTATTTGGTGGGTTTTTGATGAAACAAGAGTCTTAAGTTTGATCTTTGATAAACTGTTTATCTATTGGTGTATAAATGTTTTATTTGATGATCAAAATATTTTTGAAGTTGAATGTAAGATCAAAAAGGGAAATTTGTACCAAATGAGTAGAGAAAGGCACATGCATGCATGCACTAGGTGATTTTATAATAGATTCTTGTGATGCATGTTGAATATGGGTAATATCATGATTAGAGTGTTAGATCATGGGTTTATCAAAGGCGACTTGTGAATTTTTATGAGTTCATGTGATTGAGATTTGGAAAAAGATGTTAGATGGATTTTTGAAGGAATTTTCATTTAACTAGTATGCTTTATCATATGCATGTTGAAATCTACAAGAGTTATTTGAGGTTTTCTTTCTTGGTATGCTAGATGCATGAGTTAAGGGCTAAATCCCTTTGGAATCACTCAAATATGTTTTAAAATGAGCAAGTTATGAATTAAATCCCAAATTACACAATTGTTGAGAATATGCTACTGATCAGTCACTTGTGGACTATTTTCGGTAACCAAAAAAAAATTTGGTGTTTGATATATGGAAAATGTAGTTCGGGAAAATACAAATCCAACAATATCAAATGGACCCAAATTCGAGATGTAGATCTCGAGATTTGAGCGTTTCCCTAAAGGACCTCAAATCTGGAAAACGACTAAACTGTTATGAATGTTCTTGCGAATCAGTCCACTTTGACACTAATTTCTGGGACCTAAAAAAAGCAGAAGTTGATCTTTGATGAATGGAAATTGGAGTTCGGAAAGATAGGAATCCAACGCCTCTGACGGAACCAAAATCTGAGTTGTAGACTTCGTTCTACAAACGTTTCCGTGAAGTACCCCAAATCTGGAAATTCTGGTCGAAAATTTGAGAGTCTATATGAAGTGTAATGAAAATGGGTTATTGTAATAAATAACTTTAAAGCCACTAATGAGCTAGTAAGTTAATTACATATAAAATGTAATGTAATTAATTATTATTTAAATGATGTTAAGTAATAATTAAAATGAGTTAGTGTTAATAAGATAACTACTTATTATTTAATTAAGATTAAATAATAAATTGAGTTAATCAATTAATTAATTATTATTTAATTAATATTAAATAATAATTAAAGTATAATTAAGTAAGATTAAGTAATTACTTACTTACTTTGACATGAACGTTTATAGAATTAATTATTTATTATTTGAATAATAAATAAAGATGAATGTCAGTTAATTATCCTTTTAATAATAATAAGGAATAGTTAAAAAAGAATAAAGTGAATAAATCAAATATTATTTATTTAAAGATGAGGGAGTTATTAATTACTATTTAAAGACAAATAATAATTTAATTGTCCATTATTTAATTAACATTAAATAATGAGGAGTTATAATTGGTTATTAGTAAGTAATAACTATAGGTAAATAGTTAATTACTATTTAACTAATATTAAATAGTAATCGAAGGAAGAGGGAGTTAACAATTGAACGAAATTAAATAACTCCTCAATTAAACAATTAAAATAAATTGTTTAAAGATCTAATGAGCGTTTATCACTTAAGAGAAGCCTTATTAACTATTAATCCTTAAATCAATTAAATATCTTATAGGATTAATGATAGTACATTAGATGTATGTACCCTGTGAATGTATTATTTGTGAGATAATAATACAAGTAAGCGTATTGATGAAATATACGCAATACTAATTGACAGATCTAACTTATCAATGATAGGTCATTCAAAGATTGTTCATTAAAGCTAGAAAGTTGTAGCTCGCTGAACAGACAAGTTTTCTAACTCAAACTCGAGTTATTATTGTTCAAGCATGCTGGTGGATAAATATTGTTGATTTTTCCACATCCTGATGAATTATTGTGAATCGCACTTGGTGCAACTTGAATTCCTGTTCTACTATATGTTGAACTGTTTATGATATGGATCTATGCTAGTTGTGTCGGCAAGATCAATTATGTTTAACATTGCTTATGAGATGGATCTATGCTAGATGTGTCAGCTAGGTCAAGCATGTTTAAAATTTATTTATGAGATGGATCTATGCTAGTCGTGTCAGCTAGATCAAGTATGTTTAACATTGCTTATGAGATGGATCTATACTAGTTGTGTCAGCTAGATCAAGCATGTTTAAAATTTGTTAAATCAAATTCGTTTTAAAGAGCTGTGCCTATTCAATAGATTTGATAAGGACTCTTGACTGAGAAAAGAATGTTATTGAGGCATCATATTGGAAACAAGGAAACAATTGTTGCTGTCAAGTAAGTGTTTATGCATATTACAGCGGGTACGAAAGGCTGATCCCCTTGACTACCAAACCATAAAGGACCAGTTTGAATACTGACACCCTTTACAGATGTTCATGGTCACGTTGGACCACTCAGTGTCTATGGTTCATGGTCAGGGTGGACCACTCCGAACCTATTTGTATCTATGGTTCATGGTCATGGTGGACCACTCCGAACCTATTATTCAAATGTTCAAATAATAAGAAAGTAATTCATGTCCTTCTACAATCATATTCTATTGTTGAACAATGAGCGATAAATTCATTTCTATCATGATATATCTTCTTGTGTTTATACTTGCTAAGCAAATTTATTGCTTACTCTTGCTATATCATGACATTTATTTCAGCTAAGCCAGGATCGTCTAAGAGAGACAAAGGAAAGGGCAAGGCTCAGGAGTAGTTTGTTATGAACTAAGAAAGTATTTAGTTTAAATATTTGATGTAATCCTTTTGTAATATTAAGGGTATGTTTTATGTTGAGGTTGAGACCTTGGGATTTATGATGAAGACTTTATATTAATGAACAACGTATGTTTATTATTCCGCAATAGTCTTAGAATATTTATGATGATGATGGATCATGAGCACCGAATCCGAGGTAAGAGGACCCAGGTTTGGGGGTGTCACAGGTTGGTATCAAAGCTGTAGGTTATAAACTTTAGGAATGCGAAACCTAGGTTATAACCTTAGAAGGAAACTTGTATAGAGTATGTTAAGTGGTGAATTGTGGAAATTCATCATAGTTTTAGTTGTACTTAATAAAATATGTCATTTTATCAATGAATATATGTTATTGTGGTACTGATGATGCTGTTTATTGTGGTATAGGATGTCGGAAGAGAGCTATGACAGCCATACCGTGGAGCAGCCAGTAAAGCAGGAGGTTCCAGGGGAATCCACACATGATAGCCTTGTTGGAGAACTATTGGGTAGGAATGTGGAGCTAGAGACTAGGGTGGGAGAGATGGAGGTGGAGAACCACACTTTCCAGAACACCGAACAACATTATAAAGATGTCGCATACCAGGCATTAGTAGATGTGGATGTGTTGAAAGCTAAGGTGAGCTTATTAGAGTTTCAGCTGAGTGAGCGGACGTTGGAGAATCAAGTGCTAAGGTTTGAGTTTGATCTAAAAAATTTTGATAAGATCAGAATCGAGGAAGCATGGATTAGAGCAGCCAATAGGGTGGACCATCTGGAGTTACTGCTAGATGAGAAGGACATCAGGCTAGGGTCTTTGGGGTGAGCATTGGATGCAGCATATGCAGAACCTACTGTTGGTCAGGTGAGATCGCAGTATGAGACTGAAGAGTCTAGCCGATCAGTGCGACACTGTGTGATGGGAGATGCAGTGCAAGAATAGGAGCATACCCGTGGGACACCTGGTAGCCAGTAAGGCGATGGTTGGTGGTATGGATGCTGTAGCACCTTTTGTTGGTTGGTGGTCTGCACCTAGGGTTGTTTGGCCTGTTGCTTTCGATTTTGGCCAACTGGCTGCATGCTGTGTTCAGCATTCTCTTTGTTGGTTTGGTGCAGCCTCTTGCAGATTGGGGTTGGTGCTGCCTATGGTTTGTCCTGCTTGTGGGTTTGGTTTTAGGTTTATTGATTTGTTGCCTTGGCTTTTTGACTTGTCTTTTGTGCCATGTTTGTTGAGCGTTAGCCTTGTAATCTTATATAGTCTTAACATCATAGGGCATGTCCTACGATGTCTTCGCTATATTCTGATTGGGGTTCTCCCATGAGGTCTTGTATTCCTACTTTCATTTATTTAATTCAGTCTAAATTTAGCAAAAAAAAAACCTCTAGATGTGGAAGGTCGTATGCAGATATGATGTACCCCCATCTTGTTGTGTCGTATACCTTTTGATGGATTCCATGTCTAGTTGTTTAGAATGGGATAGTTGGTATTTGTGGAAATATGCCAGACATGTATGTCACTAAAACATTTGGTTTTTGAATATCAGTGCGCCTTTATGAATAAATGTTTAGTTACATAGATAAATCTTGTGAATGAAGATAGTAAGTATCTATGTGATTATTGAAAGTTTTATTTAGCTGAAAGGAATGTTTCAAAGGCTGAAATGATAGCTCGGCAAGTTGAGCATGATGAAAATGTGATTAGTAAAGTTAAAATTATGTGTTGTATTTTAAAGACTTATAACATATAATGAAACTCGAAGTGATAATGAAAGATGTTGTTTAAACCAGATAATGCCGCCTAGATGCCAAACCCGTTATCAGAGGAAGCAAGCTGATCCTGTGGAGAACTTCGCTGACATGATAGCTCAGGCTATGCAGACTCGTGCAACTTCAGCAAGGAATCAAGTGGATAATAGATTAGCCAATTTCAAAGATTTTAAAGCTGTGGGACCGCCAAAATTTAGTGGAACCACGGATCCCATAGAAGCTCAAACATGGGTGAAGGAGATGGAAAAGGCCTTTATCATTGTTAGGGTAGCTGAAGAGCAAAAGACGGCTTTTGCTACCTACTTGATGAAAGGTGAGGCTAATCACTGGTGGGAGACAAACCAAGCTAGAGCAGGGACAGAGATGGTGGCATGGACAAGATTTAAGGAGTTGTTCTTTGAGAATTATTTCTCGGAGGCCACGCAAGCTAGGATGGAGGTGAAGTTTCTGGAATTGAAGCAAGAGAATATGACGGTTGCCGAATACACAGCTAAGTTTAATGAGCTAGCCAGATTTGCACCTTATCAGGTGGAGACTGAAGTGCGGAAGGCACGAAGGTTTGAAAATGGACTGAGGCCATAGATTCTTAGCAAGGTTGCAGTGCTGCAAATTCCTACATTTTCGGCATTGCTAGAAAAAGCCATTAGTGCAGAGGGTAGTAATGAGGCTGTATCAAGATTCAACAGAGAGAAGAACAAGAAAAAGATTAAAGGTGGACACCAGAATGCCAGCAATGGAGGCAGTGACAGTAAGAAGCGTAAGTGGAACAGTGGTAATAACTCAAGAATGCAACAAGGAAGTACACCACAGAAGAGGTCAACATGTAGCAAGTGTGGAAGATATCACTCTGGGGGATGTTTGAAGGAAAAGACTGTATGTTTTAACTATGGCCAGCTAGAACATATCGCACCAAAATGTCCTAACCCAAAGAGGGAGGGCTGCTATTCTTGTGGAGGATCGGGACATCGTTATAGGGACTGTCCATCTAAGAAGAGTACTGACGGGGGAAATAGAAATAAGAACGGTACACCAAAGTTAGCAATCGGAAGGCCTAATCAGCAGAACAAGCCAACGACCCAAACTTTCAACATGACTGTGCAGGACGCAGTTGTATCCAAGGAGGTGGTGTCAGTTATAATTTCGATAAATAATATAAATGCATATGTATTGTTTAATTCGAGAGTTACCTGCTCTTTTGTGTCTGATGAATTTGCTAGAAGATTAAACTTACCTTGTGAAAAGCTAAAGAACCCTATGAACATAGAAGTTACAAACAAAGAAGTGATCCCTGTAGAGTTTATCCATAAAAATTATGGTGTGGAAAAAAGGGGGCATAAGTTAAGCGTGAATTTGATTCCGATACGCTTAGGGGAGTTTGACGTTATCCTAGGTATGGATTGGTTGTTTAACCATAAAGCGGTTATAGATTGCCATAAGAAGAGTATACACCTTAAGACCCCAAATCAGTCTAAGGTTGTATTTTATGGTAGCAAGTCGCCAAGACAAACGAGTTATCTAACGATGATGCAGGCCAAGAGAATGTTACGAAAGGGATGTGAAGGTTATTTGGCTCGTGTAGTGGATACACGGGTGGTGAATTCAGACATGGGGCAGATACCTATAGTGAATGAGTTTGGGGATGTCTTTCCAGAAGAACTTCCGGGACTCCCGCCAGACAGAGAGATAGAATTTGTGATTGATTTAGTACCGGGGACAGGGCCGATATCGAAAGCACCATATCGAATGGCTCCGGTAGAAATTAAAGAATTGTTTCTCCAGCTACAAGAGCTGTTGGACAAGAACTACATCTAACCCAGTGTGTCTCCATTGGGAGCACCTGTGCTGTTTGTAAAAAAGAAAGATGGCTCGATGAGACTATGTATGGACTATAGAGAGTTGAATAAGGTGACAATCAAGAACAAGTATCCGTTACCAAGAATAGACGATCTGTTTGACCAACTTAAAGGAGCGAGGTGTTTTTCTAAGATTGACTTAAGGACTGGTTATCATCAATTGAAAGTAAGGACGGAGGATGTACCAAAGACAACATTTAGGACTCGTTACGGTCATTATGAGTTCCTAGTGATGTCGTTTGGACTGACGAACGCACCAGCTACTTTTATGGATTTGATGAACAGAGTATTTAAACCGTACTTGGATAAATTTGTGGTTGTGTTCATTGACGATATTCTGGTATATTCAAAGAATGAGGAGGAACATGCAGAACATTTAAGGATAGTACTAGAGACGTTAAGAAAGGAGAAACTTTATGACGAACAATATTTTTGTAATTTAATTTGAATATTTATTGAATTAAATAAATATTTTTCGATGATTTAATTATTGAATTATATAATTATGTAATGAAATTGTGGTAGATTAATTTAATTATATGTGTAACATGGATTAAATTAATGTGGAGAATTTTATTATTCAAAGTATGAATTTAATTGAGCTTATTTGATTAAATGATATATTTAATAAGCATAATGTTATTCTAATTAATTTAATAATTAATTAGAGATTTAATGATTTGACATAATTAATAAATGAGAATTTTAATTATGTGATAACATGATTTAATATGGATTTATGATATTTTATTTAATTAATTTTAAATAAGATTATTTGGTTAATTAGAAGTGTGACATTAAAACTATACTATAAAGCATTTAATTATATTAAAAGGAAAAAGGAAGAAGAGAACTAGCCAAACATGGCCTTAGTGGGGGTGCCAGTTAACCCATTATGGGATTAACTGACAACCACTCACCCATTACGCTTATATATCTTATACGTATTATAACTATACTTATATTTTATATCAGTTCATATGTTCATCAGTTAAGAAAACTAGAGAGAAATTGAGAGAGAGAGAACTTAAGAGAATTGATAGAAAAATTGAAGATTCAAAAGCAAAATTCATATCACCTTAGTCAGAGAAAACAAGGGTATATTCTTCAGCCCAAATTTATATTCATGTTCTTAGTTTTCATTACGTACTTTCAAGTTCTTTGTAAAAAGCCTATTTTGTGATTAAGCCATGGATTGACGAAGTATGTGATTCTAAATGATTATAACATGATTTCTACCATCTATGCATGTTGTAAAACAATCAAATCCACGTGAATATGTTTTAATTAAGTTTTTCAGAATTTTCCATTAACATGTTTTAAAAGTTCTCTGTGAAGAATGATTTTCATAATTCACTTAAGATATGATCACATGTACACTATTATATGTTAATAACATGTTTTATATCATGCATACATGAATTACAGTTACCAACATCATGTAATTATGTTTCAATTAGAGTTTCATGAACTACAGAGTATAAAAGTTGTATATATGGCCCTTATGGCCCTTACGAATAATTGTATGCCATAAATGATGATTTTAACTTAAATTTGACAGTCGATTATGATAATACATGTTAAAAGAAAGAAAACAAACTTTGAACAGACAGATTCGGAGTTATAACGAATCTGTGAAGTCAAATTTTATGTTTTTCTTCAAAACCGTCAAGAACACCAAGAACAGTGAAATTTCATGATTTGATTCGAGTAATTACATGATTTAAGATGTTAAAAATATGTTAGTAACATTGTATGATGTTTCTAAGAAGTTTATATTTCATAGAAATCACGGTGTTAGTTTAATTTGTATTTAATTGGAGTAATTGGGCCAACGAACTATCAAAATCGCAAACCAGAACATGCACCAGCAGGGGGGGCCCGCCCCAGCTGGTCCTCATAGGCTTAAAGCCCCGCCCCAGCAGGGGTGGGTGCTGTCCGGGAGCTGTTTTGACCTCCTGTAGAAAAATAAGCATAACTTTTTTTTTCTCGTTAAAGTTAGACTGTATAAATAAAAGGATGTTTCAAAACACAAGGGAAACCCCAATCGAAAATAGTAAAGACTTCATAGGACATGCCCTATGATGACTGTACTATTAAACTAAGGGACAAAGCCAACAATCTGGCATAAGAAACAGTGGGGGACACAGCCCAGTATGGAACCTATTACAAACAAGGAGCTATACCCCAAGCAAACAGCAAAACCAACTAATGACCATGAGTGGGCCGCTTTTTCAGGAAAAAGCCCAATACAAAATCCAATCCGCTAACCGCTATAGCCAATCGCAAAAGAATGGAACCATTGGGCCCAAAAGAAAAGGAACCACAAGCTGTAATCCCACCGAATCCAAGCAGTAGAATAAAGGAACCCCAAAACAATCATGGCAACGCAAGAAAGCAAACACCTTATGCATCCGACTCCAAGCTGAGCGAGAGGCCTGGCTTCCAATTGATAACCTATGGGCCAAGGCTGAACCCGCACAGCAGCAACAAGTCGCATGACATAGTAGGAGGCCCAAACCGAATATCCACAGACCAGACCGAACCCTTCAGCAACCAGCAACTAAAGCAGCCAGTCCCAGAACAGCAGAAGACCAGCAGAAAACTAGAAAACAGGGAGTCCCACAGCAACGTAACACTTAAACAAACATTCTGACCAGTACAAACAAACGCAGAGACCACTGTTGGGCCATAAATGCAGTCTAGGACCAAGAGAAGAACCAGCGGGTACAGAGAGTTTAAAGTTTCCGCAAAGCTAAACCCCCAATAACAACCGAAAAACCCTACAGTTGGCTCCAAAGGGCAAACTCGACCTAGGACAAACCAACCAAGCCAAGTCTCGGATCCAAGTAGCAGAATATAAATGGAATAAGGAACCAACAAGAACATAAGAACCCAAGAATGGGGACCAGCAATGAAACCAGGAACCCAAAACAAATATGCATGCCCAAGAACCCCAAACGATTATGGCAAAGAAAAATATCAATGTAACACCCCCTTCCCGAAATAGAAAGGGAGGTTACTCAAAACATAGCAGAACTGAAAAAAAAAATACTAAAGCTCTAAACCACAAAAGAATAGTATTTAAAACTAATAAATATCAACAACGTCAAACCAGAATAAATGCCAAATTGTCCTAAACCATAATCTGAAATAATTATTACAACTCCAAATAAACCATCTATCAAACCTAAACAAAATATCTAAATCATTGGATCGAATGGAGCTCTCATCACACTTGCCCTTGATCCCCCTAATTACCTGTCGGAAGGAAAACACAGCACGAGCCAAATGCCAAGTACGGATATAGAATACAAAATAATGAACTTAGATAACTAACTTAATAATTGAACTGAACTGTAACGAACAAAATTAATACAATGAAATAATAGGCTGAATCAAATGGATGGGTGTTATTTCATACCGAGCTCAAAATAAAATAGAAATATACCTTGCCACAAAGGCAAGTCAAATAATGCCACACAGGCAAGTCACACACATTGGACCTCGAATCCAATGCATGCAAAATCGAAAGGCGTGTTTGGCACAAACATCGTCACTCCGCAGAACATAACAGAACAGAAAACTAGAGTCGACCCATACGCCTCCCATAACAAAACACCAAATGGCCAACTCCCACCGGAGCACAAAACGGAGACGTCGTGGACTGATCACACCACCACGGAATGTGTCATGCCTCTCGTGCCAAGACGACATGCCTGTGGTACCCCCACAGGTGGTTATAGCTCAGGTATACCCTACGGTATATTCTAACAAAAGTATCATGTCACAACACATGCGACATAATATCAACACAAAGGGGTTCTAATATGTACATGTTAAATCAAAACGAATCAACAACATAAATTCTCCAAAAATATATTAATATGTGCATTACTACAAATATCGAAATAAATTCCAGACATGATACACTAGTCTAAAGAGTACAAATATGAGTTCTAAATATCAACGCCAAAACGAAACCATCACATGAATTTGAGAGCGAACGATCATGTGAAACAATAAACAAATTCTAAATGGAAAGCAAAACGGACATAACAAAATTAAAAGGATTATCGCTGAAGGAGTACGGAATTCGTACCTGAAGCAAGCAATGTAATACCCAATTTATATTCCAAAAATTATTCGTTAAACTCCTTCCGTCCGAACTAATTACATAATTTAACAAACAAAATATAAATTACTAACTGTAAGTTAAATTACTAATTACTAATTACAAATTACAAATTACAAAATTACCAATTTACAAATTACTTATTTCAAAACTATTATTATTATTATTATTATTATTATTATTATTATTATTATAAGATAATATAACCCAACACACACAATTTGAGGCTGATATACATACTGCATTCATTTTCTTTTTCTTTTTCTTTTTTTTTTAAAATTAATAATTAACCTAAGCTTTTCTATTTCTTAATTCTGATTATACTACTAAAATCAGAGCAATAAATATTTGGTGGGAAAGTACATATAAATATATAGCAGCAATACTTACCTATAGATATAGTACATATATATAATAGATAGAAGGCAATGATTTCGTAGGAAATATATATATAACATATCAAACACAAAGTTCACATGACCACGAATTCCTCATCTGACAAACCAATTACAAGATATAATCATATATTATATAATCATAAATACCTTATCAATTCTTATGTCCCTTCCGCAAATAACTTCTTGGATTTGTTCTCAGCCGCCGCTAGCTTCCTCTTTTCATTCCCTCAATTCGTACCAGGCGTAATGATCAAGTAAATTAAGTTTTAAGTATTTATTTATTAAGGGATTTCTTTAATTCTCCTACTTATAAAAGGACTTTAATAGTAAACAAATATAAATTAGACCCAAATAAATTTAAGGCCCAATTAATATAAAACCCAATATAATTATTTACTTATTGTAGTCCACATGAATTAAATACAAATTGACCCAAATACAAGAAAAACTCAATCAAATATTTAAAACAAACTTTTAGAAAGTCATTTATTTATTTTTCGGGGATTACAATCAAACTATCAGACACCTTTTGCATCCAACTCCAAGGGGAGCGAGATACATGCCTTCTGATTTTTCATCAAAAATACTAGCCCAAACCAAAGCCCTTGGATAGGGCAGGAACGACCCAGGACCAAACTCATAAAACAGCAACAAACTGAACAGTATAGATCCCATCCGGACCCTAAGAGAGATGTCCACATCAGGAAGCAAGGAGCAACCTCTGCAAAGAAAACCTATGGCAATCCCTCAGAAACAAATCAGATTAGAACCCCCCAGGAATCGCATAAGATAACATGAAGAAGATAGTTACAGCTACCGCAGCACCCAACCATCAGAAGTGGAACCCAGCAGTTTACCAAAAGTAGAGACCCAAGCAAGAAGGACCCTCTGAAGAAAGGATTCCAGAAAACCAGCCAACATCACAGCCATGAAGGAATTACAAGGCAAGATGGGAGAACCATGGCCGATCCTTAACCTTTTGAAATTTGTGGATGGAATGAAGTTTACACTTAATAATCTGCCTCACAGTGTTAGTGGAGGTCCGAACAGGTGACGTTATTATGGATTCTAGCATTCCTTTCCTGCCATATATGATACACAACCGCTGCAAATCCTAAGCAAAGAATACCATGTTGGATAGAGTTAGGAGGTTGAGAATAAATGAAGGACGTGATCGAGGACCAGCACCGAGAGAATCCCTTCCACCCACAATATCTAAGAGTAGAGACTAGAAGTTGGAATAAATAGGGACAATAGAAAAAAAGGTGACTAAAAGTCTCATCTTGAGAATTGCATAGAGGGCATATAGGATCAACATCAAGACCAAAAGTAGATAGTCTGTCCATGGTACGCAGCCCATTATGGAAGGCAAGCCACAAAATGAAAGAAAATCTCGGTGGGATATTCTATGCCAGAAAAGTTTTCCCCAGGCCACTGTGCTACTTGAAGAACGAATGGACCTCCAGATATTCGAAGTCAAGACTTTCGAAGCCTTAATATTATCCCAAAAGAGAGAGTCATCTTTATCCGAGTTGCAAGTAATAGACTGATTGAATAGCTGTCTGAATTCAATAACTGAATGGTGGTTGGAAGCCGGAAGAAACCAATTAGAGTTGACAATAATACTGCTCACCATGGCATGAGGCCCTAAACCAGAGTTGGAAATAAGGCTAGAAGAAGGAGAAGAAGCTAAAGGTTTACCCGAAATCCAAGGATCAAACCAAAGGCTTACACGATTCCCATTACCAATGATGTAGGAGAGATGCCTTATAACAATGTGCCTAAGGTTGAGGACTTTTCTCCAGATCCAGGAGCAGTCATTGGGGATAGACATGCACTAGAAATTCTTCCCCTTAAGAGCAAATGTCCTGACCCATACAGCCCAAACAGAAGTAGAGGTAGGGTTAATAGTATTCTAAAGGTGCATAAGAATGATTCGGAATGATAACGAGTAGATAACGATTCAGAATGCTTCGAAAAGATAACGAGTAGAGCTACAACTTTCATTCTTTAAGTTTTTCAATTTGAAGTCGTTAAACGGGGTCAAAATGGTCATCTTTGTGACTGATGCGTATTCAGAGGCAATCAGAGGGCGTCGGACATGCCCGTACGCAAGTGTAGTGCTCTCGACGATAAAAGATGTTATATTGAGCAAGTTTTCTATTCTTGAAATATTATCATGATACAAGTTCTTATACTTGTTAGTCAAGTTGAGATTTTATATGAGATATTATATTACTTTTAAAAGCATGATTTCAGTTATACAATACTTATTCGATTGTATACTCTTGAGAAGTTATTATTCAATTCGAAAATTATTTATTGTTAAACTTTGTAAGACTAGCGAACCCTTATTGATTCGACTAGTCCATAGTTGATGAGCGTTCTAAATTCTAGAATTATTATTGAGCTTATCCAAACCAAACTTTCTTTGGTGCGGACTCTGATGTCAAACTAAGATGAACAACCCTGTATAGGGGATTATTTACGCTTTAGTGTTGAGATATTGTGCACAGTATGGGTAATAAGGGCTGATCCTCCTAAGTACGAGAAGTAGAGTACATAGTCTTATGACTGTTAAAGGTTTAAAGTATAAACACTTTACAACCTAGGATATAGTTCGAGGTCTTATGACCCTCAGATGTTCTTTTGATTCTTGTTATTCATTCTTGATTCAAAAGCCAAGTTTTCCTTATTCAGAAGTCTTTGATTAACTCGCATGTTATTATATTGTTGTTATATTGTTATACTTGTGGGCAATCGTGCTCACTCTTGCGTAATAATAATATTATAGTTAAGAACGAAAGGTCCGACGAGCCTTCTTCTAGCATAGAAAGGCAAGGGCAAGTCCAACAAGTGATGAAGACTTGTTGTTTATTTGATATGTCATTGTTTAAGACTTATGTTAAAGTTGTGTAAGACTATTTATTTGTTTACGTTTCCGTATTTGAGATTTAAGGTTAGTATGACCTGGGATTGATTATGTATTATTATTCAGATGTTGTAACCCCATAAGGGGAGATGATGGATTTATTTCTATCTATTGCATGGTTGTATTTATTATGGGTAGATAGATAGATGATATTTGTACAGTGAACACCAAATCCCATGAAAATTGTAGTACTCGGATTTGGGGGTGTCACAAGTTGGTATCAGAGTTGTAGGTTATGAACCTTAGGTAGGAAAAAACCTTAGGGTAGTAGCCTTTTTAAGATATCGAGAACATAGTAATGATAACTCTTATCGAGTTCTAAGAAAGATAATAAATTAACTTATGTGCTATGTGCTTATACTTATATACTTGTGAGGGTATCGATTAGCATCACATAATAACTAAGACTTAAAATTAATTAGTTAGGATGTCGGATATTGGAGGATCCAGTCAGCCTAGGGAAGTGGTACCCCAAGTGGCTATTGAGGAGGAGCCCGGGACATTCATATAGTCTGGGAGTAGTTAGTTCGACGAGAGCCATCTCCTTCGATCACAGTTGTTGGTCGGGAGCATGAGCCAGTGTTTAACCCAGAGGAGGACTCTGCGGAGATTAAGATTTAGGCTGAGGCAACCGAGGAGGAGGATGAAGACCCTGAAGAGTTCCCACCGAACTCTATCAGTGCTGAGATGTACGATGAACTGTATGACCGTAACATAGAGTTACGGGCTACTGTTCAAGAGCATGAGCCAGTTTTTGGTCATGAGAATTAATGTTTCGAATAAGTTAAGTTTATAATTTAGTACAGTCGTAGTCTATAATGGTAGCGATATAGTATTTGGGCTAAACTATTCCGTCAGAGAGCGGCGGTTAATACGAACTAGCAACCGATCTAACTCAATGTGAAAGACAGTGTAGACGAGATGGGAAACTAATTTGTTGGTTGTTTGTGGGAAATCACTCAATATACTATATTGAATACTGTTAGAGACTCGAAGTGTGCTAAATATAATGAAACTAGAGAACGACATTAAAGAAAAATCAGCTAAGCGTGCCACAGCAGAGGAGACAGACTTTACGTTTCAGAATGCGATTGATAAGGCCCAGGATCGAGTTATAAGCTATCCAGTTCAATTCAAGGGTCTACCTTGGTATACGCTAGATCGCAGGACGATGTTCCGTATTATGGAGGAAGAACGCAGTAAAGCTGTTCGACGCCTTAGTAGGCAGTAATAGGAACAGTTTGATTATGTGAAAACCTATCTGGTAGTTAATAATGTAAATTCCGATGTGTTTATAAACAGAGGAATATTTTGTTAATTTAAATCCTGTAGATTCTTTATCTCGGAATAGTTGATGTAAATAGCAATGATTCTATCGTATTATGTTAAAACTTTTGATTAAATAAAATATCAGAGTTATTTGAGATGTTATGTGTTAAGTGATTATGTTAAAAATGTTTACGCTAAGTCTTAGATATTTAAATATTGAAGAAAGATCTAATAAACGTTTGTCTTAATAGAAATATGCCGCCGAGAGGACGCCTTAACCGTCGACCAGCCTGAGAAGGGTCAACGAACAATAACGACGCTAATGCCAACACAAATCCCGTTCAGCAGTTGGTGAATCTTCTGACGGGAGCAATGAACAATCAGCCACAAACTCCACCGAACACCTCGTTCAAGGATTTTAAGGCGATGGGACCGCCAGAATTTAAGGGAACCTTGAACCCAATTGAGGCGCAGACTTGGGTTATGGGAATGGAAAAGGTTTTCGACGTCGCTAGAGTGACTGAAGATTAGAGGACGGTTTACGCAACGTTTATGTTAAAGTCAGAAGCCAGCTATTGGTGGCAGGCAAACAAGGTACGGGGAGGACAAGGTGTGATAACTTTGGAAAGGATTAAAGAAATGTTTTTCGAGATGTTTTCGATGAGCTCACAGAACCAGATGGAGGTACAGTTTCTGGAGCTAATGCAAGGTGACATGTCTGTGCCAGACTATGCTGCGAGATTTAATGAGTTGGCTAGGTTCGCCACGTATCAAGTACACACGGATGAGAGAAAAGCAAGAAGGTTTGAACAGGGACTCAAGCCTTGACTGTATAGCAAAGTGTCAATGTTTCAGTTGAACACTTTTGCTGGAGTATTGGAAAAGGCCATTCTCGCTGAAGGTGGGAGTGACGCTGTGACCAAGTACAACCAGAATCAGAAGAAGAAAAAGAGTGAAGGAGAAAGTGTCAAGGCTAGTGGCAGCAACACGGGAGGAAGTAACAATCAGAAGAGGAGGTGGACTGACAACTCGTCAACTGGGAATCAGCAAGGAGGTCAGAAGAAGGGAATTGAAGCGCGCCCGACCTGTGGGAAAGCTCACTTGGGAGTCTGTATGAAGGGAAAACGGGTGTGCTACAATTGTGGTCAGGAAGGCCACATAGCACCAAATTGTCCTAACCCTAAGAAAGGCGCCTGTTTCACGTGTGGGTCGAAGGACCACTTGGCTAGGAACTGTCCTAAGAAAGCATCAGGAGGGGCACGGTCAGGTGGAAATAGGGGAGGCAGCGGTGGAAACGGTCTAACTATCACGGGACCAACCGCAACTAATCGACCAACTGCCAGAACATTCAACATGACCGTACAGGATGCTATGCAGTCTCGCGATGTGGTGTCAGGTATCATTCCAATCAATAAAGTTAATGCTTATGTACTATTTGATTCGGGTGCTACTTGTTCATTTATATCTGATGACTTTGCTAAGAACTTAGAATTGCCTAAGGATGAGTTAAAATACCCTATGAATATAGAAATTGCAAATAAAGAAGTGATCCCTGCTAAGTATGTACATAAAAATTGTATAGTGGATATTAAGGGTAACGTGATGAATGTAGATCTTATTCCGATTAGACTTGGGGAATTCGACGTCATTCTGGGAATGGATTGGTTATTCAATTATGGGGCTGTAATTGATTGCTAGAGAAAGTGTATTAACCTTATGACTCCATCAAAGGTTGTGTTTTATGGCAGCAAGTCGCCTAGACAAGCGAGTTGTCTGACGATAATGCAGGCCAGGAAGTTTTTAAAACAAGGCTGTATAGGATATTTAGCCTACATAGTCAACAGTCGTAAAGAGAACCCGAAGATAGAGGAGATATAAGTCGTGAGGGACTTCACAGACGTATTTCTGGAAGATCTGCCAAGACTTCTGCCAGACAGAGAGTTTGAGTTTGTGATCAATTTGGCGCCAGGAACGGTTCCAATATCTAAGGCACCGTATCGGATGGCTCCGGTAGAGATGAAAGAATTGATGGTACAACTGCAAGAGCTATTGGACAAGAAGTACATACAACCGAGCGTATCGCCGTGGGAAGCACCGATGTTATTTGTGAAGAAGAGGACGGAACGGTGCCGCTCTACATCGATTATAGAGAGTTAAACAAGGTCACCATTAAGAATAGATATCCATTACTGAGGATTGTCAACCTGTTTGATCAATTGAAGGGAGCGAGATACTTTTCAAAGATAGACTTGAGGAGTGGTTATCATCAACTGAAGGTGAGGCCGGAGGATGTTTCGAAGACAGCGTTTAGGACTCGATATGGTCACTACGAATTTCTGATGATGTCATTCGGTCTAACGAATGCTCCTGCAGCATTTATGAGCCTAATGAACGGAGTGTTCAAGCCGTTTTTGGACAAATTCGTGGTGGTGTTTATCGACGACATTTTTGTGTATTCGAAGAACAAGGAAGAACATGCAAAGCATTTGAAGGTAACATTAGAGGCGTTGAGAAGAGAGAAGTTGTACGCCAAATTTTTGAAATGTGAATTCTGTATTGAAAGGGTGCAATTTCTTGGATATGTGATCGATAAGAATTTCGGTAGATCCCTCTAAAGTCAAAGCTGTGATGAACTGGGATCAGCCAAAAACGCCGTTGGAAGTGAGAAGTTTTCTTGGATTGGCAGGTTATTATAGAAGATTCATTCAGGACATTTCCAAGATCGCAACTCCGTTGACGAATTTGACTAGGAAGTCGGTGAAATTCGTTTGGACGGAGAAGTGTGAGGAAAGCTTCCAATAGCTTAAGAAAAGGTTGATTTAAGTACCTGTGTTATCTCTTCCGGATGGCACAGAAAATTTTGTGGTTTATAGTGATGTGTCGCATAAAGGACTTGACTGTGTGCTTATGCAAAACGACAGGGTCATTGCGTATGCGTCACGATAATTGAAGGACTATGAGAAGGGGTATCCGACCCATGAGTTGGAGTTAGTTACACTGGTATTTTCTTTGAAGATCTGGAGACGCTATCTCTATGGGGAGAAGTGTGAAATATATACAGACCACAAGAGTCTGAAATATATTTTTACACAAAAGGATTTGAATATGAGCCAGAGAAGGAGGTTAGAATTAATAAAGGACTATGACTGTGAAATTTTATACCATCCGAGTAAAGCAAACGTTGTGTACGTCTTAAGCATAAATGGTCGGGAGAAATTGATGATGTTTACTGCTCAGGAGGAGGTAATTTCAGTAATGGAGAAGCTGGAATTGGAAGTGAAGTATCCGATGGAGAATGACGAGAAGCTGTTCCAGATGCAAGCTGGTACAACTTTGCTGGATTAAGTTAAGGAAGCTCAACTTCAGGACGAAGAATGTGAGAAGGTGAAGAAGAAGATATCTAAAGGAACCGAACCAAGATTCAAGATAGACAGTGAGAGACTACTGAGATTTGAGAGCAGAGTTTGGGTACCGCCAGTGCTAGAGATTAAGGAAGACATTTTGAGCGAGGCTCATAGCTCACGGTATTCGATTCACCCTGGTAGTACCAAGATGTACCAGGATATTCGACAACATTTCTGGTGGCCGAATTTGAAACGAGATGTTGCTGAGTGCGTTGCAAAGTGTCTGACGTGTCAGAAAGTGAAAGCAGAACATCAGAGACCGAGTGGTTTGCTGCAACCCCTAGAAATCCCAGAATGGAAATGGGAACATATTACGATGGATTTCGTGGTTGGCCTTCCAACAACTCAGAAAGGCTACGACACAGTATGGGTTATCGTTGACCAATTTACGAAATCCGCACACTTCCTTCTGATCAGAATCAGATTCAACTTGGACCAGTTGGCTAGGTTATATGTGAAAGAGATTATTTCAGGGCACGGAGTTTCGTTGTCGATTGTTTTCGATAGGGATCCGCGCTTTACATTGAACTTCTAGAAGCGACTACAGGAGTGCATGGGGACACAATTAAGAATTAGTACGGCTAATCACCCTAAGACAGACCGGCAGAGTGAAAGAATGATCTAGACATTGGAAGATATGCTAAGAGCATGCATCATGGATTTCAAAGGCAATTGGGATGACCACCTACCGCTTGTTGAATTCGGTTACAACAACAGTTACCACGCTAGTATTGGCATGCCGCCTTACGAAGCGTTGTAGGGAAGAAAATACAGAACTCCACTATATTGGGATGAAGTTGGCGAGAGACAATTACTAGGTCCAGAACTGGTATAGCAGACAGCAGAGATAGTCAAAGTGATCCGAATGAGACAGATAGTATCTCAAGATAAGCAAAAGAAATACGCCAATCCACACCGTAAAAATGTTGAGTTTGAATCGGGTAGCTATGTATTTTTGAAAGTCTCTCCCTGGAAAGGAAAGATCAGATTCGATAAGAAAGGGAAATTGAGCCCGAGGTTCATTGGACCCTTTGAGGTACTGCGAAGGATTGGAGAAGTTGCGTATGAGGTAGCCTTACCTCTGGCACTCGAGAATGTCCACAACGTCTTCCATGTTTCAGGTTTACGACCCTACAAACCCAATTACAAGCATATAATTGAATATGAACCCCTATATTTTGAGAAAGACTTATCCAATTAAGAAATTCATGTTCAGATTGTTGACAGAAAAGAGCAAGTTCTCAGAAATAAAGTAATATCTTCTGTTAAGGTAATTTGAAGGAACCACAACGTTGAAGAAGCTACGTGAGAACTCGAAGAGCATATGATGAAAAATTATCCACAGTTATTTACTTAATTTATGTGTAAGCGATTCTAGAGATAGAATCTTTGTAAGGGGGGAGAATGTAACGGGACGAAATTTTAATTAAACCGTGATTCTGGGGACAGAATCCTTTTAAGGGGGGAAAGATGTGACGAACAATAGTTTTGTAATTTAATTTGAATATTTATTGAAATAAATAAATATTCTTCGATGATTTATTTATTGAATTATATAATTATGTAATGGAATTGTGGTAGATTAATTTAATTATATGTGTAACATGGATTAAATTAATGTGGAGAATTTTAGTATTCAAAGTATGAATTTAATTGAGCTTATTTGATTAAATGAATTATTTAATAAGCATAATGTTATTCTAATTAATTAGAGATTTAAATTATTTATTTTTTTGCTAATTCAAGCTGAAATCTTAACATTCTTGCCTTGGGCAGGAATGGATCCCAAGACCTCTTGGACTCAAAGCTTTATAAGTAGTTGTTTTACCATTGAGCCAAGAGGGACTTGGTGATTTAATGATTTGACATTAAATCATTAATGTGGATTAATGATTTAATGTTCATATCACCTTAGTCAGAGAAAACAAAGGCATATTCTTCAACCCAAATTTATATTTATGTTCTTAGTTTTCATTGCGTACTTTCAAGTTCTCTGTAAAAAGCCTATTTTGTGATTAAGCCATGGATTGACGAAGTATGTGATTCTAAATGATTATAACATGATTTCTACCATCTATGCATGTTGTAAAACAATCAAATCCATGTGAATATGTTTTAATTAAGTTTTTCAGAATTTTCCATTAACATGTTTTAAAAGTTCTCTTTGAAGAATGATTTTCATGATTTACTTAAGATATGATCACATGTATGCTATTATATGTTAATAACATGTTTTATATCATGCATACATGAATAACAGTGACCAACATCATGTAATTATGTTTGAATTGGAGTTTCATGAACTACAGAGTATAAAAGTTGTATATATGACCCTTATGGCCCTTACAAACAATTGTATGCCATGAATGATGTTTTTAACTTAAATTTGGCAGTAGATTATGATAATACGTGTTAAAAAAAAGAAAACAAACTTTAAACGGACGGATTCGGAGTTATAACGAATCTGTGACGTCAAATTTCATGTTTTTCTTCAAAACCGTCAAGAACACCAAGAACAGTGAAAATTCATGATTTGATTCGAGTAATTGCATGATTTAAGATGTTAAAAATATGTTAGTAACATTGTATGATATTTCTATGAAGTTTATACTTCATAGAAATCACGGTGTTAGTTTAATTTGCATTTAATTAGAGTAATTGGGCCAACGAACTGTCAAAATCGCAAACCAAAACATACACCAGCAGGGGAGCCCACCCCAGCGGGTCCTCATAGGCTTAAAGCCCCACCCCAGCGGGGGTGGGTGCTGTCCGGGAGCTTTTTTTTGTTTTCGAGACTGTTTTGACCTCCTATAGTAAAATAAACATAACTTCTTCATACGAACTCCGATTAAGGCGATTCAGGATGATTCGGAAAGATAACAAGTAGATCTACAACTTTTATTCTTTAAGTTTTTCGATTTGAAGTCATTAAACAGGGTTAAAATGGTCAATTTTGTGACCGATGCGTATTTGAAGGCAATCGGAGGGTGTCGGACATGCCCGTACGCAAGTGTAGTGCTCTCGACGATAAAAGATGTTGTTATAAGTTATAAAACATGAATATTATGAAATATAATATTGTTTAACATTAATCAATGATGTGTTAGACAAATTGCATGAACATGTTAAGTGTACGCAAGAGGGACGAGTAGGACGTGCGATGAATGAACGTCGAAACGTCGTGCCAAGTGTAATACTATGCTATAACCTACTTGAGGACTTGATGAATATGTAATGCTATGCTATAACATGTTATTAACACATATTATATGATTTAAAGTTCATGTTAATAAACTAAGTTGTTGACATGTATAAGATAATGTGAAGGTTCAAGTTAACAAACTAAGTGCGAACTTGAATAGTATGATTATTTGAATGATTATACCTATAGGATACGCATATTGTGAATTCATACTCATGTTATGTGGTTAGTTAATAAGTTAACACTATGAACCAAGTTGTAAGTTGACTTAAATAAAAAGTTCAACAGTTGAACATAGAAGTGATGAAACTAATCGACATCGTATGCATAATGTAATATGTAGGACGTTGAGAAATTAAATTGTAACTAGATTTGTAGCTTGCGTACGAGGCAAGTATTCTATCCCTAACTCATTATCGTAAGCAAGTTTTCTTATCTAAACTCTTTAAGTTGAATAAGCGTTCTATTCCTTATTCTTATGTCAAGCAAGTTACTAAACTCAAAGTTTACTTTTATTGAGCAATTTTTCTATTCTTGAAATATTATCATGATACAAGTTCTTATACTTGTTAGTTAAGTTGAAATTTCATATGAAATATTATATTACCTTTAAAAGCATGATTCCAGTTATACAATACTTAATCGATTGTATACTCTTGAGAAGTTATTATTCAATTTGAATATCATTTATTGTTGAACCTTGTAAGACTAGCGAACCCTTATTAATTCGACTAGTCCATAGTTGATGAGCGTTCTAAATTCTAGAATTATTATTGAGCTTATCCAAACCAAACTTCCGTTGGTGCGGACTCTGATGTCAAACTGAGATGAACAATCTTGTATAGGGGATTATTTACGCTTTAGTGTTGAGATATTGTGCACAGTATGGGTACTAAGGACTGATCCCCCTAAGTACGAGAAGTAGAGTCCATAGTCTTATGACTGTTAAAGGTTTAAAGTATAAACACTTTACAACTTAGGACATAGTTCGAGGTCATATGACCCTCAAATATTCTTTTGATTCTTGTTATTCATTCTTAATTCAAAAGCCGAGTTTTCCTTATTCAGAAGTCTTTGATTCACTCGCATGTTATTATATTGTTGTTATATTGTTATTCTTGTGGGCAATCGTACTCACTCTTACGTAATAATAACATTGTAGTTAAGAACGAAAGGTCTGACGAGCCTTCTTCTAGCAAAGGCAAGGGCAAAACCAACAAGTGATGATGTGATGCCCCCAAATCCGGGTTACCTGACCCCCGAGTTTGGCGCTCACGATCCAACATATAAATATTATCAAACTACCAATTTATTTATGAATAGAAATATACATCTCATTAACTGATATTGTTAATACATTGTCCCAGATTTTCTAACCTTAACATAACAAATATACCCTCAGATATAAAAAAAGGGTTATATAAAATAACATAATAAATATGTTCATTATAACTACTCCAGCAATACAACTTTGCCTTTATCTTTCTCTGCCCCTCCAGCTACCTCGTTCCTAGCTAAAATATTGTATTTCAGCAAGGGTGAGCAACAAATTTGCTCCACAAGTTAAATTATACAATAAAGTATAAGAATCAAGAATATAAGACTATTAATTCGATAGAATATCACCAAAGTTCAAAGGATTTTGAATTAGCTGAATAAATTGTTAATCAATAACAAGACTTTCTCGCATTTTAGGCAAAACAATAATTTGATAGTGAAAGAGTAAAACGCTTTCGAAATTTCTCAATTGAATAACAAGAAACAATTCTACGCAATAACAAAGTGGAATATTATCTAGATTTTTGTAAGCTGAGTGACCCCATGGGAACTTGAACTTCTCAAGTAACTATCAAAGGTTTTACTTTGAAGTACCCAGGTGTATCAGATAACCATAAAGATTAAATCATACCCCTCCGCAAGCATATAAAGTGATCAGCTTCATTATACCCCATATTATGCATAATACTTACACGCGCGCAACGACCGAGTATACGACCATAAAACCCCTTTTTATATAAAAAGGTTGTTCTTCTCAGTCTTATATCCAAAATTCGAATCACAACAACGAATACAATGATTTCAATATCTAATCGCTTTCTCGATCTAGCCGGAATAATTGGCATTAACCTGTCAATAATAATTGAGTTCTCTTCTCGAACCTATCAAGTTTCAGCAAATGTTCGTCTAGCCAAAATAATTAGCTACGACATATCTCAACACGATTTAATAATAGACAGAAATTAACTGTACTATTTGCAATCAATAATAACTTATACGGATGTGAATAACCAACAACAGTTATTCCCCAAGCATATTCTCAAAATCAATAATTCAATTTGAATTGATTAACATGTATTAACTGCGAATAATCAACAATAATTAACCACAACTATATTTGAAAAGTAATAACTCGAGATTGAGTTAAGAAAACTTACTTGATTCGTTGACTACTGCTACGCAATTTAAGTTAAACTTCTTTTGTATGACCTATCATTAATAAGATCAATCTCTTAATTAGCATCACATATTTTACTCATAGCAATTTATCTAACATGTAATCACATAATCAATCATTAAATAGTATAACCATACTACCTTGACTTTAACACTTACTCGTTCATTTAAAAGTTCTTAATATAACTTGATAAACTATTTATGAACTCAGTATACTTAATATATCATTTCAGTTTCCATTTTAGCAAGCTAAAACAAAACTGACTTCTCTTCTGACATTTCAGTAATCTGAAATGTTCATTTCAGGAAGCTGAAATACACTGATTCACGAAGATAAAAAATCAGCTTATTATTTTTCTATCTTTTGGCCAATCATATATACATATATTCCATACACAAAAAGAATTTTTCTAGAATTTTTCAACTTACTTAAGTATTTTCCAAAAATCCATTTCTAGTTAATTCCTTAAGAAAATAACTACCTTACGCTTAACTCCAAAAATTCCCAACTCTTGACGGGATCTTACACATGTTAATGTGAGTCTCCAGTTTAAATTTCATGGCCATCAGAGTTATACAACTCCGATTATATCATTTTTCGTCGGGAAATCCCAAAAATTGAAATGGCCATAACTTACTCAATTTAAGTCGAAATGAGCTCATTTTTGAACACAAACTATTTCATTCAATATATTTTCATATCCCAAAAGGCCGGAATTTATTACAATATTTAAGTGGACAAAATTGCCCTTACAATTTCCGGACAGCCTACTATTTTGACTTTTTCAAATTTTGCTTCTGTTACTAAAATCAGTCCAAACAAAAATCTACAACATATTTTTCCATGATTCCACTTGGATCTATTAGAAGACTCATATATCTAACTCTAGAATCTGACCACACTCAAAAATTCAAAGTAGAATGAGAGATATGGTCGTTTTCATTTCATATTTCGTTTTCCCAAAAATCTGTTTTTCAACTTTTTGTGATTTTTAAAAAAACTTCTATATTTTCACATAAAATCAACATAGCTCATCATAATACTTAAAATAACTCATATACTCATGGACATACCATGATCCATGATCTATATTATCAAATAATCAACAAACATAAGATCAAACACAACCAAAGCTAAGAAAAATTTAATTTTCTATCTTTTGAAAAACATAACTCATATTTCACACTTTAAATCTAACTTTTGATCCACAAAAGGGTTCAATCTATACATGAAACACTTTTAAACATATGGATCTAAGGTTTTAAACCTTAAGATCATATTTTTACAAAAATCAAAACTTAAATCAAACATGAAAAATTAAACTACATAAGTAGGAATCCTTTATACCTTAGCTAGATTCCTCTTCTTCTCCTTCCTAAAATTTGCTTAGGAACTATAAAACTACAAGAACTCACCCTCTCTCTCCTCTCCTTGGTGGCCGAACTCTCTCTATATTCTCTCTCTCTCTCTTAATTTTTTTGTTCTTGCTAACAATGAAGAAAATGAAATGAAACAAAAGATATACTTGATTTGTTTTAAAATAAAAATGTATAGATATATGGCATATATCTATACAATCCCACCACATGCTTGCCTTCTCTCTCTCTCTCTCATTATGGTTTAGATTGCTCGCAAGTAAGCTTAAAAGTGTTGTCTCTTTTCAGTGAGTGACACCTAAGGGAGTGGGATAAAAGTGGGTGACGAGTGGTTGAGCAACTAAAGTAAATAATCATTACATTCATTCCCTCTTGTTCCTCCTCTTCCAAAATCGGCCATGTGGCCTTATTATCTCATCCACTTTGTTTTATATATACATTATACAATGTCTAATATGACCCTCCTTACTTGGATTAAAGCTTGGGCTTTTTGCTAATTAATTTGGACTTGCTCTTTTTTAGCTAATAATTAAAATACACTTGGGCCTCCACTATAAATTAGATTGGGCCATCATAATATTTATCCCATACATGATATATTGGGCTAGATTAATAACTTAATTATTATTAAATCAATTTAGCTGCAAGTCCAATGATTAAATAAACAATTGGGCTACTAATTAATTCTTTAGGCTAGCAATTCTCATTCTTTGGGCTTGCAATTCAACATAGTTTATACTTTTTAATTTTTATCCTCTCCTAATCATTTAGTTAGGATTTCCTTATACACATTTGTAAGTTAATTCCTTACTCAGATATCTTTAATTTTATAACCCAATTAGACTTGTTTTACTTAGGTTATAAAATTAATTATTTGAGATGTATAAAATAAATCTCTTAGGATTAGTATATATTTTTAAATATTATCATTCTCCTATATTATAACCCTTAGGCTATTTAATTTTTATACCTAATACATATATTAGGTCACATGACTTTATTCTTAATTCTCTGTATATACAAAATAATTTGTATACACCTTACATAATACACATGTATTCAATCACATACATAATTCATATATATCATAACATATTCCCCTAGTGTATTAACTTAATAGCCCTAATTGACTTAATAAGTTATAAACACTCACATATTCATCAATACAATTATTATAACTGTATTTTTGATCGAATCCATATCCGTAACTAGGGTTAGGGTTTCTATTCTCTGTTAAATAAAATTGTACTCATATTTCTCAGTCAATACACAGTTTGACCACTTTGATAAACTCGTATCATAGATACTCAGCATAATATTGATAATCACTATCAATATTAAAAGAAATAAAAAAAAATTTATTCGAAAAATTTGAATTATGTGAAATTCTGGGTTCTCACATTCTCCATTCCTTATAAGGATTCCGTCCTCGAAATCACCGCTTTCTTATTCTCTATAATCTTTTAAAGTTGTATCATCAATTTATTATTATCAACACAATATTAATTTGTGTCTTATGTACTAACCTGTGACTTGGGATCTGTAAAATTAAATAATTCATAACGATATCTATCCCATATTTCCCGCGTAATTTAATTACTCAACTAAATCGTTACCTGTCACCACCTCCTGGGCAGCTACTGCATCTTGCACTGTGACGAACATGAATTTTGTACAATTATTTAAATATTTATTGAAATAAATAAATATTTTTAATATTTAATTATTGAGTTAAATAATTAATTCATGAATTTGTGGTAGATTAATTTAATTATCTGTGTTACATTAATTAAATTAATGTGTAGTAATTTAGTAGTTCAAAGTATATATTTAATGGAGTTTATTTGATTAAATAAATTAATTAAATAAGCATTGTGACGCCCCCAGAATAGGTCCATTCAACCCAACCCATTCTGAGTCGCCAAATACATGGTACAGAATTCAAATACAAACTTTATATCATACGGTCGTGCAAAATACGACCACACAACTGTGAGTCTCAATACAAATATGTAGAAAATATTAAGATTCAAACTAAGTCCTCATTACAATTATTATCACACTATTTATCAGAAATAGTGAGGACTACTACTGCTCTAACTCGGACCATCACTCTGTCCCCCGACTAGTCCCCGCAACATTCTCATTTCCTGAAGAGGACAACAGATGAAAAGGGTGAGCTCAACTAGCTCAGTAAAGAATATTATGACTAAGATAATGGGAAACAAATTATCGTTAGTCTTCAACAAATAAGATAAAATATAATGGACAACCAACTTTAGATCAATATTTGCAGCGGAAATAACAAATCATTAGAAGAGTTAAGCAGAGAATCAAGTCTACTATCTTCTATGATTTAAAAGTCCATCATCAATATTTTATCCCTGTTACATCAATCAATATACATCTCGAATCAATATTCATCTTTGCACTACAGGCCAAAGATATTCATTTGTATCATCAGTGGTCATATTCGTCTCAACACCTGTCATCTTTGCTCTACAGGCCAAAGATATTCATCAAGTAATCATTCATCTTTGCTCTACAGGCCAAAGATATTCATCAAGTAATCATTCATCTTTGCTCTACAGGCCAAAGATATTCAGTTACATCACCTTTTAGGACTGAGGATGATGAAAAATATTTTAAAAAAACGAATCCAGTGAGATAAAAGACAAAGACTAAGGATTCGTATTTTAGTATATCCAATTCAAAAATACCTCGTAATAATCAATTATGGAGCAAAATTCAAGAATAGAGCTCAAAACTTGGATACAATCAAAGATAGTAACCTTAACAAGCAATTCGGACAAATAGAAGAAAATTTAATTTTTCCGTGAATAATGCCGTATACGTGAATAGTAACCCCGACGGAAAAAGTAAGAATTTCAACATAAAATCCATGACAATATTTCTGTATAATGATATTGGAAAGAATAACATCATTTACGAAAGAAAATAACATCCCTTACCTCAAAAAGATAGTACCTCTGACTGGAATATCGGATATAATATTGACGGAAACTTGCGCTGAATACTAATACTCAAAGTATAGAAATACTCACAAAAATACACTCGATATTATAGAGAGAGAAAACTTCGAATTCTGGTGTGATTTTCAATTCTAACCTAAGCACCCTATTTATAGGAAAAGCTTAGGATGCCAAAGGAGACTAAAATAATAAAATATTATTTTTTATTCTTAGCCGCCGGCTGCTCCAAAAATTCTGATTTTTCAACAAACCAACAAAAGTGGGGCCCACCCTTTATAATATATATTTATTTTCCGAAACTTCAATAATTCATAACAAATAGCCCCTTCGTCAGAAAAATACAAATTCTATGTCCTTTCATAGGAAATTTAATTCTCTACAACTTTGCAGAAGAAAGTTTTTCCAAATTCCCAACATAAATTATCCGAAATCCATAAACAGATGATTTCTCACACCAAAATACTGATAAAAACACATCAGCATAAATTCCTTCTTTAATATCCACAAAATAAATATTTCCTTATCATATAAATCAATAATTAATTATTCACAAATAATATTATAGAACTACAATATTAACAACCAGGTCGTTCCCAGGACAGAGGGGGCCTTCCGATAAGGACTTCTCCTTACTGGCGCGCAATTAAATAACCCCTCCTAGACAGAACTTCCTTAGACATTGTCAATAATGCTATCTAATAATATTATTCAAATAATATGAATTATTGAGTTGATAACGTGAAATACTGTGCAACGACAATTATTGAATCAATACTACAAAATATCAACTGTAGCCATTATTGAATCAATTATATAAAGTAGCAACGTAGCAATTATTGAGTCAATAAAATATCAATGCAGCAATTATTGAGTCAATAATATAAAAAATATCAACGTAGCAATTATTGAGTCAATAATATAAAATATTGAACAGTAAATACTGTAACAATAATTGAGTAGGTTCCTTCTCACGTAAGACTCAATAATTCGAAATACTGTGCAATACCGTGTGCTACTGCGCACCACCGCGTACTGTATTTTAACCACCGGGTATTTCAACAGTACTAACGGTAACAACTCCGCCGTTATTTTGTAAAAAGTTATTTCTGTCGCTTTCTATATCCGACAGTTATTCCGTTGTGGGGGCCCACAAATAGCTGCGCCGTCGTACGAATATTCCCCGACAACAAGAATATTCCACGACCAAACGAATATTCCCCGACAACAAGAATATTTTATAACCACTTGCTCATTTTAAAAATATTTGCACATTTCACCCATAACTTTCATATTTATCAAGTCAACACCTTACTATTTCGAAATAATATATAAAGAAAACTAAATCTTTATTCATAAAAGTTGGGGTCTTACAACCTCCCCTTCTTATGAAATTTCGTCCTCGAAATTGACGTACGTACCTGGTATGTCGAAAAGGTGAGGATACCTCGCTTTCATTTCCGATTCTAACTCCCAGGTCATTTCCTCAATAGCCTGGTTTCTCCACAAAACTTTAACTTGAGGTATAATTTTCGAGCGTAGGACATGCTCCTTCCTATCCAAGATCTTGACAGGTATCTCCTCGTACGTTAAATCTTCAGCTATCTCGTCTGGTTCTAACTCAATAATGCGGTTTGGATCCTTCACATATTTACGTAACACGGATATGTGAAACACGTTATGAACACGAGACATGCTTGGAGGTAAAGCGAGTCTATAGGCCACATTTCCTATTCGGTCAAGAATCTCAAATGGACCAATGAATCGTGGGTTGAGCTTTCCTCTCTTCCCAAACCTTGTAACTCCTTTCCATGGAGCAACACGTAATAACACATGGTCTCCAACATTAAATTTCACGTCCTTTCGATGAAGATCTGCATAACTCTTTTGTCGATCCTGTGCCGTTTGTATACGTTGTCGGATTATTTGGATCTTTTCTGTAGTCATACGTACTAACTCTGGTCCCAACAATGTTGCTTCACCCACCTCATCCCAACATACTGGAGAACGACACTTTCTCCCATACAACGCTTCGAATGGAGCTACGCCTATACTTGCCTGATAACTGTTGTTGTAGGAGAATTCCACCAATGGTAAGTACTTATCCCAACTCCCTTTGAAGTCTAGAACACAAAGTCTCAATAGATCTTCAAGAGTTTGGATAGTCCTTTCCGATTGTCCGTCTGTTTGAGGATGATAAGCCGAACTGAATCGTAAATCCGTGCCCATAGCTTTCTGCAAACTGATCCAAAATCGTGAAGTAAATCTGGGATCACGATCCGAAACTATGGATACTGGCATGCCATGCAATCTCACAATCTCATTCACGTACATATGAGCAAGACGTTCAAGGGAATAAGTCTCTCGTATCGGCAAGAAATGAGCAGACTTGGTTAATCTATCAACAATAACCCAAATCGCATCTAAGCCTTGAGAAACCTTGGGAAGACCCGTAACGAAATCCATCGTAATGTGTTCCCACTTCCATTTCGGAATCTCCAGTGGTTGCAATGGACCCTTCGGTACTTGATGCTCCGCCTTTACACGTTGACAAGTTAAACATCTCGAGATGAACTCCGCGATCTCTCTCTTCATATTGCTCCACCAAAATGTATGTCGAAGATCACGATACATTTTAGTACTCCCAGGATGGATCGCAAACGGTGTGTTGTGTGCCTCCATCATGATTCTATACTTCAAGTCGAAATCGTTAGGAACACAAAGTCTGGAGTTGACTCGAAGTATTCCCTCTTCATCGATTCTTGCTTCTGGAATTGCACCTTCTTGCACCTTCTTCTTCATCTTCATCAGCTCCGCATCTGTAGCTTGAGCAGCTTTAACTTTATCAATCAAAGCTGGTTCTACGCGTATACTTGACATCATCGCACTCGTTCCCACATATGATCTTCTACTCAACGCGTCAGCTACCACGTTCGCTTTTCCAGGATGGTATTGGATAGTATGATCGTAATCTTTCAACAGCTCAAGCCAACGTCGTTGTCGCATGTTGAGTTCCTTCTGAGTGAAGAAATATTTAAGGCTCTTATGATCTGTATAAATCTCCACTTTCTCTCCGTACAAGTAATGTCTCCAGATCTTCAACGCGAAAACGACTGCTGCTAACTCTAGATCATGAGTAGGATAATTCCTCTCATATTCTTTGAGTTGTCGCGAGGCACAGGCTATGACTTTCCCATGTTGCATGAGAACACATCCTAACCCTTTGCCTGAAGCATCGCTGTAGATAACAAATCCATCCGAACCAGATGGTATTGTCAGAACAGGTGCCGAAATAAGTCTCCTCTTGAGCTCTTGGAAGCTCTTCTCGCATTCCTCGCTCCAAACGAATTTCATATCTTTCCGAGTCAACTGAGTTAATGGAGTAGCGATTCGAGAAAATCCCTCTACGAACCTCCGATAATAACCAGCTAAGCCCAGAAAGCTTCGTACTTCGGTCACCGACTTAGGTTGCTCCCAGCTTTGTATTGCTTCAATCTTCGCCGGGTCCACAGATACTCCACGTTTCGATACCACGTGCCCAAGGAATGCTACTTCCTCAAGCCAAAACTCGCATTTCTTCAGCTTAGCATATAGCTTGTTCTCACGAAGCTTTTGAAGTACCAACTTCAAATGGTGTTCATGATCTTCACGGCTTTTAGAATAGATGAGAATGTCATCAATAAAGACAACAACGAATTGATCTAAATACTCCTTAAACACACGGTTCATCATATCCATGAAAGCAGCAGGAGCATTAGTCAATCCAAAAGACATGACTAAGAACTCATAATGCCCGTACCGTGTTCTAAAAGCAGTCTTTGGAATATCCTCAGTTTTAATCTTCAACTGATGATATCCAGAACGAAGATCGATCTTTGAAAAGAATTGCGCTCCTTGCAACTGGTCGAACAGGTCATCAATACGAGGTAACGGATACCTATTCTTAATGGTGACATGGTTCAACTCTCGATAGTCAATACAAAGTCGCATACTCCCGTCTTTCTTCTTTACGAATAAAACAGGAGCACCCCAAGGAGACGTACTAGGACGAATAAAACCGATATCTAACAACTCTTGTAATTGGATCTTTAACTCCTGAAGTTCAATAGGAGCCATTCGATATGGGGTTTTAGAAATGGGCTTTGTACCGGGCTCAAGGTCAATAAAGAATTCAACTTCACGTTCTGGGGGTAGACCGGGAAGTTCTTCGGGAAATACATCAGGAAACTCATTAACAACGGAAATATCATTCAAATCTGATGTATTCTGATTTAGATCAGTGACATGAGCTAAGAAAGCTTGACATCCGTTTTTCAATAAACGAATAGCTTTATGACTTGAAATGATATTGACTGATTTTAATGGTTTGGTGATTTGAATTCGTACCACAGGTTGATTAGGAATATGAAAACTAACAACCTTACGAAAACAATCAATTCTGGCATGGTAAGTGGTTAACCAGTCAATTCCTAAAATCACGTCAAATGCAAGTATTTTCAAAGATATAAGATCAACAGGTAAGGTAAGGGTACCAATCTGAATCAAGCAAGATTTGTAAACTGTAGATGTAACAAAGGTTTCTCCTAATGGAGTTTCAACAGATAAGTCAAAGTCTAATTTATCAGAAGTCAAGTTCAAACGTTGAGCACAAGCAGGTGAAATAAAGGAATGGGTAGCACCGGTATCTAACAAGGTATAAACTTCGCAAGAGTTTATGATCAGCTTACCCGTAATCACCTCGTGCGGATTCCTCGCGTTTTGGGATGTCACGACAAACGCTCTTCCAGGAATCACCGACTTTGACTTGTCTGCAACCGCCTTTGGAATCACCACCCCCGCTGGACTTGGTTTCGCAACAGGACAATCTCGAGCTATATGTCCTTCTTTTCCACAGTTATAGCATCCTTTGAATAGTAGTGGGCAGTTTGGGCTGATATGTCCCTCTTTCCCGCATTTATAGCATACGACCGGTGGTCGTTCTCCTCCCCTCGAAACAGTTAATGCTGGTGCTGATGTCGACGTCTTCACGTTCTCATTGTTGTACCTTCTCTTCTTGAAATCTCCCCCCGATTCGCTTTTCCTACTATCATGGCCACGATAACCACCGGAGTGGTTACCGCTTCTGTCATACTTTCCTCCTCGCTGGTTGTCATTGCTCCGATGACTGCTGCCACCGGTACGACCTTGGTTGTGGTCCCTCAGTTGAACATAATCATTATCTCGTTCTAATAACTGGGCCCTATTTACTACATCCAAATATAAAGAAAATTTATGAGAAATGAGGTATTGACGTATTTCGGGTTTCAAACCTCTTAGAAACATCCGCGTCATACGTTCCTCATTCTCAGCTGCTACCTCTGCGACTAGCTCGGGTGCAACTATTAATTCTTCACTCACCACATGGATATTTCTAATTTCTTCTTCTTCTGTCATCACATTATCCTGGTTGGTGATTAAAGGTGTCTCCACGGTCTCATTCACTTCGTTGTTAACATTCTCAGCTGCCATTCTCAAATACTGCCATAAAACAAAGGTTAATTAAACAAATCAACATATCCCATATTAACCCTATGCTCCGACTGACCAATTAAATACCATATAAGCTTAGGTAGGACATACTAGCGAAGGATTTACTCGTCTCTCCCCTCCTAGTTCTATTCCCCGATCTCCGCCAGAGATCATATCCCTAAGCTCTGATACCAACTGTGACGCCCCCAGAATAGGTCCATTCAACCCAACCCATTCTGAGTCGCCAAATACATGGTACAGAATTCAAATACAAACTTTATATCATACGGTCGTGCAAAATACGACCACACAACTGTGAGTCTCAATACAAATATGTAGAAAATATTAAGATTCAAACTAAGTCCTCATTACAATTATTATCACACTATTTATCAGAAATAGTGAGGACTACTACTGCTCTAACTCGGACCATCACTCTGTCCCCCGACTAGTCCCCGCAACATTCTCATTTCCTGAAGAGGACAACAGATGAAAAGGGTGAGCTCAACTAGCTCAGTAAAGAATATTATGACTAAGATAATGGGAAACAAATTATCGTTAGTCTTCAACAAATAAGATAAAATATAATGGACAACCAACTTTAGATCAATATTCGCAGCGGAAATAACAAATCATTAGAAGAGTTAAGCAGAGAATCAAGTCTACTATCTTCTATGATTTAAAAGTCCATCATCAATATTTTATCCCTGTAACATCAATCAATATACATCTCGAATCAATATTCATCTTTGCACTACAGGCCAAAGATATTCATTTGTATCATCAGTGGTCATATTCATCTCAACACCTGTCATCTTTGCACTACAGGCCAAAGATATTCATCAGGTAATCATTCATCTTTGCTCTACAGGCCAAAGATATTCATCAAGTAATCATTCATCTTTGCTCTACAGGCCAAAGATATTCATCAAGTAATCATTCATCTTTGCTCTACAGGCCAAAGATATTCAGTTACATCACCTTTTAGGACTGAGGATGATGAAAAATATTTTAAAAAAACGAATCCAGTGAGATAAAAGACAAAGACTAAGGATTCGTATTTTAGTATATCCAATTCAAAAATACCTCGTAATAATCAATTATGGAGCAAAATTAAAGAATAGAGCTCAAAACTTGGATACAATCAAAGATAGTAACCTTAACAAGCAATTCGGACAAATAGAAGAAAATTTAATTTTTCCGTGAATAGTGCCGTATACGTGAATAGTGCCGTATACGTGAATAGTAACCCCGACGGAAAAAGTAAGAATTTCAACATAAAATCCATGACAATATTTCTGTATAATGATATTGGAAAGAATAACATCATTTACGAAAGAAAATAACATCCCTTACCTCAAAAAGATAGTACCTCTGACTGGAATATCGGATATAATATTGACGAAAACTTGCGCTGAATACTAATACTCAAAGTATAGAAATACTCACAAAAATACACTCGATATTATAGAGAGAGAAAACTTCAAATTTTGGTGTGATTTTCAATTCTAACCTAAGCACCCTATTTATAGGAAAAGCTTAGAATGCCAAAGGAGACTAAAATAATAAAATATTATTTTTTATTCTTAGCCGCCGGCTGCTCCAAAAATTCTGATTTTTCAACAAACCAACAAAAGTGGGGCCCACCCTTTATAATATATATTTATTTTCCGAAACTTCAATAATTCATAACAAATAGCCCCTTCGTCAGAAAAATACAAATTCTGTGTCCTTTCATAGGAAATTTAATTCTCTACAACTTTGCAGAAGAAAGTTTTTCTAAATTCCCAACATAAATTATCCGAAATCCATAAACAGATGATTTCTCACACCAAAATACTGATAAAAACACATCAGCATAAATTCCTTCTTTAATATCCACAAAATAAATATTTCCTTATCATATAAATCAATAATTAATTATTCACAAATAATATTATAGAACTACAATATTAACAACCAGGTCGTTCCCAGGACAGAGGGGGCCTTCCGATAAGGACTTCTCCTTACTGGCGCGCAATTAAATAACCCCTCCTAGACAGAACTTCCTTAGACATTGTCAATAATGCTATCTAATAATATTATTCAAATAATATGAATTATTGAGTTGATAACGTGAAATACTGTGCAACGACAACTATTGAATCAATACTACAAAATATCAACTGTAGCCATTATTGAATCAATTATATAAAGTAGCAACGTAGCAATTATTGAGTCAATAAAATATCAATGCAGCAATTATTGAGTCAATAATATAAAAAATATCAACGTAGCAATTATTGAGTCAATAATATAAAATATTGAACAGTAAATACTGTAACAATAATTGAGTAGGTTCCTTCTCACGTAAGACTCAATAATTCGAAATACTGTGCAATACCGTGTGCTACTGCGCACCACCGCGTACTGTATTTTAACCACCGGGTATTTCAACAGTACTAACGGTAACAACTCCGCCGTTATTTTGTAAAAAGTTATTTCTGTCGCTTTCTATATCCGACAGTTATTCCGTTGTGGGGGCCCACAAATAGCTGCGCCGTCGTACGAATATTCCCCGACAACAAGAATATTCCACGACCAAACGAATATTCCCCGAAAACAAGAATATTTTATAACCACTTGCTCATTTTAAAAATATTTGCACATTTCACCCATAACTTTCATATTTATCAAGTCAACACCTTACTATTTCGAAATAAT
This sequence comes from Panax stipuleanatus, assembly GCA_020205555.1. Taxonomy (NCBI): domain Eukaryota; kingdom Viridiplantae; phylum Streptophyta; class Magnoliopsida; order Apiales; family Araliaceae; genus Panax; species Panax stipuleanatus. The sequence continues at coordinate 32,786,185 of CM035119.1, read as the reverse complement.
ATATAAAGAAAACTAAATCTTTATTCATAAAAGTTGGGGTCTTACAAGCATAATGTTACTTTAATTAATTTAATAATTAATTAAAGAATTAATGTATTGACGACATAATTAATTAAAAAAATATTAATTATGTGACAATGTGATTTAATGAAAAGTTATTATATTATATTTAATTGATTTAAATAAAATTAATTGAATAATTAATAATGTGACAATTAACTATATAATATGTAATACCCGAAAATTAAAAAAATAAATAAATGACTTTTTTTAAAATTTTGTTTAAACTTTAATTTAACTTTTCTTGTGTTTGGGTCAAATTGTATTTAATTATGTAGACTACATTAATTGGACCTTAAAACTAATTGGGTTTAATCTATATTTATGGGTAATATTAAAATCTTTTATAATTAGGTGAGATAATAAAACAATAAGCAAAACCTAACCCTACAGTCATTATTTTTCCAATACGAATTGGGCAGCAGCCGCTGCTATAGAGTAAAGAAAAAGGAGAAGAGCAGGTAAATTCTTTATTTTACTCATTATTGTATTATCATATTATATATATATATCAATCACGTGTGATTCCCGAATTTTAATTGCTTGGTATCAAAAGGCAATTCAAATCAAGGTTTTACTATTGTTAGTTTGAATCATGATTGCCTGCAATACTACAAAACAGTAGGCTATATATATATAAAATGAAATCATAGCAGCAAACCACTTGATATATATATAATATGAACGGAACTGCAACTTGATATATATATATATATATATATATATATATAAGAAAAAAAAACTTCCATTTAGTTCCTGTTTTGGAACGGAGGATGGTATATTATATATATATATATATAGGTAACGAATCTGATAATGGTTATTGTTTGGAACGGAAGACATGTCAATATATAATTGTTAATAATAATAATTCACTAATTATACTTAATTTATTATTTTGTTTAATTAGTTCGAATGGAAGGAGTTTAGCGAATAATAATTGGAATATAATTTTGGATATTACATTGCTTAATCCAGGTACGGATTCCGTACTCTTTCAGCGATACTCTTGTTAAATTTGATTGATTCGTTTTGTTTCGTAATTCGAATTTCGTTATTATTTCACATAATTATGCTTGTGAAATTTATATAATAGTTTCGTTTTGGAGTTGATTCATATGATTCAAAATTGTACTCTTTGAATTAAGTTATCATGTTTAGTATTTATTTTGATAATTGTAGAGCGGTATATGTTGTTACTTTCTTTTTAAGACTTTGAGATTATGATTTGATTTGGTTCAACATGTACATATAGAACCATTTTGTTGATATTATGTCGCATGTGTTGTGACATGATATTTTTGTTAGAATATATCGTAGGGTATACCTGAGCTATAACCACCTGTGGGGGTACCACAGGCATGTCCTCTTGGCACGAGAGGCATAACACCTTCCATGGCGGTGTGATCAGTCCACGGCGTCTTCGTTTTGTGCTCCGGTGGGAGTTGGCCATTTGGTGTTTTGTTGTGGGAGGCATATGGGTCGACTCTAATTTTTTGTTTTGTTCTGCGGAGTGGCGATGTTTGTGCTAAACGCGCCTTCTGATTTGCATTCACCTGGATCGGCCGGTCCGATGTATGTTATGCCTGTGTGGCACTATTTTGATTGCCTGTGTGGCATTATTTGACTTGTATGTATGGCAAGATATATTTTCGTGAGCTCGGTATGAAATAACACCCAACCATTTGATTCAGCCTATTATTTCGTTATATTAATTTTGTTTGTTACAGTTCAGTTCATTTATTTGAATTGGTTATTTCATTTTATTATTCTTGTATTCTATATCCGTATTGGGCATTTGGCTCATGCTGTGTTTTTCTTTCGGCAGGTAATTAGGGGGATCAAGGGTAAGTGTGATGAGAGTTTCCTCCTATCCAATGATTTAGATATATTCTGTTTAGGTTGTGGTACATTAGTTTGTTCGGAGTTGTAATAATTATTTCAGATTATGGTTTGGGCCAGTTTGGCATTTTTTCTGGTTTGCCCTTTTGATATTTATTTGTTTTGAGACCATTCTTGTGTGGTTTACAGCTTTAGTATAAATCATCAGTTTCGTTGTATTTTGAGTAACCTCTCTTTCTATTTTGGAAAGGGGGTGTTACAGAGTTGGTATCAGAGCTTAGGTTCTTTCTTGTAGAAAACCTATTTAGGTTTGACCTGTGAGTTATGGGTAGATTTCTGGATTAGTGTTTCGTTCAGTTTGATATTTTGTTCAGCTATTAAATCAGGTTATATTTGAATTCGCCTATAATCTATTTTCTTCTATCCGTCATTATATTTCATAAGTGGATCGTAAATTCGTTAGAGTTGCTGGGAGGCAATGGTGGGGGAAGGGGCAAGAAGTAGCCCAATGTGCAGCCTAATAACCAGGATAATACTACGTTGGGTACCTTGGTGAATTAGGAGGTTAATCAGGCTTTCTCGTAATTGGTGGCACAAGTTGTACAGGCGATGCAACAGCCGCAAGAAAATTTAGAACAGGAGAACCCGGGAAATAGCGGTCCATTGGCAAACGGAGAGTAATGGAATGTAGATGGTGTTGATCTACATGTGGTTTAGATGTATATGTGGTTAGAAGGTTTCGAAAACAACCCAATTCATTCAGTTCAGTTTTATGTTCAATTGATGCAGAGAATTGGATTGCTCATTTAGATAATATCTTTGATTTGTTGGGGTGCTCGGAGAACCAAATGGTGTTGTTGGATACTTATAAGCTAGAGGGAGTGAAAATAATGGTAATGGCATGGCTAGAATCAGAACGGGGGTTATCAATAGATGCTTCAGTAAGGGCATAATCGTCAGCTTCAGCTACCTCATCAATGTCAAAATCGCCAGCGATGGCAGAATCGTTAGCAGGGACAGAATTAGGGTTGTTATCTGAGATCAGCTGGTGGGGGTAACCCAAATCTTATTCTGATAGCTCTTTATGCTATTTGTGGGGCTAATCATCTGGGGAGGCAGTGGCATAGAGTTATCGGTACATACTTTTTGTGTGGACAGATGGGCAATATTGCTAGAGATTGTATCAGTCCACGTGGTAACAGTGAAGGCGGTGATAATGGTGGCAATGGAGGTCACCATTAATGTAGTCGAGTGTTTGCCTTGATACATAACCAGGTGGCAGGTGTGCCATGTACTGTTTCTGGTATTCCTTTAGTTGACAGTCGTGAGGGTGTTATTTTATTTTATACTGGTTTTACTCATTCAGTTGTTGCTCAGTCTTTTGTTCGGCACCTAAGTGTTCCATCTCAGTCTTTAGATTATGTTATGTCTATTGCTACCCCGATGAGGACTTCTGTTATAATTTCTAATTTATATCGAGGGTGTCCGATCAGTTTTGGGGATAAGATTTGTAGGGCTAATCTTCTTCCGATGTGTATGCATGATTTTGATGTTTTTCTTGGGATGGACTGGTTGGATAAGCACCGGGCCACTATCGACTGTCAGGCGAGGAAGGTTATATTTGGACATGTGAAGTCTCTGAAATTCGTGTTTCAAGGTTCACAACCGAGTAGAGTAGTGAAGTTGATTTCAGTTTTGAAGGTTGGGAAGTTAGTGGCAAAGGGTTGTGAAGGGTATTTGGCATTTGTGAAGGATACCTCTAAGTCTCGTATTGAGGATATTTCAATTATTCGTGACATTTTTGATGTGTTTTCTGAGGAGTTGTCAGGGTTTCCACCGTAGCGAGAAGTTGAGTTTACTATTGAGCTTGTTCTTGGTGCGGAGCTTATCTCTAAGGCGCATTATAGGATGGAACCATTAGAGTTGCAGGAGTTGAAGGAGTAGTTGCAAGAACTGTTAGATCGTGGTGTGATTCGGCCGAGTGTTTCGCCGTGGGGTGCTCCGATTTTGTTTGTGAAGAAGAAAAATGGGTCTATGAGGCTGTGCATAGACTACAAGGAGTTGACAAGATTACTATTAGGAATCGGTATCCATTGCTAAGGATTGAAGACTTGTTTCACCAACTTCAGGGGGCGAAGTATTTTTCAAAGATAGACTTGAGGTTGGGTTGCTATTAGTTGAGGGTGAGAGATGAGGATATCTCTAAGACAGCTTTTCGGACTCAATATGAGCATTACGAGTTTCTGGTGATGTCATTTGAGTTAACTAACGCTTCGGCGGTGTTTATGGATTTGATGAATCAGGTGTTCAAGGAGTACTTGAACCAATATGTTATTGTCTTTATTGATGACATTTTGGTTTACTCCAAGTTTAGAGAGGAGCATGAGGAACATCTTAGCACAGTTTTGAGGATTTTTCAAAAAGAGAAGTTGTATGCTAAAATCTCTAAGTGCGGGCTTTGGTTGGAGCAGGTTGCATTTTTGGCCCACGTTGTTTCTGCTGAAAGCATTAAGGTGGATCCTGCGAAGGTTGAGGCAATCACTAAATGGTCGAGACCTACTACAGTGACAGAGATTATAAGTTTCTTGAGTTTGGCAGGGTACTATAGGAGATTTATGGAAGGATTCTCTTTGCTTGCTTTGCCATGTACTCAGTTAATGAAAAGGGCACGAAGTTGAGTGGAATGAGGAATGTGAGAAGAGTTTTGAGGAGTTGAAGAAACGACTTGTGACAGCTCCTATACTTACATTTCCGTTGGGAACAGGAGGTTACCAGATTTATAGTGATGCTTCTAAGAAGGGCTTGTGGTGTGTTTTAATGCAACACGGTAAGGTGATTGCTTATGCTTCTAGGAAACTTAAACCTTACGAGGTGAACTACCCCACTTAACACCATTGTACTGGGATGAAGTTGGTGAGAGACAATTGCTAGGACTAGAGTTAGTACAACAAACAGCAGAAATAGTTAAAGTAATTCGGACAAGATTAATAGCGGCTCAGGATAGGCAGAAGAAATACGCCGATCCACACCGCAAGAATGTAGAGTTTGAATCGGGTAGCTTTGTATTTTTGAAGGTCTCTCCCTGGAAGGGAAAGATCAGATCTGGTAAGAAAGGAAAATTGAGCCCGCGGTTCATTGGACCCTTTGAAGTGCTGCGAAGAATTGGGGAAGTAGCCTATGAGGTAGCATTACCTCAGGCATTAGAACATGTCCACAACGTCTTTCATGTGTCAGTGTTACGACCTTATAAACCCGATTACAAACATGTGATAGAATATGAACCCCTACAATTTGAGAAGGATTTATCCTATAAAGAAGTTCATATTCAAATTGTTGACAGGAAAGAACAAGTTCTCAGGAACAAAGTAATACTTTCTGTTAAGGTAATTTGGAGGAACCACAACGCTGAAGAAGCTATGTGGGAACTCAAAGAGAATATGATGAAGACTTATCCCCAATTCTTTTCCTGAATGGGTGAGCGCGATTCTGGGGACATAATCTTTGTAAGGGGGGAGAATGTGATGGGACGAAATTATTAATCGAACCGTGATTCTGAGGACAGAATCCTTTTAAGGGGGGAAAGATATGACGAACGTGAATTTTGTAGAATTATTTGAATATTTATTGAAATAAATAAATATTTTTAATAATTTAATTATTGAGTTAAATAATTAATTCATGAATTTGTGGTAGATTAATTTAATTATCTTTGTTACATTAATTAAATTAATGTGTAGTAATTTAATAGTTCAAAGTATATATTTAATGGAGTTTATTTGATTAAATGAATTAATTAAATAACATAATGTTACTTTAATTAATGTAATAATTAATTAAAGAATTAATGTATTGACATAATTAATTAATAAAAATATTAATTATGTGACAATGTGATTTAATAGAAAGTTAGTATATTATATTTAATTGATTTAAATAAAATTAATTGAATAATTAATAATGTGACAATTAACTATATAGTAATTAGTTAATTAAAATAACTAGAAAAGAAGAATTAATGTGCTAGCCAAACAGGGCCCTTATGGGAGTTTAACAGTTGGCAATGTAACGAATAGATTATTACGTATTATATATATACTTATACATACACGTATTGACATTTTGTTCAAAACTTAGAAATATCAGAGAAATGTTAGAGAGAAAAAGAAGAAGAGAAGAATTGAGAGAGATTGAAGGAAGAGAGATTTGAGAGAATCAATTGTGTGTCTTTGATTATCTTCATACTAACAAAGGGTAATCTTCCTTTTTAAGTTTTCAAAAGTTGTATTTTCTAAAGTTTTTATATACGTGTTTTAAAGTTTTCTGTGAAAATTGGGTTTCCCAATTGGGTTATGATATGGCTTTATCTATATGGGTATGTGATCATAACGTGTTTTCTAACATATCATCATTTTTTAAAGGATCAATTTTATTTAATTTGGCCTTAATTGAGTTTTCAAAGATTTACAGAGTTTTATTTACGTATTAGGAAAGTTCTCTGTGATGAGTGGTTTTGAAAATTAAAGTATGATGTGATCATATAGAGGTCTGTATATGTTAAAAAAAATGGGTTATGCCATATATATGTAAATTACAGTGATCACACCATGAGATTTTTTCAAGAATTGGGTTCTTGAAAATACAGAGTAGTGAATATGGGTGAATAACCCATATGGGTTAAATTAATGATTTAATCATATGTTTATATTTAAATTGATACAAGAATATGATTGTATATGTTTACACAAAGAGAATGGAATTGAAATGAACGGATTCGGTCTAGTAACGAATCCGTAATGTTAGATTTTATATTTTTTTCATAAAAACTTTACAATTTATGAAGAACAGTGAAAGTGATTGTTGTAATTGATGTAATTACATGATCTAAATTGGTAGAAACATGTTAGTAATGATTTGTGATGTTCCTATGAAGTTTATACTTCATGGGTAACATTACAAATCAGTGTAATGGTGTAAATTGGGAGAAAATGGCCGAGTTCTGTGTTCGTTTGCGAACTTCAGAATCTGGAAAAACGCAGTCGCGCGGCTGCGCCGGGTGCAAGGCTAAACTGCTGGCGGTCGCGCCTGTCTAAAATTTTTGAAAAATTTTGTTAAGTGTTGAATTTTGAGAAATGAGTTTTGAATCTAATAAACATGAAGACATGTTGTATATATGATAAGATGTTAATATGAGTTTAATAATTTATGTTATGTGATTAATTAATAAATTAATTATGTGACTTAAACTATTATTTGTAAAGTTTAAATAATGTGATATAAACATGAAGACATTATTTTAAGTCTAATAATCATGAAGACATGTTATGTATGTAATAAGTTATTAATATAAGTTAATAACTTAAGTTATGTGATTAATTAACAAGTTAACTAATCCACGTAAACCATTATTTGAAAAACCTAATAATGAGTTCGAAGAACACAGTTGTGAATCGATATACATATCGAACCTTTGATTAATTGATATTATGAATGTATTGATAGGTAAGAGTAATTAAAGAAGTGAGTTATAATTGTAGCTTGTGCACGAGGCAAGTTTCCTATCCCTAATCTTATTATTGAGCAAGTTTCTAAACTTTACTCTTTAAATTGAGCAAGTTCTTATTCTTGATTATTCAAGTCAGAATTTCATATGAGATGTTATGATTCTTTTAAAAGTATCATTTCAGTATACAATACTTATTCGATTGTATACCCTTGAGAAGTTATTATTCAAAGTGAATATCATATGTTGTTGAATCTTTTAAGACTAGTGAACCCTTATATGATTCGACTAGTCCATAGTTGATGAGCGTTCTAAATTCCAGAACAATTAATGAGTTATCCAAATCAAACTTTATTTGGTGCGGATTCTAATGTCAAACTGAGATGAACAACCCTAATATAGGGGATTGAATATGATGCTTTAAGCGTTAAGGTAGTGTGTACAGTATTGGTACAAAGGGCTGATCTCCCTAAGTACAAAGTTAAGTCCATAGTCTTATGACTGTTAAAGGTTTAAAGGTTAATATACTTGACAACCTAGGACAGAGTTCAAGGTCTTATGAACCCTCAGAAGTAATTTAATTCTCGATTAATTATTCTTGATTCAAAAGTTGAGCTTTCTGTTATTCAGATGTCTTTAAATTCACTCGCATGTTATTATTATCATATTTTTATACTTACGGGCATTCGTGCTCACTCTTGCATAATAACATTGCAGCTAAGAATGAACAAAGTGATGAACCATCTAGTAGCAAGGGCAAAGGAAAAGTTAACAAGTGTTGAAGACTTGTGATGATATTGAAATGTTAAAGTTCAAGACTAATGTGTGATGTATAAGAATTATTTGTTTACGTTTCCGCAACAGAGATTTAAGGTTAAGTATAACCTGGTATTTATTATGTATTATTATTTCAGATGATTTAAGATGATGGATTATTTATCTAATAAATGAATTTCTATTAATATGGATAGATAGTCATATGATATTTGAATAGTGAACACCAAATCCTGTGAAAATTAAGATACCGGATTTGGGGGTGTCACATGCACCGTCATGTTGAATGTACGGGCTGTTGGTCTTCCTGATTGTGCAGGTCCTCTAATCGTCAGGGTTTCGCCACTGGGTCCCTTGTTGGTACTTTCCTTCTCCACATTCTTCTACAGACAATTCTAAACCAGATAATCTATCGATCCACACGCAAAACAACCTTGTATTTTCTTAGGACTGGGACAATTGGGCAACATGTGTCCCTCTTGACCACAGTTATAACAGACTCCCTTCCTCTTCAGACAAATTCCTGGATGATTCTTCCCACAAGTCGCACAAGGCTCACCTCCCTTCCTATTCTCTTCTGACTTATTACCCGATTGGGTATTCTCACTCCATTTTCGCTTGTTCGGATTACTACCACCACTACTACCTCCTTCATTTGTTTTCTTCTTCTTCTCCTGATGATATCGGGATGCAGCTTCGCTTCCCCCTTCAGCAATTATTGCTTTCTCCAACAAAGCCGCAAACGTATTAATCTGCAATACAGCTACCTTGTTGAATATCCCTGGCCTCAATCCATTCTCAAATCTACTCGCCTTTCTTGCCTCCGTGTCCACCTGATGAGGTGCAAATCTCGCTAACTCATTAAACTTAGCAGCAAATTCTGATACCGACATATTCTCTTGTTTTAGTTCTAGGAACTTGACTTCCATCATGGCTTGCATACTCGGTGAAAAATAGTTCTCAAAGAACAACTCTTTAAACATTGTCCAAGTCACTACAGCTGTCCCAGCTCTAGCCTGATTGGTTTCCCACCAGTAATTGGCTTCTCCCTTCATCAAATATGTGGCAAAAGCTATCTTTTACTCTTCTGCCACTCTCTCAATAATAAATGCTTTCTCTATCTCCTTTACCCAAGTTTGGGCTTCAATAGGATCCGTAGTTCCCTTGAATTCTGGCGGTCCTATCGCTTTAAAATCTTTAAAGTTTGCCAATCTATTAGCTGGCTGTTCTCTTGCTCTTGCTCTTGCTCTTGCTGCTGGCGCCCTATGTTGCATAGCTTTGGCTAACATATCTCCAAAATTCTACATCGGGTCTGCTTGACCTCCTTTATTATTCACTGATTGCTCTTCTCTTTGATTTTGATTATGTCGTCTAGGTGGCATTATCTGATTTAAATGAAAATCTTACATTAATCCTTTTTCTCTACACAAATTCTTATTAGTAACATAAGAATTTAACATAAATTTCTCATAAAATCACATATTTATTCAAATAGCACATAATACTTTTAGTACTTAACACCTACTGTTATAATCAGTCACTATCCCTTTTTTTATAATATCGGGATTAACAACACAACCTTACACAAAAAGTTGCAATTACCACAACTTTACACAAAAAGTCGCAATTCTCCAAAATCATCTTAATATTCATATTAAAAATAAATATTACATTCATACAAACATATATATTACATATGCTCACTCATTGTTCTCGATATTACAATCTTTATATTACACCTTGTTACCAAAAGGTACTACTGCTTATACTTAAGTTGTCTACAGTCTACTCCCTTCTCCTGCCTTCTTACTGGGACACTTGTTAAATCCGTGACCCATTCCTCCACATGAAAAACATTTTCTCATATTCGGCTTAGGACAATTTGGAGAAATATGTCCTTCCTGTTTACAATTGAAACACACGTTCTTCCACATCATACATTCTCCCAAGTGAGTCTTTCCACACTTGCCACAGATTTTCTTCTTTTTCAGGTTTGAGTTCCCTGAGTTATTACCACTGTCGTTGTCCCTTTTTCGCTTATTGCTTCTCTTATTTTGCTTGACTACTCCCTTAGATGATCCACCACCTTCAGCCTTCATTCTTTCTACTTGTGTCTTTAGTTTGTTTCGTTCTTCAGTCACCTCGAGTAATGCTCACTCCGTCTTCCACAACTCCTCCAAGAGAAATACTTTACACTGGAGATCTTGAACTTCTGCAGATACTTGATCTTTTTCTCCCACTTTGGTCTTAATCTCTGTCTCCACCTTAACTTCTTCGGACTCTGCCTCCTCATCTTCATTCAGATACATTTCGGGATACTCATCATGATCACTCCCCAGATTCACCATGGGTTCATCTTTTCCAACTTCCTCAACTGACTCGCTCTGTGCTGGCACCTCGGCTACTGGCATTGGTGCAACAGCTGCCAACACTTTTGTACTTATTTCATCTTCTCCTGACATCCTACAATCAGTTTAAACAACTTGATTAATACTTTACCAGTATGAATTTCATACTCACTATGTGTTCACACATCTTTCTATTGATGTACTTCGGCAATCCCTCACTTAGTACTCTAAATGAGTTTTCTCTATCTCGCTTATGGTTATAATCCTAGGGTTTTCCCCCCACTTAAGGTTTATAACCTATAGCTCTGATACCAACTTGTGACGCCCCCAAATCCGGGTTACCTGACCCCCGAGTTTGGCGCTCACGATCCAACATATAAATATTATCTAACTACCCATTTATTTATAAATAGAAATATACATCTCATTAACTGATATTGTTAATACATTGTCCCAAGTTTTCTAACCTTAACATAACAAATATACCCTTAGATATACAAAAAGGGTTATATAAAACAACATAATAAATATGTTCATTATAATTACTCCAGCAATACACCTTTGCCTTTGTCTTTCTCTGCCCCTCCGGCTACCTCGTTCCTAGCTAGAATATTGTATTTAAGCAAGGGTGAGCAACAAATTTTCTCCGCAAGTTAAATCATACAATAAAGTATAAGAATCAAGAATATAAGACTATCAATTCGATAGAATATCACCAAAGTTCAAAGGACTTTGAATTAGCTGAATAAATCATTAATCAATAACAATACTTTCTCGCATTTTAGGCAAAACAATAATTCGATAGTGAAAGAGTAAAACGCTTTCGAAATTTCTCAATTGAATAACAAGAAACAATTCTACGCAATAACAAAGTGGAATATTATCCAGATTTTTGTAAGATGAGCGATCCCACGGGATCTTGAACTTCTCGAGTAACTATCAAAGGTTTTACTTTGAAGTACCCAGGTGTATCAAAATTACCATAAAGATTAAACCATACCCCTCCGCAAGTATATAAAGTGATCAGCTTCATTATACCCCATATTATGCATAATACTTACACGCGCGCAACGGCCGAATATACAACCACAAAGCCCATTTTTATATAAAAAGGTTGTTCTTCTCAGTCTTATAACCAGAATTCGAATCACAACAACGAAATACAATGATTTTAATATCTAATCGCTTTCTCGATCTAGCCGGAATAATTGGCATTGACCTGTCAATAATAATTGAGTTCTCTTCTCGAACCTATCAAGTTTCAACAAATGTTCATCTAGCCAAAACAATTAGATACGGCATAAGATCAACACGATTTAATAATAGACAGAAATTAACTGTACTATTTGCAATCAATAATAACTTCTACGGATCTGAATAACCAACAACAATTATTCTTTTTTTTTGCTAAATTTAGACTGTATTAAAAGAAAAAGAAGTTACAAAGCCTCATGGGGAACCCCAATCAGAATAAAGCATAAACATCATAGGACATTCCATATGATGTCAAGACAAAATGATTACAAGACAAAAGCCCAACAAACAGAAAAGACCAAACAGTCAACAACACAAGACAAAGCTGCAAAACCTAGCTAGAGAACCAGTAACAACATTGCAGTAGCAGGAATAATGGCAACAACTGCCTATGTCCAGCAGCAGCATTTGCAGATAAACCAGCAAAGACCAGCAGGAAGACAGCAGCAGAAAGTAGACAAGCAAGACAGTAGAAGTTCCTTTTTTAACCCAAACATCCAGAAAAGTCGATGCAGCAAAAGGCAAGAAAACCAGAAAATAAAATTGCCACAGCTCAGCAAACCCAAGAATTTCAGCAGCAAATTAGGCTACAGCAACAAAACCCACTGCAGCAAACCCCCCAGACCCAAACCATGCAGATAGGCCAAACTACAGAAACCTGTAAACCAAGGTTAAACTGCTGCATAGGACAGCAGAAAACAAAGGATCAGCAGCTTTCGAACAGTTAGCAGCCCAATTTCAGCAGCAGCAATCCAAGAAATCCAAAAGCAGCAGCTAACCAAAAAAAATTCAAAAGCATCAGCAGGCTAAAATAGTAGCCCAATCCAGCAGCAGCAGACAAGCACAAACCGCATCATCAGCAGGCTAAAACAAACCAGAAGCAGCAAGCACACAAAAATCTGGGCAAACCAGTCACCAATAACAGTTATTCCCCAAGCATATTCTCAAAATCAATAATTCAATTTTAATTGATAAACATGCACTAACTGCGAATAATCAACAATAATTCTCAGACGTGGTATAATCAACAATAATTAACCACCACTATATTTGAAAAGTAATAACTCGAGATTAAGTTAAGGAAACTTGCTTGATTCGTTGACTACTGCGACGCAATTTAAGTTAAACTTCTTTTGTATGACGTATCATTAATAAGATCGATCTCTTAATTAGCATCACATATTTTACTCATAGCAATTTATCTAACATATAATCACATAATCAATCATTAAAGAGTACAACCATACTACCTTGACTTTAACACTTACTCGTTCATTTAAAAGTTCTTAATATAACTTGATAAACTATTTATGAACTCAGTATACTTAATATATCATCTCAGTTTCCATTTTAGCAAGCTAAAACAAAACTGACTTCTCTTCTGACATTTCAGTTTCTCATTTCAGTAACCTGAAATGTTCATTTCAGGAAGCTGAAATACACTCTTCACGAAAATACAAAATCAGCTTATTATTTTTCTATCTTTTGGCCAATCATATATACATATATGTCATACACAAAAAGAATTTTTCTGGAATTTTTCAACTTAATTAAGTATTTTCCAAAAATCCATTTCTAGTTAATTCTTTAAGAAATAACTACCTTACGCTTAACTCCAGAAATTTCCAACTCTTGGCAGGATCTTACACATGTTAACGTGAGTCTCCAGTTTAAATTTCATGGCCATCGGAGTTATACAACTCCGGTTATAGCGTTTTTCGTCGAGAAATCCCAAAAATTGAAATGGCCATAACTTACTCAATTTAAGTCGGAATGAGCTCATTTTTGGACACAAGCTACTTCATTCCATATATTTTCATGTCCCAAAAGGCCAGAATTTATTACAATATTTAAGTGGACAAAATTACCCTTATAATTTTCGGACAGCCTACTATTTTGACTTTTTCAGATTTTGCTTCCGTTACTAAAATCAGTCCAAACAAAAATCTACAATATATTTTTCCGTGATTCCACTTGGATCTATTAGAAGAGTCGTATATCTAATTAATTAGGACTTGCTCCTTTTTAGCTAATAATTAAAATACACTTGGGCCTCCACTATAAATTAGATGGGGTCATCATAATATTTATCCCATACATGATATATTGGGCTATATTAATAACTTAATTGTTATTAAATCAATGTAGCTACAAATCCAATGATTAAATAAACAATTGGGCTACTAATTAATTCTTTAGGCTAGCAATTCTCATTCTTTGGGCTTGCAATTCAACATAGTTTATACTTTTTAATTTTTATCCTCTTCTAATCATTTAGTTAGGATTTCCTTCTACACATTTGTAAGTTAATTCCTTACTCATTTATCTTTAATTTCATAACCCAATTAGACTTGTTTTACTTAGGTTATAAAATTAATTATTTGAGATGTATAAAATAAATCTCTTAGGATTAGTGTATATTTTTAAATACTATCGTTCTCCCATATTATAACCCTTAGGGTATTTAATTTTTATACCTAATATATATATTAAGTCACATAACTTTATTCTTAATTCTCTGTATATTCAAAATAATTTGTATACACCTTACATAATACACATGTATTCAATCACATACATAATTCACATATGTCATAACATATTCCCCTAGTGTATTAACTTAATAGCCCTAATTGACTTAATAAGTTATAAACAGTCACATATTCATCAATAAAATTATTATAACTGTATTTTCTACCGAATCCATATCCGTAACTAGGGTTAGGGTTTCTATTCTCTGTTAAACAAAATTATACTCATATTTCTCAGTCAATACACAGTTTGACCACTTTAATAAACTCGTATCACAGATACTCAGCACAATATTGATAATCAATATCAATATAAAAAAATAAAATAAATAAAAAAATTATTCAAAAAATTTGAATTATGTGAAATTCTGGGTTCTCACAGATGAAGACTTGTTGTTTATTTGATATGTCATTGTTTAAAACTTATGTTAAAGTTGTGTAAGACTATTTATTTGTTTACGTTTCCGTTTTTGAGATTTAAGGTTAGTATGACCTGGGATTGACTATGTATTATTATTCAGATATTGTAACCCCATAAGGGGAGATGATGGATTTATTTCTATCTATTACATGGTTGCATTTATTATGGGTAGATAGATAGATGATATTTGTATAGTGAACACCAAATCCCGTAGAAATTGAAGTACCCGAATTTGGGGGTGTCACAAGCATTATGCGAAATTTTCAAAATGTGAGTTCTGGTTGAAGAAGGTTTAATTTTTGGGACATGTCATCGACAACAAGGGAATTTCTGTTGATCCAGCAAAAGTAGAAGCGGTGAGAAATTGGGTACAACCGAAGACACCGACAGAGGTCAGAAGTTTCTTGGCATTGGCAGGATATTACATGAGATTTATTTAGGATTTCTCGAAGATAGCAACACCATTGACTAATTTGACAAGGAAGACTGTTAAGTATGTGCGGACAGAGAAGTGTGAACAGAGTTTTCAGGAATTGTAGAAAAGGTTAAGTGAAGCACCTGTGTTGTCTCTACCAGATAGCATGGGGGGTTTTACAGTGTATAGTGATGTGTCACACAAGGGACTGGGTTGCGTATTAATGCTGAATGGTAAGGTCATTGCGTACGCATCACGACAATTAAAGGACTATCAGAAGAGATAGCCTACCCATGACCTGGAATTAGCGGCGGTAGTGTTTGCCCTTAAGATTTGGAGATATTATCTCTACGGAGAAAAGTGCGAGATATACACAGACCACAAAAGCCTGAAGGATATCTTCACACAGAAAGAGTTAAACATGAGGCAGAGGAGATGGTTAGAATTGATCAAGGACTATGATTGTGAGATCCTATATCATCCAAGAAAGGCCAATGTAGTGGCAGATGCTTTAAGCAGAAAGAGCCAGGAAAGATTGTTCGTATTTACAGAACAAGAAGAATTAGTTAGAGAAATAGAGAAAATAGAGTTGGAGGTGAAAAATCTGAGGAATTCGGATGAAGTAACATGAATGGAAGCAAGTCCGACTTTACTCGACAAGGTGAAGGAGGCACAAGGAAATGACGAGGAATGTATTGACCTCGCGAATCGATTAGCTGAAGGTGAACAGTTAAAGTACAAAATTGACAGCACTGGATTACTGAGATTTGAAGGGAGGATTTGGGTACCCGCAGTACCCGAGTTAAAGGAAGAGATTCTGCAAGAGGCCCATACTACGAGGTATTCAATACATCCAGGAAGCACCAAGATGTATTAAGATTTGCCCCAACATTATTGGTGGCCTAATATGAAGAGAGAGGTTGTAGAATGCATCAATAGATGTTTAACTTGTTAGAGAGTTAAGGCAGAGCATCAACGACCAAGTGGACTGTTACAGCCATTGGAAATTCCGAAATGGAAATGGGAGCACGTCACAATAGATTTTGTGGTGGGACTTCCAGCAATACAGAAAGGTTATGACGCCATATGGGTGATTGTTGATCGTCTCACAAAGTCAGCACACTTTTTGCCGATCAGGATCAGGTATACTTTGGATCAGTTAGCCAAGTTGTATATCAAGGAAATAATTTCGAGACATGGAGTGCCAGTATTAATTGTGTCTGATAGAGATCTACCCTTCACATCTAACTTTTGGAGGAGTCTTCAAGAAAGAATGGGGACACAGCTAAGGCTAAGTACCACATATCATCCACAAACTAACGGGTAAAGCGAGAGAACGATTCAAACGCTAGAAGATATGCTCAGGGCCTGTGTGATGGACTTCAGAGGAAGCTGGGAAGATCATCTTCCATTGGTAGAGTTTGAGTATAATAGTAGTTATCATGCAAGCATTGGAATGCTGCCATACGAAGCCCTGTATGGAAGAAAGTGCAGAACACCCTTGTGTTGGGACGAGGTAGGTGAACGACGACTGTTAGGACCAGAGTTGCTACAGCAGACCGTGGAGATCATCATAGTGATAAGAGCCCGGTTAGTAGCAGCTCAAGATCGACAGAAGAAATATGGGGATATTCATCGTAAGAAAAGAGACTTCAAAGTGGGAAGTTATGCATTCCTGAAAGTATCTCCCTGGAGGGGGAAGATAAGATTTGGAAAAAAAGGCAAATTGAGTCCGAGATTTATTAGACCGTTCGAGATATTGAAGAAGATAGGTAAAGTGGCGTACGAGTTAGCTTTACCCCCTGAACTCGAATATATTCATAACGTATTTCATGTGTCAGTGTTGCGACCATATAAACCTGATTACAAGCATGTAATATCGTACGAGCCGATTCAAGTCGAGAAGGACTTATCATATAAAGAAATTCCTACTGAAATTTTAGATAGAAAAGAGAAGAGGTTAAGAAATAGAGTTATACATTCAGTCAAAGTTCTGTGGAGGAACCACAACGCTGAAGAAGCTAGGTGGGAACTCGAGGAAAAGATGAGGGAGAGTTATCCGAATCTTTTTGAGCAACCTTAGGTGGAATTCCGGGGACGGAATTCTTATAAGGAGGGGAGAATGTAATAACCAAGAATTTCTAGTCACTTTGTAAATAGATATATCAATTATGAATGATATTGAAAACGTTGTGGCATATGGATTGAGTGATTAAATTTAAATAACAAGCGTGTTATGAGAATTTATAGGAAGTCCCTCTTATGAAATAATTAAATTAGTAGACTAGCCTAAGAATGTTAACAATCAAGGAAGTTGATTAAGATGATGAACCCTAATTGAATATTCAATTTACTTGTATGTGGCAAGTCTAATTGGGTTATGAAAGTAAAGTGGTATTCTTGATTTATGGGTATGCGCAATAGTCCATGTAGTAAGTGATATACTAGTGGGCTAGCCTAATTGAATGATTAATCAAGCCCACTAATTTTATTGGGAGAGATAATTTAATGGCATTAGTGAAATTAATTTACTTAGCCCAACATGTGGAATTAATAATAGTAGCCCAAGTAATATATAATTAAACTTGACTACTAATAGCCCAAACTAATTAATTGTAAGCCCAAACATTAATTAAAGAGGCTCAACCCTTGGTCCATGAAAGAAAGGACATTTAATCATTATAGTAAGTATATAACACAATAAAAATAAATCTATAATGGGTAAAATGATAGTAGTGTGCATACAAGCCAATCATGTATGATGATAAAGCACGTACTTTGTAAACAATCTTATTTATTTATTAATAAAATATTCATTTATTAAAGGCATTTAATTATCTACATGTTGCTGTTTTTATAATATGTAAATAACCCATAGTTTTAAGCAATGCTTTTAGAATCATGATGATGATCATGCTAATGAGATCTAAATTCTTAGAAAGTTTTAAAACTTAAATAGTTCCCAATCGTGGGATTACTAAAAAGGGGATTAGTAAATCCGGATAGATTGGTACATATGTTGCTTGCTCATTGGATGAGGATGATTGATCTCATGATCATTTGTGTGGAGACACTAAAGCAAGTATGTAGGTGCTTATTGGAGAATAAGTTCACTGAACGTGATTCGCTATGGAATACCTAATGGAGTTTTACTCGCATGTCAATAGGAATTCCTAATGTGATAGTAGTACAAGTGATCCTTGGACTTGAGATCATCATAGTATCTTGTATGTAACAAATTATACTTTGACTTATTCCTTAAGACCTTTTAAGGCATATATAGGGTATGCTTGGGTATAATGAGTTACATATGGAGATAATGAATGATCAATAAAGAATCTACCACCTCTAGTAAAAGAGGAGATATGTCCTATGTGATTCGTTAAATGACAACCCAGGAATCCTTGGCCAAGGTGAAATGAAATTAGAAAGGAGTTTTTAATTTGCATTATTTGGAGTTGTGCATTTTCTAATCGAAATACATATAATTAAATAAAATAAGACTTGACAGTAAATCCATGTCTTATATTTAATTGGGACATTGTATGGTGGAAGGATTGAATTGTATGGTAACTATTAACTCACAGGTTCTTTTATGATTAATGTTGAAATCTATATTATCTGGAAAGTCGTTGATCGCTAGGGAGGCTTATCCCTATTGTAGAATAAATATTATTTATTTAAATAGATTATTAGTTTAATTTATTTATTTAAATAAGATTAAAATTGTTTTAATTGATTTATTCACAACCGGTTTAATATGGAGAACCTAAAGGGTCACACCATAAAAGGAAGAATAATTATTTAAGAAGGTAATGGCATAATCGTAATAATGCATTAAGTATAATTAATTTAATCTATGGTGATAGAATAAATTAAATAGCTTAATGTTTATTATTTAATATTTTGGAAATATTAAATATAAATTAATAAGAGGAGTCTTATTAATATTATTACAATTATTATTATTTTAATTTCTAAAGGAGTTTAGTAATTAATTTAATATTTAGTACTCTCATTTATTCCTAATAAGATTAGGAGACAAATTAATTAAATGAATTTAATTAATTATTCCCATGTGGTGGGAAGCCTAAATTAATTAAAGGAGTTTAATTAATTAAAAAAAAATCCCATGTCTAATAGGATTAGAAGCGTTGACCAATGTCTATATAAGAGAAGTCTTATAATAGATATTAGATGATGCAATTCCAATTGTTGGAGAGTACTCCTTTTCTATAGAGAATAGAAAACTAAGCCAAACACCCTCCTTCTTGATAATTCATCTTCCTTGGTGGATCACCTCTAGAGGCCAAACACTTGGGTGGCTAACGTTGATCAAAGAAAGGAATCTAACCCGGAAATTCAAGGAGATCACGAAGAACAAGGAGTTGAACTAGTACCTGTGGAAGCTTCGTTCTACAAGGGTATGATTCCATAACTTCTTATTTATCGTTTTAAATTAATAATTTGCATAAAGGATGATCCGGGTAATGGTTTTGTAGAAATTTTTTTTAAACTCTGATATATCATGCTTCCGCTAATTTTTGCAATTTGATTGCGTCACGATTTCGTACAAACCCAACAGTGGCATCAGAGCCAAATCTTTATGCAATTATTAATTTATTTTTGATTTCATATACATATGGGTATGTATTTAAAATAATTTATTGGGCATAATTTTATTGTATAAAATTATATTTATTTATTTTTTTTAAAAAAAAAAAGAAAAAAGAAAAGACTTTTTGGGACGAATCACAATTTTTTTTTGGTGCTAATCTTGAATTCTGCAAAGAAAATGTGTTGTCTCTTTCTTACTCCAAAAAGAAGGTGACCCATCAGGAAAGGACTTTTTTAATAAACCTGCAGGACTCTTTTAATAAAAGAAGGTGACTTCTTTTAAAAAAATAAATATGATATATTTATATATTATATTCTAAATAATTTTATAATTAAAATAAAGAGTTTATTTTAATCTTGAAATTGGATTTCATGCAATTTAAAATTGCCCATTAAATGATACTCATATATATATGAAATGTTTTAATTCATGAGATGAATATTTATTTATTGATATATATGGTGATATGTATGAAAATAAATGGGAATTGATTATGGACTATTTGACCAATATGATTGGATTTTATTTTAGTTGAATGCTTGAATGAATGGGTTTTATTAAATGGGGTCTGCGTACCTCGTCTTCTCTAATTTTTTTTTTGATGTAAAATTCTATCTCCCTCCTATGTATTTCCCCTTGACTGTTGATCAAGGTTTCTATTTAAATTAAATAGTTTAATGTAATAAGAATAGTTAGAATTATCTTGAAGAAATTGGAGACCAAGGAGCAAGGAGCGCGTGAAGACCTGTTTGTATGGAGCCCGGGTTTAAATGTAATAGTTATATTTAAATTTAAATTCTTGCACTCCTAGGTTTGACCTTTTGGTTCACTTGGTGGCTCTAGTGAACCAAACTAGAATAAAAGTCCATAATCAATCCGGGTAGAATATAATATTCTATATTGCATGCTAAATATTATATATATTATATTTTATGCAAACATGCTTCGCATGTTTAATAAAATGACGCGTATTTTATATATATATGTGCATGCGCGCTAAACAAGATGAGACAAATAATAACAAACCCCTCAAAGAAATAATATTAAGTCCGAAGCGTTCAAATGATATTTGGAATATCGAACGTCGCCTTCTAGCATGATAAATTAATAGAGTATTAAATATTTAATATGAGCTTGTTGTGCTATCCACAAGGCGAGTATTGCATATTTAAGATGTTAATTAATCACATTTGATGCTTATCAAGAAAATTGAACGATCTAGTCTTGTTGTGCTATCCACAAGGACGAACATTTTTCTTTTTTAAATTTATGGAAGTGCTAGGCTGGACTTAACTTAAATCATTTTAGTTCGGATGTGCACACACTTGACCATTATGATTTAAGAGGCAAAATAAAAGGAGTTATATAGTGTTGTAATTGACAAGAGTTGTCTACCTATTTATTTGTATATCGCTTGTTGTGCTA
Organism: Panax stipuleanatus; assembly: GCA_020205555.1. Lineage (NCBI taxonomy): Eukaryota > Viridiplantae > Streptophyta > Magnoliopsida > Apiales > Araliaceae > Panax > Panax stipuleanatus. The sequence goes on along the minus strand of CM035119.1, from coordinate 32,764,997 downwards.
TCCACAAGGTTATATACATTTGAAATGGGATCCTTATTCTCACTAGAAAATCTTTAATTAGATGTTGCCGAACTATATAAGTGAGGGTAATATAGTTTGATAAAAATAGTGGGAGATACCAATTTAAAATAAAGACCTAAATTTATTTTGGTATGCAAAATTAATAAAATGAATGTTTGCTAAAATGTTGTTTTTCACATGCAGAATTTTAAAAATATCAAAATCACTAATTTCACTGCGAAGCATACTTGATGCTAATAAGCTTACCGGGCCGAATTATACGGACTGGCTAAGAAATCTGAGAATAGTTCTCACTGCTGAAAAGATTTCTTATGTCCTAAACTCACCTGTCCCTGGAACTGTTCCAGAAACAGCCTCTGAGGAAGAGATTGCCACCATTGTAAAGTGGCAAGATGATGCATCTGTGGCTCAATGCATCATGCTCGCATCCATGAATAACGAGCTTCAGCGTCAGCACGAAAACATGGATGCTCCTACTATGTTGATTCACCTCAAGGAGTTGTATGGTGAACAAAGTAGGACTGCTAGATATGAGATATCTAAGGAGCTCTTCCGATCTCGGATGACCAAGGGCAAAGTGAACATAAAGGAACAAAAGAAATCTGATCCAGCTAGCAAAGGAATGTGCTTCCATTGCAACGAGCCGGGTCATTGGAAGAAGAACTGCAAGAAGTTTCTGGCAAAGAAGAAGCTTGGAGAAGCTTCGACTTCCAATCAAGGTTTGTTTATCATTGAAATTAATTTTTCAGAAAGTCAAAATTCTACTTGGGTATTGGATACCGGCTGTGGTTCTCACATATGTAATAATGTGAAGGGACTGGTCAGAAGTAGAAAGCTGAACAATGATGAGGTGATCCTACGAGTGGGGAATGGAGCAAAGGTTGCTGCATTAGCTGTAGGAACTTATTATTTAGCAATGCCTTCGGGCAAGTTCATTTATCTTAATAATTGTTATTATGTTCCGAATATTATTAAAAACATTATTTCAATTTCTGTATTGGATATGGAAGGATTTAACGTTGTTATAAAGAACAATAGTTGTTCTATTTATAAAGACGATGTTTTATATGGTATTGGAAATTTGCGAAATGGACTTTATACACTTGACTTACAAGAAAATATTTTTCAAATTGAACAAACTAAGAAAAGAAAAAGAGATGATATTAATTATACTTACATGTGGCACTGTAGACTCGGTCATATCAATGAAATAAGATTATCCAAGTTGCATAAAGATGGGCTCCTTGAGTTATCTGATTATGAATCATATCCAACTTGTGAATCTTATTTCGTGGGTAAAATGACTAAATCTCCTTTTAGTGGAAAAGGAGAAAGAGTTACAGAGTTGTTGGCATTGATTCACACAGACGTTTGTGAACCTATGACAACAAGTGCACGGGGTGGGTATTCTTATTTTATTACTTTCACTGATGATCACTCAAGATTTGGATATGTGTATTTAATGAAATACAAGTCAGAATCATTTGAAAAGTTCAAAGAGTTCAGAAGTGAAGTAGAGAAACAAACGGGTAAGAGTATAAAGGTACTTCGATCAGATCGAGGTGGAGAATACTTAAGCGGTGAGTTTCTCTATTGTCTCAAAGAAAATGGTATAATCTCACAATGGACTCCTCCAGGTACACCACAGTTAAATGGAGTATCTGAAAGGAGAAATCGAACACTGTTGGACATGGTTCGATCCATGATGAGTTTTATCGACCTTCCAATTTCTTTCTGGGGATATGCCCTAGAAACGGCTGCATACCTACTTAACAAGGTATCTACCAAATCCGTCCCAAAGACTCCATATGAGATGTGGAAGGGGAGGAAACCAAATCTTGAGCATATTAAGACTTGGGGTTGCCCAGCTTATGTCAAAAAGTTTGAAAATGATAAGCTACAGACTAAATCCGATAAGTGTAGATTTGTGGGATACCCTAAAGAAACTTTAGGGTATTATTTCTATCATCCAACTGATCAAAAGGTGTTTGTTGCGAAACATGCTGCCTTCTTGGAAAAGGAGTTTATCCATGAAGGGGTCAGTGGGAGTAAGATATATCTTGAAGAAGTTCAAGAACAACAAATTATCACGGATCAAAGTCAGGTACCTGACCAAGTAGAAGAACCTACTATACTACACCCTGTTAGTAAATCTGGAAGAGTACCGAAGATACCTGAGAGGTATGGATTCGTTATAGAGGATGACGATGAGGTACACATCATGAATGATGATGATCCATTGAATTACGAACAGGCTATGAGTAATAAAGACTCAGGGAAATGGCTTGAAGCCATAAAATCCGAAATGGACTCCATGTATGAAAACAAAGTATGGACTTTGGTTTCACCACTTGAAAGCATTAAGCCTATTGGGTGTAAATGGGTCTTTAAAAGAAAGACTGGAGCGGACGGCAAGGTGGAGACCTATAAGGCCCGACTGGTTGCAAAAGGTTTCAAACAAAGACAAGGAGTTGATTATGATGAAACCTTTTCACCAGTAGCTATGCTCAAGTCCATTCGGATTTTGCTTGCGATTGCAGCTTATAACGACTATGAGATCTGGCAGATGGACGTGAAAACGGCCTTCCTCAATGGGAAACTTGAGGAGGATGTGTATATGACACAGCCAGAGGGATTTGTTTCAAAGGTTGGAATAAATCAAGTCTGTAAGCTGCAACGATCCATTTTTGGATTGAAGCAAGCTTCTCGTAGATGGAACATTCGTTTTGATGAGACAATCAAAGAGTTTGATTTTATCAAAAATGACGATGAACCATGTGTGTACAAGAAGGTTAGTGGGAGCGCTGTTTCATTCCATGTATTATATGTTGATGATATATTACTGATAGGGAATGAAATTTCTATGCTAAAATCGATCAAAATAAAGTTGTCTAAACATTCCTCCATGAATGATTTGGGTAGAACATCCCACATTGGGGATATAAATCTGTATTAATAGATTTAAAAGGATGTTCGGCTTAACCTATGGAAACGTATATTCATTAGATGCTAAAGGCGTTTAGCATGGCAACTCCAAAAGGTGCCTCATGATGATGAGCCATGGAGTGTATCTCTCTAAAATTGTCCTCAGTAAAAGAGAGATCGCATAAGTAACTATTATGTATACAATGAAATATACAAGACTTGATGTTGATCAGTCATATTCTGGAGAAGATCTCTGTGAGACAGTGATAAACATCTCAAAGTACTTAACTGACACTAAGGATGTCATCATGACACATGATGGGTCTGAATTAAACTAGAAGACTAAACAGACTCAAGTTTTCAGACTGACCAAGACTACAACAAAATCCACTTTATGGTAAGTCGTTACCTTAAAAGGTGGTGCAGTAAATTGGAAAGGTTTCAAACAGCAAAAGTTGCTGGGTTAGTGACAAAGACAAAGTATATAACTGCAAGTGAAGCTGCAAGTTGATGTTTCGGATGAAAAGTTCATTACAGAACTAGGAATAGTTCCTAAGTCTCATCTTGAATCTAAACATGTGTTGTGGCACTTTGATTAAAAAAAATCATTGAAAGAGGAGAGTGTAGACTCTCAAGACAACATTGCAGATCCATTTACTAAAGCTTTAACAAAACAGCAGTTTGATCGTCACTTAGAGAAGATGGGTATGAGATACCATGACGATTGGCTTTAGTGCAAGTGGGAGATTGATAGTAGTGTGCATACAAGCCAATCATGTATGATGATAAAGCATGTACTTTGTAAACAATCTTATTTATTTATTAATAAAATATTCATTTATTAAAGGCATTTAATTATCTACATGTTGCTGTTTTTATAATATGTAAATAACCCATAGTTTTAAGCAATGCTTTTAGAATCATGATGATGATCATGCTAATGAGATCTAAATTCTTAGAAAGTTTTAAAACTTAAATAGTTCCCAATCGTGGGATTACTAAAAAGGGGATTAGTAAATCCGGATAGATTGGTACATATGTTGCTTGCTCATTGGATGAGGATGATTGATCTCATGATCATTTGTGTGGAGACACTAAAGCAAGTATGTAGGTGCTTATTGGAGAATAAGTTCACTGAACGTGATTCGCTATGGAATACCTAATGGAGTTTTACTCGCATGTCAATAGGAATTCCTAATGTGATAGTAGTACAAGTGATCCTTGGACTTGAGATCATCATAGTATCTTGTATGTAACAAATTATACTTTGACTTATTCCTTAAGACCTTTTAAGGCATATATAGGGTATGCTTGGGTATAATGAGTTACATATGGAGATAATGAATGATCAATAAAGAATCTACCACCTCTAGTAAAAGAGGAGATATGTCCTATGTGATTCGTTAAATGACAACCCAGGAATCCTTGGCCAAGGTGAAATGAAATTAGAAAGGAGTTTTTAATTTGCATTATTTGGAGTTGTGCATTTTCTAATCGAAATACATATAATTAAATAAAATAAGACTTGACAGTAAATCCATGTCTTATATTTAATTGGGACATTGTATGGTGGAAGGATTGAATTGTATGGTAACTATTAACTCACAGGTTCTTTTATGATTAATGTTGAAATCTATATTATCTGGAAAGTCGTTGATCGCTAGGGAGGCTTATCCCTATTGTAGAATAAATATTATTTATTTAAATAGATTATTAGTTTAATTTATTTATTTAAATAAGATTAAAATTGTTTTAATTGATTTATTCACAACCGGTTTAATATGGAGAACCTAAAGGGTCACACCATAAAAGGAAGAATAATTATTTAAGAAGGTAATGGCATAATCGTAATAATGCATTAAGTATAATTAATTTAATCTATGGTGATAGAATAAATTAAATAGCTTAATGTTTATTATTTAATATTTTGGAAATATTAAATATAAATTAATAAGAGGAGTCTTATTAATATTATTACAATTATTATTATTTTAATTTCTAAAGGAGTTTAGTAATTAATTTAATATTTAGTACTCTCATTTATTCCTAATAAGATTAGGAGACAAATTAATTAAATGAATTTAATTAATTATTCCCATGTGGTGGGAAGCCTAAATTAATTAAAGGAGTTTAATTAATTAAAAAAAAATCTCATGTCTAATAGGATTAGAAGCGTTGACCAATGTCTATATAAGAGAAGTCTTATAATAGATATTAGATGATGCAATTCCAATTGTTGGAGAGTACTCCTTTTCTATAGAGAATAGAAAACTAAGCCAAACACCCTCCTTCTTGATAATTCATCTTCCTTGGTGGATCACCTCTAGAGGCCAAACACTTGGGTGGCTAACGTTGATCAAAGAAAGGAATCTAACCCGGAAATTCAAGGAGATCACGAAGAACAAGGAGTTGAACTAGTACCTGTGGAAGCTTCGTTCTACAAGGGTATGATTCCATAACTTCTTATTTATCGTTTTAAATTAATAATTTGCATAAAGGATGATCCGGGTAATGGTTTTGTAGAAATTTTTTTTAAACTCTGATATATCATGCTTCCGCTAATTTTTGCAATTTGATTGCGTCACGATTTCGTACAAACCCAACATAAAATGGGGTGTATGGCCTGCCACTAAGGGGCAATATGGGAAGGATTTTGAAATTTTATTAAGCTTGTACAATATCTTGGATATAATCTTTGAGCCCAACACCCATGACAAGTGTCACCTTCCTAGCATGTCCAACACTTGTATGTAGTGACTAAGCAAGCAAGTAATGATTAGGGGAGAGAGTTAGTGGGAGCATGCTTACAATTTTCAATTATACCCATTTCCACTAATATTTCATTTGCATACTTACACTTCAAAGCTCCTTAGTTAGAGAAAGAAAGAAAATATAGAGAGAAAAGAGGGAGAGAATTTCAGCCAAGGAGGAAGAAGAAGAGAGGTCTTGAGCTTCATGCATGCTAAGTTTGTAAGCTACTTTGGCAAGATATGGAAGATAACAAGAAAAACTAGGTATTGATTCTCTTTATTTTTAAAGTTTGATTTCTTATTTGATGGGTTTTTGATGAAACAAGAGTCTTAAGTTTTATCTTTGATAAACTCTTCATCTATTGGTGTATAAATGTTTTATTTGATAATCAAAACATTTTTTAAGTTGAATGTAAGATCAAAAAGGGAGATTTGTACCAAATGAGTAGAGAAAGGCACATGCATGCATGCACTAGGTGATTTTATAAGAGATTCTTGTGATGCATGTTGAATATGGGTAATATCATGATTAGAATGTTAGATCATGGTGTTAGGAATATTCATAAGAATGGTATTCCTATTTTATATGATTTGATTATGATATAAATGAATGAATATGCAAGTATGCTTGCATTGATAAAAGCTGTAAAGTCCTTTGATAGATAATAGGAATATATGTACAAGGACTTAGACTGAAATGATCAAATATGTTAGTTTGATCCTACATAAACAAAACAGCTTTGTAAAGTCCTTAAAAAGAAATGATGTACAAGAACTATAAATATAGAAAGATCAAGCTTATTAGGTTGATCTTATAAAGTGTAATAGATAGGCATGTCTGATCGTCAAGCACTGCAACAGCATCGTAGTATGCCAGGAGAGACAAGGAAGACTCGAGAACTATCAAGGCAGAATCGTAGTCTGCAAGGATAGTAGATCTCGGAGTTCGTAGTCTGCCAGGAGAGACGAGAAAGGATCGTAGTGTGTCGAGAAAAACTTTCTCAGAGCCATAGTCTGTTGAGGAAGTCATGTTCAGAATCTTAGAGACAGCCTGTCTATGAGCCGACCGAGCGTCTGCCAGAGCTAAGTCAAGAATCGTATATCACACTTGAATTAATGGAGTCTATTGATCATATCAGAGGCAGAGATCGTAGTCGAGCCAGATCAGACGAGGACAGCAAGCATGAAGGCAGAAATCGTAGTCTGTCAAGATCTGATCTCGGAGTTGTAGTGTCTGCAGAAATAAGGCTAAATTGTAGTCTGCATGACTAAGGCGTCTATAGAGGTTGCTCACAATGCCAAGGCAGAATCGTAGTGTCAACACGATTCTCAACAGATGAGCACTCCCATAGAATCCAAAGATGAAGCCTCTGATTTGAGCTACAAAGATACATTCCACCTTAAGGAAACCAGAGAGCACTCAACGAATGGCATGCAAGCTAATGGAAGATCTAAGCACCAACTCAATCGTCATCCAGAATGAGTTGTGAAACCATTCTAGATGAAGTCTTCCCCAAGTCGATCAAAAGAAGACTTCAGATAAAGTAACTGACTAGAAAAAGTCAGCAAGTGCAGTAGCTGTCAAGAGAACAGAAGATAACGATCTTCGGATTAACCAGGATCGTAGTGTTTGCCAAACGAGCAGGAACTAATGCAGTTTACACAGAGATACTGGCCAGCTTATGAAGAATAAGACTGAAGTGATTAAGCATGAGTCAGACCATTGTTGATAAGTGAACGGGAGATCACCAAGAGAAAGAGAGCTGGGTATGCCACAAATCTGATGTGTCTTACTATTCAGAAGGAGGCCAGAATGACAAGTCAAGCTATCAGTTCCTGAGATCAGTCAAGACAAGTAGAAATGTTGAAGCACTACACAAGTGAAGGAAGAGGTGTTCTACAATGCAGACCCAAAGAACACTCTTCAGAATCGTAGTGTTGTCTTAATCAGTCAAAGAGCAACATTCGACAAAACACACTGCGATCAAGGTCCAAGAACATTTGCATCAGAATCATAGAGTTCGGGCATCTAAATGTTAAAGCACTGACAACGTCTCAATATAAAGACTGACATCCGAATGTTGCTAATTGATAGCATCTGTACAAAAGGACAACTCATGTACATTCAAATCAGAGAATCAGAAAGGAGAGATAAAGACTACTACCAGCCTGACACGAAACAGTGACATCTCTGAGGCGGTAAGTAAGAAAGCAGACTACTGTGTCAGTAAAGTCAAAAAGGAGCTGTCACGTCACATCAGCAGTCTGCACCAAATAACTCGAGATCTGCGAAGCAATTCAAATAGTTTCCAACGGCTACTTTCCAACGGGAAGATCATGGAAGGGTATTTAATGGACAGAGCTTCAAGGATAAAAAATGTTGCTGCGTTGTAGAATCGTTGAGTTGTTGGAATGCTATATTGTTGACTCTACGAGTTCCACCAGAGCTGAACAGAACAAGTATTAGTGGCAGTGAGACTACGAAGGTGGAAGTGAAGCAAACTTGAAGAAGGATTGCACAGACTAAAGCTTCACTCAACAAGGATGAGAATGCAATTGAAGATGGCAGCCAAGCTGAGAGCTGAGAAAGCCTTGAAGATAACATTCAAGAAAGTGGTTAAGTATAATGAAGATCAGAAGAGCCACTCTATGGATCACCATGACAAACCAGAAGCTGAAAAGGAAAAGATGCAGAACCATGTCTACTTATCTATGAAGAAGGGTTCAAGGAATGCTAAGGACTAGAAGAAGGTGACCCACAATGAAAAGCCTTAGCAGTCCTATGTGGTGATGGTGCACAGCTGACATCGGATGAAGATGGGCTGAACAGAGTGAAGATCAGCTGCACTAGAGAAGAAAAGGTCCAGACTCAAAGCAGAATGCTGAGGACCAAGCCAAGCTGCTAAGTACAAAGATGATCAAGCTTAAAGACATCTTAGCAGCAAAGCACAAACAACAACAACAACTACAACAGCGAATAGCTAGGGCCTGGGGGTCCTTGTCCAGAGGGACTAAATAAGTTCCAAGGCTGCGGGTCTTGAAGAGTTCTTAGTGAACTAGAGAAGTTCCAAGTCAGAGGACTTGAAGAGTTCTTAGTGAACTAAAGGAGTTTCAAGTCAGAGGACTTGAAGAGTTTTAAGTGAATTGAAGTTCCAGGGTTGCGGGCCTTAAAGGAATCTTAGTGATTCAGGGTGCTGCCCTTCCTTAGTGGATTTCCTGCGAAACTGCAGAAGAGTGGATTAGGAGCTTGAGTCTCTGAACCACTTAAAACCCCTTGTGTCTTTTACATTCTGTCTTTACATTATGTACTTAACTGTTATAACTGTTATATTTGTATTAACTACTTACATCTAAACTAACTCCAAGAACAATGTATCAATGTTTATCAATATATCAATGAAGGGGACATTTAACTTATTCCGCTATGCTTGAAATGATTCTTATGTTTGTCATGTGCTATCTTCTTAGCAATACAAAATAAAATGGAAAAGAGTTTAAAAAACGCAAAGGATCTATTCAACCCCCCTTTTAGATCTATTATGTGCCTACTGGGAACTAACACATGGGTTTATCAAAGGAGACTTGTGGATTTTTATGAGTTCATGTGATTGAGATTTGGAAAAAGATGTTAGATGGATTTTGAAGGAATTTTTGTTTAACTAGTATGCTTTATCATGTACATGTTGAAATCTACGAGTTATTTGAGGTTTTCTTTCTTTGTATTCTAGATGCATGAGTTAAGGGCTAAACCTCTTTAGAATCACTCAAATATGTTTTAAAATGAGCAAGTTATGAATTAATTCCCAAACTACCCAACTGTTGAGAATATGCTACTGATCAGTCACTTGTGGACAATTTTTGATAACAAAAAAAAACTCAAATTTGGTGTTTGATATATGGAAAATGTAGTTCGAGAAAATACAAATCCAACGATACCAAATGGACCCAAATCCGAGATGTAGATCTCGAGATATAAGCGTTCCCGTAAAGGACCTCAAATCTGGAAAACGACTAAACTGTTATGAATGTTCTTGCGAATCAGTCCACTTTGACACTGATTTTTGGGACATAAAAAAAGCAAAAGCTGATGTTTGATGAATAGAAATTGGAGTTTGGAAAGATACGAATCCAACACCTCCGACGGAACCAAAATCCGAGTTGTAGACTTCGTTCTACAAGCGTTTCCGTGAAGGACCCCAAATCTAGAAATTCTGGGCGAAAATTTGAGTGTCTATATGAAGTGTAATGAAAATGGGTTATTGTAATAAATAACTTTAAAGCCACTAATGAGCTAGTAAGTTAATTACATATAAAATAAAATATAATTAATTATTTAATTATTATTTAAATGATGTTATGTAATAATTAAAATGGGTTAGTGTTAATAAGATAACTACTTATTATTTAATTAAGATTAAATAATAAATTGAGTTAATCAATTAATTATTATTTAATTAATATTAAATAATGATTAAAGTATAATTAAGTATGATTAAGTAATTACTTACTTACTTTGACATGAACGTTTATAGAATTAATTATTTATTATTTGAATAATAAATAAATATGAATGTCAGTTAATTATCCTTTTAATAATAATAAGGAATAGTTAAAGAAGAATAAAGTGAATAAATCAAATATTATTTATTTAAAGATGAGGGAGTTATTCATTACTATTTAAAGACAAATAATAATTTAATTGTCCATTATTTAATTAACATTAAATAATGAGGAGTTATAATTGGTTATTAGTAAGTAATAACTATAGGTAAATAGTTAATTACTATTTAACTAATATTAAATAGTAATCGAAGGAAGAGGGAGTTAACAATTGAACGAAATTAAACAACTCCTCAATTAAACAATTAAAATAAATTGTTTAAAGATCTAATGAGCGTTTATCACTTAAGAGAAGCCTTATTAACTATTAATCCTTAAATCAATTAAATATCTTATAGGATTAATGATAGTACTTTAGATGCATGTACCCTGTGAATGTATTATTTGTGAGATAATAATACAAGTAAGCGTATTGATGAAATATACGCAATACTAATTGACAGATCTAACTTATCAATGATAGGTCATTCAAAGATTGTTAATTAAAGCTAGAAAGTTGTAGCTCGCTGAACAGGCAAGTTTTCTAACTCAAACTCGAGTTATTATTGTTCAAGCATGCTGGTGGATAAATATTGTTGATTTTTCCACATCCTGATTAATTATTGTGAATCGCACTTGGTGCAAATTAAATTCATGTTCTACTATATGTTGAACTGTTTATGATATGGATCTATGCTAGTTGTGTCGGCTAGATCAATTATGTTTAACATTGCTTATGAGATGGATCTATGTTAGATGTGTCAGCTAGGTCAAGCATGTTTAAAATTTGTTTATGAGATGGATCTATGCTAGTTGTGTCAGCTAGATCAAGTATGTTTAACATTGCTTATGAGATGGATATATGCTAGTTGTGTCAGCTAGATCAAGCATGTTTAAAACTTGTTAAATCAAATTCGTTTTAAAGAGCTGTGCCTATTCAATTGATTTGATAAGGACTCTTGACTAAGAAAAGAATGTTATTGAGGCATCATATTGGAAACAAGGAAACAATTGTTGTTGTTAAGTAAGTGTTTATGCATATTACACCGGGTACGAAAGGCTGATCCCCTTGACTACCAAATCGTAAAGGACTAGTTTGAACACTGACACCCTTTACAGATGTTCATGGTCACGTTGGACCACTCAGTGTCTATGGTTCATGGTCATGGTGGACCACTCCGAACCTATTATTCAAATGTTCGAATAATAAGAAAGCAATTCATGTCCTTCTACAATCATATTCTATTGTTGAACAATGAGCGATAAATTCATTTCTATCATGATATATCTTCTTGTGTTTATACTTGCTAAGCAAATTTGTTGCTTACTCTTGCTATATCATGACATTTATTTCAGCGAAGCCAGGATCGTCTAAGAGAGACAAAGGAAAGGGCAAGGCTCAGGAGTAGCTTGTTATGAACTAAGAAAGTATTTAGTTTAAATATTTGATGTAATCCTTTTGTAATATTCAGGGTATGTTTTATGTTGAGGTTGAGACCTTGGGATTTATGATGAAGACTTTATATTAATGAATAACGTATGTTTATTATTCCGCAATAGTCTTAGAATGTTTATGTTGATAATGGATCGTGAGCACCGAATCTGAGGTAAGAGGACTCGGGTTTGGGGGCGTCACAAGTTGTGTGAGATGTACGCATCATTTTGAATGCGATAGTCATGGGATTGCTCCTTTTGATACTAAATCAAACTAGAACGAAGTAATATGACTCCTAATGAACTCTTTCTTTGACAATTTGAGAGAACAAGTGAAACAATAGGAAGGTCTCCCTAAATAAAGACTTGTGTGAGATGTACGCATCGTTTTTAACACGATATTCATAAGGATTGCTCCTTTTGATGTAATTAAACTTAGACCGAAGAAAAAGGATTCCTAATCACCTCTTTCTTTGACAATTTGAGAGAACCAATGAAACAATAAGAAGACGTCCCTAAAAGAAGATGTGTGTGATATAGAAGCATCGTTTTGAACGCGATAGTCATGGGCCTGCTCCTTTTTGATGCTAATCAAACTAGAATGAAGTTATAGGACTCCTAATCACATCTTTCTTTGAAAATTTAAGAGAATCAATGAAATAATAAGAAGGTCTCTCTAAATGAAAATATGTGTGAGATGTACGCATCCTTTTGAATGCAGTAGTCATGTGATTGCTCCTTTTGATGCAAATCAAACTAGAACAATGTAATATGACTCATAATCACCTCTTTCTTCGACAATTTGAATGAACTAATGAAACTAGAAAAAGTTCTACCTAAATCAAGACTTGTGTGAGATGCACACATTGTTTTTAACGTGGTAGTCATGGGATTATTTCTTTTGTTGCTAATCAAATTAGAAAGAAGTAATAGGACTTCTAATCACCTTTTTCTCTGACAATTTTAGAGAACCAATGAAACAATAAGAAGGTCTCTTTAAATAAAGACTTGTGTGAGATGTACGCATAATTTTGAAGGTACTAGTGATAGGATTGCTCCTTTTGAAGCTAATCAAACAAGAACAAAGTAATAGAACTCCTAATAACCTCTTTCTTCGTCAATTTGAATGAACTAATGAAACTAGAAGAAGGTCTACCTAAATCAAGACTTGTGTGAGATATACGCATCGTTTTGAACGCGATAGTCATGGGATTATTTCTTTTGATGCTAATCAAATTAGAACGAAGTTATAGGACTCCTAATCACCTCTTTCTTTGACAATTTTCGAGAACCAATGAAACAATAAGAAGGTCTCCTTAAATGACTTACTTGTGTGAGATATACGCATCGTTTTGAACGCGATAGTCATGAGATTGCTCTTTTTTATGCTAATCAAACTACAACGAAGTAATAGGACTCCTTACCACCTCTTTCTTCAATAATTTGAATGAACTAGTGAAACAAGAAGAAGGTATACCTAAATCAAGACTTGTGTGAGATGTACGCATCGTTTTGAACGTGGTAGTCAAGGGATTATTTCTTTTGATGCTAATCAAATTAAAACGAAGTAATAGGACTCCTAATCACCTCTTTATTTGAAAATTTTAGAGAACCAATGAAATAATAAGAAGGTCTCCTTAAATGAAGACTTGTGTGAGATGTACGCATCGTTTAGAACACGATAGTCATGAGATTGCTCCTTTTTATGCTAAATCAAACTAGAACGAAGTAATAGAACTCCTAATTATCTATTTCTTTGACAATTTGAGAGAACAAATGAAACAATAAGAAGGTCTCCCAAAATAAAGACTTGTGTGAGATGTACGCATCGTTTTTAACGTGATATTCATAGGATTGCTCCTTTTGATGCTAATAAAACTTGAACAAAGAAAAAAGACTTCTAATCACCTCTTTCTTTGACAATTTGGGAGAACCAATGAAACTATAAGAAGGCTTCCCTAAATGAAGACTTGTGTGAGATGTACGCATCGTTTTAAACGCAATAGTCATGGGAGTTCTCCTTTTTGATGCTAATCAAAATAGAAAGAAGTTATAAGACTTCTAATCACCTCTTTCTTTGAAAATTTGAGAGAACCAATGAAATAATAAGGTCTCTTTAAATGAAGATATGTGTGAGATATACACATCGTTTTGAAAGCGATAGTCATGGGATTGCTGTGACGCCCCCAAATTCGGGTACCTTCAAACCCAGGATATGGTGCTACACGGTGCTACAAACTACTTATACATTCAATTGAAGACATCAGTAACAATGTATAAGTTTACGAATTATTACATTCTATTAATCTCTTCTTCTTTTTTTACTAAATTTAAACTATATTAAAAAGGAAAAGAGATTACAAGACTCATAGGAAACCCCAAGCAGAGATCAATAAGTCAAGATAGGACAGGCCCTATGATGACAGCTAAAATAACCAATAGGCCAAAGCCTATAAACACACAAAACATTATAATAGATAACCAGATAAACTAGGACGTTCATTACAGCCCAAACAACACAAACCAACAGCCAGCCCAAAAACAAAAGGCCAGACAAAACAAAGTAGCCCCACTGGATCGGCATATGAACGCCCAGCCCAAACCGAGCAGCAGCCGCCCACCTGCCCATAATCTGCAAGCATAGCCAATCATAATGCTGAGAAGAATCAGGACTCTACAGCTCCAATGGAAAGGAATCATAGAGCAGCCTAAACCTCTCCCCGAGCAGGAATGGAAAGAAACGCATCGGCCATCCTAAACCAAACCATCCTGCCAAAAAAAGCCCAGTAGCAGCCACCCAAGATACATTCAAAATCAAACCACAGTAGCAGCCACAAGTCCAAACACAGCAGAAGGAAGCATAAAGAGAATTAACGAGACAGCAACAAGGAAAATCAGCTGCCCCAGACTTCCTGCCACAGCCCAGACCCAAGGCCAGCGTCATCCTAAATCCCAGCATGCTCAAGAACATATCCAAAGCATGCAGGCCACATAACAGCAGCAGCGGGCCAACTGACCACCGCCTCAACCAAGTTTCGACAGACCACCGAAGCAAATCAGAAGCCAGACCACAAAACATACCCACCAATTCAAACCTTAGACTAGCATACTGCAGCAAACAGCAATAGCAGACCACAAGCAGTAAACAGTAGCAGTAGAACTGCAGAGAGAACAAGGACTGCAAGAACCTCATCAAGGCCCAAACCAAACTTGCCCAGGGCAAGCTGCAGCAGAACAGACAGTCAAACCGAACCTGCACCACCAAGGCCCGCTACAAGAGAATGCGAGCATACCCAGACTCCAAACCCAGAGAGATCCCATTATGGGAAACCAACTGCAATGGACTGCAACCAACTGCCACGGATTGAAGCACCAACTGGCATGACCAAACAAAGGCGTGAATAGCAGCAAAGGCTGAAAACCAACTGCTAAGCCATATAAAATGACAAGAGGGCTCTCCCTTAGAATACCCAACATGAAAGACAGAACCTTCATAAAATGAGATGGCGATAGCAAAGTTTCTCTTTTATACGCTGAAATCTAAGGTTACTATACAGCCTGCATTTAATAAGGTTCAAGATATCTTGGATAATTAACCTCTCAGGGATGGCTTTGTTATAGAAAATCTTGGCATTGCGTTCATTCCAAATTCTATAAACAACAGCAGTAAACCCAATCTGAATGAGGCTATGCAGAAAATTAGTTCTAGGATAGTGAATGAGAAAGCCAGTAAGCGAAGACCAACTCCTACTGCAGCCTCGCCAACCACAATGTCTCAGAATAGCAATAAAAACCAGGAAAGAGTAGTTGAAGTGGAAGAAAAGATGGTCAAAAGTTTCCATATCATTGTGGCACAGAACACATATGGTTAACATGTAAACCAAAGCCAGCAAGCCTATCCAGAGTACGCAGCCCTTTTTGAAAAGCCATCCACAGATTGAAAGAGAGACGGGGGGGGGGGGTAAGGAGTTTATGCCAAACTAAGGTATCCCAAGGAACAACAGTGCCAACCTTTCTAATAGATCTCCAGATAGTGAATGCTTTCACCTCATGAGCTTTAGAGTCATCCCAAAAAATCTGATCCAGGGAGCTAGGGTCACAAAGCCTATTATAATCAAACCTTTCCCTAAACTCAAAGACATCATTATGGTTGGAAGTAGGGAGAGACCAAGCAGAGTTGCGAATAATGAGGCTAACTGTGGCATAAGGAACGATGCCAGAGTTAATAACCAAGGGAGAATGGATAGAACTCGCCAGAGGAAGGTCACTAAGCCAAGGGTCAAACCATAGACTAGTATCCATCCCATTCCCAATGCGAAAATGAATATGCTTAGAAGCAATAGGTCTCAACTGGAGAACCTTTCTCCAAATCCAAGAGCAATCGCCAGGAATAGGCATACACCAAAAAGGCTTGGAATTCAAATTCGAACGAATCCACGAGGCCCATAGAGAACAGTGAGCAGGATTTACAACTCTCCAAAGGTCTTAGAATCAAAGCTTTATTCCATTCATCGAGTTGTTTTATGGAAAGGCCCCCTTTCGAAAGAGGCATCGCGATCTTACTTCAAGTTTTAGCACCATACTTTAGAAGGGAGGGGCCCTTCCAAAGAAATCTACACATAATGGAGTTGAGGTTTCTAAGAACCGCAGTTGGAAGGATAAAGAAGGATGACCAATAGGTTTGAATAGAGAAAATGACTGACTTAATCAGAATGAGACGCCCAGCATAGGAAAGGAACTTATTCGTCCAGGAAGAGATTCTGGCCAAGACCTTTTCAACAAGAGGTTGGCAATCGGCAAGGCTATGTTTGGTAGTAATCAAGGGGGCCCCCAGGAACTTAGTAGGAAATCCACCTAGTTGAAAACCTAAGACTACAATGATGGACTCAGCCACAGGAGGAGGAACATGAGAGAGGAAGCACATACTTTTGGAGTCATTAACATGGAGACCCGATAGCCCCGAGAAGGAGTCGAGACATTTCTTAATGATCTTGACCGATAGTTCTCTAGTGAAATCTGAAATAGGGCTCCAATGAGTACTTTGATAGCATGAGAGAAAGAACTTCCATAGCAATCACAAACAGGTAAGGCGATAAGGGGTCCCCTTGATGCAGCCCTCTAGCCCCTTTGAAATACCCACAAAGGGTACCCTTAACTTTAATCAAAAATAAAGGAGAAGTGATGCAAGCCTTGATCTAAAACATAAATTTAGGTGGAAAATTGAAAAGCCTGAGAGCTGCCAACATGAATTCCCAAGAAACTGAGTCAAAGGCTTTGCTTAAATCAATTTTCATAGCACATCTAGCTGGTCCCAAGGGCCAATGATAATTCCTGAAAAGTTCCTAAGCAAGTAAAATATTATCACCTAGTCTTCTTCCAGCAACAAAAGCAGCCTGGCATGGGGAGATAATGAGAGGAAGAATAACCTTCAGTCTAGTAGCAATTATCTTAGAGATGCACTTATATGTAGAGTTGCAACAAGAAATGGACCTATAATCTGCCATAGAAGAGGGTTGAGGAATCTTAGGAGCAAGAATAATGGCAGTGGAGTTTTAGAGCCACGAAGAAGGCATCCAGCTTTGAAAAAGGATTGAATAGCAAGAGTAAAGTCCCTCCCAACAGTATCCCAACAGTGAAAGAAAAAGTTAACATTAAAACCATCCGAGCCTGGATTTTATTTTTCTTCATAAACTTGAGAGTGGCAAAGATTTCCTCATCTGTAATATCTCTTTCAAGGGTCGCTGCTTGTTGACCCGAAATAGTTCTAGACATAGACAAGGAGAGGTTTTGTAGATTAGGGCAAACACTCTAAGAAGCAGTGCCCTACAAAGAACAAAAATGATTGACAGCAGTGTCTTGGATATCCTTAAAGTTAGTCTGGATATCCCCTTCGGCATTAACAATAGCAAGAATTTTGTTTTGATTCCACCTGTTCTTAATCTGATTATAAAAAAACCAGAATTTTTATCCCATCTTTGAGCCATTGAATTCTTATTTTTGCCTTAGAAGCTTCTCCTCAGAAGCCAGAGCGTTCCAAAGAGCTTGAGAGAGCACCCTCTGGGCTGGAAGAAGGGATAGGTCGGAAGGGTTAAGGGAAATAGCAGTCTGATTAGCATGAAGAAGAACTCTAGCCTTCTCAACAGATGAAGTCAGATTACCATTAATTCTGTTAAGGATACATAAAGCACTTTTTACAGCTTTTAGTTTTCCAGCTAGAATCTGCAACGGGTCCCCAAAAATAAAAGTATTCCAAGCCGAGTGAACCATAGCCTTAAAATTTGGAAGGTCTAACATGAAGTTGAAAAACTGAAAAGGCTTTTGGGAAAAGAGCAAAGCCAAACCAGAGTGAACCACAGCAGGGCAGTGGTCAGACATATCCCTAGGGGTAAAAAAGGCTTGAGCAAAAAGAAGACGATTCAGCCAAAGATCATTCACTAAAACCCTATCCAATTTTTTTTAGATAGGCTTAGTGTCACTAGAATTCCACCAAGAAAGCTCCGTCCCAAAAGCTCAGAGGTCAGCCAAATGCAAGCCAGAAGTGCAGTCCAAAAAGTCTTGCATCCCGGAGTCCCAAGCAGTATCCCCTCCCAGAATCTCAGAAATAGAAAGGACCTCATTGAAATCCCCGAACAAGAACCAAGGAGAAGAAATAGAAGGGGCGAGGGATCTCAATTCTGACCAAAGGTTTTTCCTTTCAGAAGGGGTGTTGAACCCGTAAACAACCGTGATAACCATTTCTAAATTGAGCTCAATAGCCAACATAGAGCAGTGAATGATTTGGGAGGATTTCGATAGAATATCCACCTTCCAAATATTTGGGTCCCAGCCAACCCAAACTCTCCCATTATTATGATACTCGTAATTAAATTGCCAAGTCCACTTAGATCGAATAGCTTTAGAAACAGAACTGGCTTTGGAAGCTTTGTCCCTAGTTTTAACTAGGCCAACAAAAGATATGTTATGCTTACACTAAAGAGCAATAACATAATCCTATTTAGACTTCATATTTACACCTATAATATTCATAGAGCAAAAATTTAGCATTATTAAAGGATAAGGTTTCAAACTGGGGGTTCCCCCCTCCTTTGATCTTCTTCTTAGAGGACTGACCCATTTCCAAACCACCCCTGGACTTAGATTTAAGGTCACGGCTAGCCTTTTCATCAATGACCTTGAGCTTGCCCACTAGCGGATTGGGGGGATGGAGTACAGTCAGTGCTTGAAAATTCAGGGACCCCACCAGGAAGGCCAAGAGTGTTGAAAGAGTTCAGATCAACAGCAGCTGTAGGAGATACCAGATTCTGTTGTTTGGGACCTTTGGACACCAAAGTCCAAGCAAGCAAAGGATCGGGGACAATAACAGAGGATGGACCAGAAATAGGATCAGGGTCGGGGGGAGAAGGATCCACTACAACTTGAGGTTTTGGGACCCATTTAAAATTAGCTCTAGGGCATCTAAGAAGAGAGTGCCCAAAGGATTTGCAATGGGAGCAGAGTTGAGGCTTGTTCTGGTATTCCACTCTAACCGATATTATCTTTTCCGTGTTAAACTCCTCATCAATCACTACCAAATCAATACTACTAGGCATAGCAGAGGCAGGGGTGATTTCAATACAAACTCTCGCAAAGTTCATCGGCTCCAGTTTTTCAGTAAGTTTGTCTATAAACAGAGGTTTGCCTATCGCGCTCAACTAAGGCCATCCGACGAAAGATAAGACAAGGGAATATTATGGAACTTCACCCAGACAGGGGCTTTGGTGCAGGAGTTAAACTGAAAGTCCATACCTTCCTTCCATTGTTTGAGGCAGAGGAGTTTATCTGAAATATACCAAGGGCCCATGGCTAGGACATTATCTCGATCCTTAGACAAAGCAAATTTAAAAATAAAAAATCCCTTATCCTGCAGAAAGACATTTTGTAGACCAAATTTATCCCAGAAGTTGTGGGCAGCCTCTTCAACAAGTTTGAAAGGCAAGCGAGAGTGAAGGAAGCCCCCAACCAGACAGGACCTCCAAAGACTTATACCCTTCAACAAAATAGCAGAAGGAGGTCTAACCAGAATAGCCCCATGTTCAGAAGAATGAGGAGGAGGAGGCACGTACTCAAGTTTAAGAAAGGAAGCGGGCTCACCCTTGGCAACAACTAAGCTCTAGGAAGGTTTAGCAGTCCTGATAGGGGAAACCCCCACACACCCAACCTTAAGGGGTTCACCCGAAACAGGGGAGACCAGCTCTCTCGAAGCAAGAGGTGAACGAGGAAGCTCACCCTCTTCCAACACAGAAGTAGAAACACCCGCAGCATTAAGGAGTGCCTTAGTCTCTGGGACAGAACAAGCCAACGCAGGAACAGTCGAGACTGAAATATCCCCCAACCTGGGGTTTCTAATGGGACTATTAACAAACAGGTCAAGGTCATTGACATTGCGAGAAGAGAGCAACCCTCTTGAGGCAAAATCATTTAGTTGTTGAGTAGAAAACCCCTGCGCAAGAATAAATTCCATAACGGTCTTACATTTTTCCCGTTCAGCAACAGCATCTAACAGCCCCTGATGGGATAACTGTTGGGCAGCCATGAAAACTTCCTTCATAGCAGAGTTCTGCTGAAGCCCAAGCCGGTCAGAATCATCTCCGGGGGCATCAGAATCCTCCGAGCCAGAAGAAACAAAGGAGGTTCCAATAGGATAAGGGTTCGATTCAGCCATATCAGAGTCCACAGCAAGGGGGGAGTTAGGATTTGAGACCCCATACTCAGCGAAAAGGTCTCTAGATAGGCTACTAAGGGAGTTCCCAGCCGAGAGATGAGATGGACTCACCATCGAACAGGAGGGATGAAAGAAGAGGACCTTCTATTAATCTCTTCCCAGGTTATTCGTAACCATTACATTCGTTCGATGTCATAATATCAATTATTACATTACTAATACTACGCTATTACAAAGGTCACTACTTGTCCATCTTGGACTTGCCTTTGTCTTTACCGGATCCTTCGGTCCGTACCCTCTTAGCTAAAATCATTTAGTTTAAGCAAGAATGAGCATAAACAGCTCAGCAAGTTAAACATTATATCTTGAAACCACAAAATCAAGAATCATATCTCTTGGTCTTCAATAACTGTACAATAGTTATGAAGTACTTAAGAATCATCAAAATATCATTTTGATTCCTTTCAAACCATTCCCAAAGATTTTATAGTCTCTTCGGAATCCATATTGGTCAACGACCACAAACCATCTTTTAGTTCTCATTCGTGAAAGGAACAACTCGGCACGAAGGCCGTAAGTTTGATATAGCTTACGAGTACATCCAGGTGATTAGCCTGTAGTACTCTATGTTGATCAACACTCATACATTAAATGTGTTTACATTTAATTGGTGGCAACTTCAAGTGCCTGTCGAATTAACGCCATTTAAAACCTTTGTTTTATTCATGCTCAGGTTTACCTGAGAATCCGTACCAATCAATTGGCATAGGATCACAACATTGGATATATTTTGGAAAGATTTGTGGAAAAACCCACCAAAATATGCTAAGTCTTAGTCTAGATGAATCAAATGGCATCGACCATTCAATAACAGTTTATGCATAAGCAGTTATGCATAATGACAACTTGTCCAACCATAACGTATAGACAAGAATTTAGAAAACTTGCATAATGTAACGTTAATGCAAGAGTTAGAAAACTTGCCTTTGCGTCTCTTAAGCTTTAAACGTATTCGAAATCGTTAATGCAAGAGTTCAAGATCTTATGACCCTCAGATGATTTCTATATTCGAAATTCTAAATGTTGATGAAAGAATTATTATTCAATTCTTTGTTATTGATGAAAGAAAAGATTATTCAAATCTTTTGAAGTTATTCAGTTATGTCATCGTTATTATTATTGTTATTCTAAGTGAGTTTTTGTTTGCTCACTCTTAAAATTAAATAACCATTTGTAGCTAAAACGTTGACGTACCGTCAACGAGTAAAGGGAAAGGCAAGATGAACAAGTGAAGACTTGTTGTATTTTGATTATGCTTATAATAAGATTTCGTTTATGTTATATTTTATTTTCCGCAATTATTGTTTATGTTAAGGTTAGCAAACCCTGGGATTTATTCAATTAAGTTATAATCCTTTTATAAGGAAGATTTTTATTTAATGATAAGGTTGTAATTTATTTTGCATTCCTTATTATTGGACAGTAGTTGTATGTTATAGTTATATAGTGAACACCAAATCTTGTGAAAATGAAGTACCCGAATTTGGGGGTGTCTCCGGCTGGTATCAAAGCTTTAGGTTATGAGCCTTAGGTGGGGGAAACCTTAGGTAGTAGCCTTATAAGAAGATCTAAAAGATAGATAATAGTTAAAGATAATAAAATACCTTATGTGCTATGTGTTTACGTTTAAGTATCCGAAGAGTGTCGATGACTCGATGACACGTAATAATTAAACTTTAAAATTTTGTTGTCAGGATGACGAATGTTGGAGAGTCCAGCCAAGTAGGGGAGGAGTTATCCCAGATGCCTAGAGATGAGGAGCCCCGAGACATCCACGTTGTCTGGGAACAGTTGGTTCAGAGAGAGACATCTCCATTGATCACCGTAGCTGGTCAGGAGCATGAGCCGGTATCTGATAAAGATGAGGACAAGGATGAGTCAGAGGAGGAAGAGGATGAGGAGGATCCTGAAGAGGAATTTCCACCTAACTTGACTAGTGCTGAGATGTACGAGGAGATCTACGACCGCAACGTGGAGCTACATGGTCGAGTCGAAGAGCTTGAAGTAGCCATACATGTGACGAACGAGAATTCTGTAAAGTTATTTGAATATTTATTAAAATAAATAAATATTTTTGATGATTTAATTATTGAGTTAAATAATTAATCCATGGGAGTGTGGTAAATTAATTTAATTATATGTGTTACATTAATTAAATTAATGTGTAGTAATTTTAAAGTTCAAAGTATATATTAATGGAGCTTATTTAATTAAATGATTTATTTAATTAAGGATAAGGTTATTCTATTTAATTTAATAATTAATTAGAATAATAAAGAATTGACATAATTAATAAAGGAGAATAATAATTATGTGACAATGTGATTTAATGTAAAGTTATTATATTTTATTTAATTGATTTAAATAAAATTAATTGAGTAATTAATAGTGTGGCAATTAACTATATAATAAGGAAGTTAATTAAAATAAATGGAAAAGGAGTTAGTGTGCTAGCCAAACAAGGCCCTTGAAGAAGTTTATCAGTTAACAAACAAACGGCTAATTATATATATATATATATATATATATATATATATATATATATATATACGTATACTATGTCTATATCATATATCATATATCAGAAGAAAAGTAGAAAGTCAGAGAGAAAAAAAATAGAGTTTGAGAAGAAGAATTTGAGAGGGATAGAGAAAGAGAGAAATTTGAGAAATCAATTGTATTGTCTGTGAATCATCTTCATCTATTAAAGGGTAATCCCTTCTCTTAAATTTTCAATATTTAGATTTCTCAGAGTTTTCAATTACGTACTTTGAAGTTTTCTGTAAAAACTAGTTTTTTGTAATTAATTCATGATATGGCTATATATATATATATATATATATATATATATATATATATATATGTGTGTGTGTGTGTGTGTGTGTGTGATTATATCGTGTTTTATGTTTGGTATGAATGATTTAAAATGATCGAATTCATGCAAATAGGTCTAAATTGGGTTTTCAAAAAGTTACAGAGTTTCATTTAACGTATTTTCAAAATTCTCTGTTAGGAATTATTTTGAGAATTGAAGTAAGATATAATCATATAAATGTTTATATATGTTAGTATCATGTGTTGTATCATGCATACATAAATTACACTGATCACACCATGGAATTTTGATGAAAATTAGGTTTCATGAAATATAGAGTATGAATGTCGTATGAATAATCCATATGGGTAAATTAAATGCTTTAATCGTATGTTTGAATTAAAATTGACACTTGATTATAATTACCCATGTTAAAACAAATGAAATAGAATTGGAATGAAGGGATTCGGAGTAATCCGTAATGATAGATTTCATATTTTCGTCAAAACTTTACAAAAAAATGAAGAACAGTGAAATTAAATATCTTAATTTGTGTAATTACATGATTTAAAATATTTGAAACATGCTAGAATTGATTTATGATGTTCCTGTGAAGTTTATACTTCATGGTAACATTATAAATCAGTGTATTAGTGTAAATTGGAGTTAATTGGGCGAGTCTCTGTGTTCTTCGCGAACTATAGATTCTGGCACTGCGACGCAGTGCGCCCGCGCATTTCCAAAGAGTAATTGGAGCGCGCCCGCGCCGTTACAAAGAGCAATTGTAGCGCGGCCGATTCTGTCATAGATATTTCTAAAAATTTTCTAAGTGTTAAATGTTTAGTAATGTGTTAACCTAATAAACATGAAAACACATTAAGTGTATGATGAGATGTTAATACAAGTTTAATAACTTATGTTATGTGATTAATTAATAAGTTAATTACACGACTTAAACTATTATTTGAAAGTCTAATAATAAGTTTGAAGAACACTGTTGTGATTCGATAAATGTATCGAACTTGTGATTAATGGATATTATGAATGTGTTGGCATATAGGATTAATTAAAGAACATGAGTTATAATTGTAGCTTGCGCAAGAGGCAAGTTTCCTAACTATACTCTTTAAATTGAGCAAATATTTTATCCCTAACTTATTATTGTTGGGCAAGTTTTCTAAACTCAAATCTTTACATTGAGTAAGTTATAGACTTAAATACTATATCGAACAAGTTCTTATCCTTAATTATTCAAGTTCAAGATTTCATATGAGATGTTATGATTCTTTTAAAAGTATCATTTCAGTTATACAATACTTATTCGATTGTATACCCTTGAGAAGTTAATATTCAAATTGAATATCATTTATTATTGAAACCTTTAAGACTAGCGAACCTTTATTGATTCGACTAGTCCATAGTTGATGAGCGTTCTAAATTCCAAAACTATTATTGAGTTTATCCAAACTAAACTTTCTTTGGTGCGGACTCTACTGTCAAACTGAGATGAACAACCCTAATATAGAGGATTGATGATGATGCTTAAAGGGTTGAGGTATTGTGCACAGTATTGGTACGAAGGGCTGATCCTCCTAAGTACGAGAAGTGAAGTTCATAGTCTTATGACTATTAAGGGTTTAAAGGTTAATATACTTGACAACCTAGGACATAGTTCAAGGTCTTATGACCCTCAGAAATAATTTTGATTCTTGATTAACTATTCTTGATTCAAAAGTTGAGCTATCTGTTATTCAGAATTCTTTCACTCGCATGTTATTATTCTGTCTTATTTTTATACTTGCGGGCATTCGTGCTCACTCTTGCATAATAACATTGCAGCTAAGAATGAACAATCTGGTGAGCCTTCCAGTAGCAAGGGCAAAGGAAAAGTTAGCAAGTGTTGATGACTTGTTATGTGATTAATGTTATGTTCAAGACTTATGTGTAATGATTAAGACTTATTTGTTTACGTTTCTGCAACAGAGATTTAAGATTAAGTATAACCTGGGATTGATTATGTATTTACTATTTCAGATGTTGTAACCCTATTATAGGGAGAGATGGATTATTTATCTATTTAAATGAATTTTATTTATTATGGGTAGATAGTCATATGATATTTGAACAGTGAACACCAAATCCTGTGGAAATTGAGATACCGGATTTGGGGGTGTCACAATATAGCAGTGGGACGAGACCATTGAAGAGCTGGGCAGTGAGCTTGGAAATGCAAAGTGGGATCTACTTCACGCGGAGAGTGATAGAGATGCTGCACTAATCGAGCTAGCGAAGCTAAAGAACGACATCTAGGATAAGTCAGCGAAGCGTGCCAGAACGGTGGAAACGAGCTTGAGAGCTACTCAATATGCAGATCGAGCTGAAGAAGAGGTTCAAGTGAAGAAGGCCAAGCAGAGGGAGACGGAATACGCTTTCCATACGGCTATAGATAGTGTGACGAACGAGATTTTTGTAATGTAATTTGAATATTTATTGAATTAGATGAATATTTTTCGATGATTTAATTATTGAGTTAAATAATTAATTGATGAATTTGTGGTAGATTAATTTAATTATATGTGTTACATTGATTAAATTAATGTGGAGAAATTTTTATATTCAATGATGCATTTAACTGAGCTTATTTGATTTAATATATTAATTAATAAGCATAATGTGTTCTAATTAATTTAATAATTAATTAGAGATTTATGATTTGACATAATTAATAAATAAGAATTTTAATTATGTGACTATGTGATTTAATGTGGATTTATGCTATTTTATTTAATTAATTTAAATAACATTATTTGATTAAATTGGGTGTGACATTAATTAACTATACAATAAGAGTTTTATTAAAATAATTGGAAAGGGAGAATAAATGAGTTAGCCAAACGAGACCTTATAAGGAGTTGGCCAGTAAACCCACTAAGGGCATAAACCAACCACGACTCCATCAGTTGGAAAATGTGTATAGTTATATCAGACTTATATACACATGTATCGTATCAAACCTTATATTTCATCAGAGTAAACTTTAGAGAGAACAACTCAAAGAAGGAAACACAGAGAATTGGGAGAAGATTGTTATCATCTTTGAATCATCTCCACAGAGTTTGCAAGGGGTAATTCATTTGTCCTAATTTTATTTCACGTATAATTTTTCCTTCATTAACATATATTATAAGTTCTCTGTATATATGGAAAAAAATTGGTAATTGTTGATTATATGCCTATACGTGTGTTACAAATTGTTCATAACATGTTATATACCATGTATACATGGATCACAGTGATCAATTTGATGTGATTATGTTTTAATTAAGTTTTCAAAGTTTTTTCCATTAATGTACTTTGAAGTTCCTATAAAAGACTAAATTGATGACTTGTTCATGATATGACTATATATCTATTAATTGATGTTCATGACATAGTGTATGCCATATATGCATAATTTGCAGTGATCGAATTTTGTTTAAATTGGGTTTTCAAAAATTACAAAGTATAGAAATTCTATATGTGGCCCATACGGCCCTTACGTACAATTTTTATGCCATGAATCGATGGTTTAATTTTAAATTGACGATTTAATATAATTATACACGTTTAAACGAACAAAACGGAAGTTAAACGAACGGATTCGGTATTATAACGAATCTGTAACGCTGAATTTCTTGTTTTTCTTTCAAAACTTTATAAAGTATGAAAAACAGTGAATTTGATTGCTATAAGTTATGTAATTACGTGATTTAGAATGCTAAGATCATGCTAGAAATGCTGTATAGTGTTTCTGTGAAGTCCATACTTCATGGGTAGCAATTAAATTGTTGTGGTAGCATTAAATGGTGAATTCTAGTCCTGGTTCTCTATTATTCGTGAACTGCAGATTCTGAAACTGGCGTGTGGAGCTGCAGCACCAACTTTAAGCCTAAGAGTGGGGCTGCAGCGCCAGCTTTAAGCCTAAGATTGGGGCTGCAGCGCCAGTGGAGCTGCATCGCCAGCTTTAAGCCTAAGATTGGGGCTGCAGCGCCAGTGGAGCTACAGCGCCATATTTAGTTCAAATGGTGGAGCGCAGCGCCACTTGGCAGATTTTGCCTAGAAATGAGATTTTAATTGTTCAAGTCTAGGAAATGTAATAGTATCCTAATCTAATGAACATAAAAATGTGTTAGACATATAATGGAATGTTAAAATAGATTCTTAACATGTCAATGAGGTGTTACTTACATGTTTAATTGAACTGTTGAACGCATAGTTAGCTAGTCGTTCGTGAAATCTAATATTTTGTGAAGACAAATGTTGTGATTTGATTAGTATAATCATAATCAGAGTTTAGACAAAAGAGAATGAACTTGTGATGCTAGTTACGTTATTAATTAATGTGTATTATGAATGTATTGGTATGTAGGACTTAATAAAGAACGTGAATTATAAATTGTAGCTTGTGTGCAAGAGGCAAGTTTTATATCCTTAAACTTGTTTAATATTTTGCAAGTTTCCTAAACTCAAACTTTACTTTTACATTGAGCAAGTATCCTATCTCTAACTTATTGTTATTAAGCAAGTTTCTTAACATTCTAAGTTATTCATTTATTAAGTCTTAGACTTGTGTTCTATATCGAGTGAGCTCTTGTTTTTAATTGTTCAAGTTCAAAGGTTTCATATGTGATGCTATAACTCTTTTAAGCATAATTCAGCTATACAATACTTATTCGGTTGTATACTCTTGAGATTTACCATTCAAGTTGAATATCGATGTTATTGTTGAACCTATAGGACTAGTGAACCCTTATTTATTCGACTAGTCCATAGTTGATGTACGTTCTAAATTCTAGAATACTTATTGAGCTTATCCAAACAAAACTTCCTTTTGTGCGGACTCTGATGTCAAAACTGAGATGAACAACCCTGTGAAGAGGATTATTTACGCTTTAGCGTTGAGATATTGTGCACAGTATGGTACTAAGGGCTGATTCCCCTAAGTACGAGAAGTAGAGTCCATAGTCTTTTGACTGTTAAAGGTTTAAAGTATAAACACTTTATAACTTAGGACATAGTTCAAGGTCTTATAACCCTCAGATAT
The DNA here is from genome assembly GCA_020205555.1 of Panax stipuleanatus. Classification (NCBI taxonomy): domain Eukaryota; kingdom Viridiplantae; phylum Streptophyta; class Magnoliopsida; order Apiales; family Araliaceae; genus Panax; species Panax stipuleanatus. The sequence goes on along the minus strand of CM035119.1, from coordinate 32,736,609 downwards.
TCTTTTGATTCTCATTATTTACTCTTGATTCAAAAGTCGAGTTTCTTATTCAGAAGTCTTTGATTCACTCGCATGCTATTATATTGTTGTTATATTATTTTACTTGTGGGTAATTGTGCTCACTCTTGCGTAATAATAACATTGTAGTTAAGAACGAAAGGTCTGAAGAGCCTTCTACTAGCAAAGGCAAGGGCAAGGTCAACAAGTGATGAAGACTTGTTGTTTATTTTATATGTTTATGTTTCAGTTTTATGTTAAAGTTGTGTAAGACTATTTATTTGTTTATGTTCCGCACAGATGTTTAAGGTTAGTTTGACCTGGGATTGATGTATTTATATTCAGATTTTGTAATCCCATAAGGGGAGGATTTATTCCTATCTATTGCATGGTTTGCATTTTTTATGGGTAGATAGATAGATGATATTTGTACAGTGAACACCAAATCCCGTGGAATTGAAGTACCCGAATTTGGAGGTGTCACAGATAGGGCCCAAGATCGTGTCTTGTATTACCCATCTAAGTTCCAAGGTTTACCATGGTACATGGTGGATCACAGAACAACATTTCGGGTGATGGAGAAAGAACATAGAGAGGCTGTGCGACGTCTTAATATGCCTATAGATAGTAGAGTTATTAATTATGTGTTTCTTTTTAATTAAATAAATATAAATCCCAAAATTTGAGATAATAATGGGATGAGATAATAATGTAATCCTGTAACTTGATCAGTTTAGGAAAGATGAAGTAAATAGCAAAAATGCTATCTATTCTATGTTTTTAAAACTATGAATAAATAAAGAAGTTTATTGGCGTGCTATGTGTTCAAGTGTGAATTGAGTTAATTTAAATATTTAAATTGAACTTGAATATTTAAGAAATAAGTAAAGGATCTAATAAGAGTATTTTTGAACAGAAAAATGCCTCCTAGAAGAAGACCTACACGTCTACACCCCAAGGGTTCAATAAACAGCAACAACAATAATGATGGGACAAATCTCAATTTGGTTCAGCAGTTGGTGAACCTGCTGACAGGAGCGCTTGCGAATTAGCAGCAAGTACAGGGCATGACATTTAAGGAATTTAAGGCAATAGGACCGCCGGAGTTTCAAGGATCGATAAATCCGATAGAGGCTCAGACATGGATAATGGAGATGGAGAAGGTCTTCTATGTAGCTAGAGTTGGCGAAGACCAAAAGACAGCTTTTGCGACCTTTATGTTGAAGTCGGAAGCTAGCTTTTGGTGGCAGGTGTAATGAATGAGAATTTTATATATTAATTGTAAATATTTATTGAATTAAATAAATATTTTATTTGATTTATTTATTGAGCTAAATAAATAAATTGTGTGATTGTTGTGGAGTAATTTAATTAAGTGCAATAGAATTAATTAAATTGATGTGTAAGTAATGTAGTAGCATAATTCTAATTTAATTTAGAATAATTAAATTAAAGCAATATTATGTGCTAAGTGTTTATAATGATTTACTAATTTGTTGCATGAATTATGATTAATAAGAGAATTACAATTGTGTAGCAATTTAGTTTTATGTGTAATTTTAATTAATTAATAAATGTTAGCTTGTATTTAATTAAATTAGAAGATTGCAATTTAATTAAATAAAGTGTAGCATTTAAACTATAGGGTAAAAGATTTATTAAAAGAATTGAAAAGGGTTTTAAATTAATTTTATCAAACAAGACCCTTACTTTTGTTTTAAACCCGTTTTACCAAACATGGCCTTAGTTACTATTAATCTGTTTTAAAAATAAAGTTGTTTTGCCAAACATGGCCTTAGGGCTTTTTAAATTCAAAATTTTGTAACTTATATAATTAAGTAGTAGTTAGTATATGTAATTAGTATAATACTTATTAGCTACATTAATATTGAAAGTTACATATATGTTATATGTATATTATATATCTATAATATACGTTAGTTTAGAAAAGTTAGTCTGTTAGAGAAAGAAAGAACAAAACAGAGAGAAAAGAAAGAACAGAGAAAAGATAGAGAGGAAAGAAAGAAGAGGGAAGAAGAAGAAGGCTTTGAGAAAGCAAAAGGAAGCAAACACACCATCATCATTTTCATCTTTTCTCCTAACCAAGCTAGAAAGGGTATAATCTCTATGTTAAATCTTTTCTATATTGTGTTTTATGTATTCCATGTTTTTCATAAAAGAACTTCTCTGTAAGAATCTTTTTTTGTGTAAATTACTTGATCATGATGTATATATGTGATGTATGTATATATATATATATATATATTCTTATATATGAGTTATATAGTTGTTTTAGCAATTCAATCCACGTAATTACGATGAACATGAAGAAATCATGTTCATAGTAATTTACTGTGAGCTTATTTTGAAAATAGTCTTTAAATCATCAAAATTGGTATGTGTTTGTTAATTGTTATTTAAATTGATCATGGATTATGTTAATATGTTAAGAAATAGAGTTAACACAATTAGAATTTCATGATTTGATTTAAAAATGAATTCACAATAGCAATTTTGGTCAAGAACGCTTGATATTGTCGTTTTCTTCAAAAATCATGAAAACTGTATTTTGATTATGTTTTGCAATGATTTTGTATGTTATAATCATGTTAAGAGTCTAAACTTTTGTTTTCATTAAGTTTCATGTATATCATGTTGAGAAAAATCAGACTTTGGTGTGAAGAAATAAGCCAAATTGGCTTATTTCTCTGTCGTTAGCGAGCTGAGGGAACCCACTAGTAGTGGGCCCCGCCCTAGCGGGGCTTTTAGCCTTGGGGGACCTGCCCCAACGGGGCAACCTGCTGTTCGGATTTTTATTTTGTGCTTCGTGGAGTTTTTGTGCAGTGTTTGTTTAGCTAACGTATATTAATGACTTATTAAGTGTAATAGACAATGAGATAACATACTTTTGATATATTTAAGATGACTTGAAGTCTTATATGAATATATTATATTTGTACGGGTGTATTACTTTCATAAGGTACACTGATAGTGTAAAGCGTTATAAGCTTGTGAAATGTATGTTATGAGTATAGACTCACGTATGTGGCTAGTAACAACTTATGTTGTAAACCACGTTGTGAGTTGAACTTAAGTAAGAAGTTCAATGATGTTAACGTAACAATCATGTACTAATTGATATTGTAAAAATAATATAATATGTAGGATAATTGTGGAAGTGGTTTGTAATTATAAAGTGTAGCTTGCGCTTGAGGCAAGTTTTCTAATCCATATTCTTTTACGTTAAGCAAGTTTTCTAATCCTTATTCTTTTACGTTAAGCAAGTTTTCTAAGACCTTTATTTTACGTTTATGCGAGCTTTCTGTAATGATTGAGATTTTATATATTAAATTTTAATATTTATTGAGTAAATAAATATTTTATGTGATTTATTTATTAAGTTGAATAAATAAATTATGTGAATTTGTGGAGTGATTTAATTAAGAGTTATATATTAATTAAGTGAATATTTAATATTTAATTTAATTAATATGTATTGATTTTATAGTATAGTTTTAATTTAATTGAGATAATTAAATTAGATGAGTTATATGATGAGTGTTACATGAATTATAATTAGCGAGTAATTATAATTGTTATGTGACAATTTTTTTTATGTGATTAATTGATGTTAGATTTTAATTAATTAAATAAGAATGTTAAAGATTTAATTAATTAAAGTGTAACATTTAAAGTATGTGTTAAAAGAATTTATTAAAATAAAGAAAAGAATTTTAAAAGGTTTTACTAAACAAGGTCCTTACTTTTGTTTTAATTATACTTTACCAAACAGGGCCTTGAGCTCAAAGAAAGTTAGTTTTTAAAAATAAAACAGTTTTTGCCAAACAAGCCTTATGACTTTTCACATTCAAATAAGTGTAACCTATGTAATTATTACAGGAGTTATTATATGCAATTATAATTTATAAGTTACATATATATATATATATATATGCTATATCTATTATATCTATATTATATTATCAGTTAAGTAATATAGATATACGTTAAGTTAGAATTGGTCAGTGTTAGAACAAAACAGAGAAAAGTTAGAGAGAATACAGAGTAGTCTAGAGAGAAAAAAAGAGAAAGGAAGAAGAAGAGGAAGAAAAGCTTTAAGGTTACCATCATCATCTCCATCTCTTCTCCTATCCAAGCTAGAAAAGGGTATAATCTCCATGCTTAAATCTTCTCTATTTTATGTTTTACATATTCCATGTTTCTTCATAAAAGAACTTCTTTGTAAAAGCCTTTTGTGTAAATTATGTGATCATGATGTATATGTGTGATGTATATATATATATATATATATATATTGATGTTATTATATGAGTTATATAGTTGTTTTAACAATTCAATCCATGTAATTTCGATGAACAAGAAGAAATTATGTTCATAATGATTTACTGTAAACTAATTTTGAAAGAATAACATTTGAACTATCAAATTAGTGTTTGATTATGGATTATTATTTTTAAAAAAATTTGTTTTAGGCGAAATTTAACATTTCAGTGGGCATGATTATTGTTTAAATTGATAATGGATAATGTTAATATGTTAAGAATTAGAGTTATTGCAATTGGAATAACATGAATTGATTGAAAAACGAATTCGTAATAGCAAATTTTGTCAAGAACGCTTGATATTGTAGTTTACTTCAAAAAATCATGATACTTGGTTTTGATTATGTGTTGTAAGGATTTTATATGTTATAATCATGTTAAAGAGTCCAAAATTTTGTTGTTATCAAGTTTCTTGTTCATCATGTAGAGAAAAATCGGACTTTGGTGTGGAGAAATAAGCTAAATTGGCTTATTTCTCTACCGTTTGCGAGCTGGGGGGTTCCCACGGCAGTGGGCCCCGCCCCAGCGGGGCTTTAACCTATGGAGGACCCGCCCCAGTGGGACACCATGCTGTCCGGGAAATTTATTTTTGCTTCGTTGAGTTTTCATGCCGCGTTTGTTTAGCTAACTTATTTTCATGACTTGTTAAGTGTAATAGGTAATGAGATAACCTACTTTTGATGTGTTTAATATAACTTGAAGTCTTATATGAATGTATTACATGTGTATGGGTGTATTACTTTCATAAGGTACACATAATGATTTAAAGAGTTATAATTTTGTGAAATGTATGTCGTGAGTAGACTCACGTATGTGGCTAGTTAGCAACCTATGTTGCAAACAACGTTATGAGTTGGACTTGAGTATGAAGTTCGACGGTTTAAACGTTATAGTTAAGTACTAATAGACGTTTTAAACGTAATGTAATGTGTAGGGTAATTGTGGAAGTGATTGTAATTATTAAAGTGTAGCTTGCGCTTGAGGCAAGTTCTCTACTCCTTATCTTTTACTTGAGCAAGTTTTCTAATCCTTATTCTTTTACGTTACACAAGTTTCTCATCTCTAAACTTGTTATTTATATTGTGCAAGATTTCTAAACTATTCTTGTATACTATGCAAGCTTTATCATTGTGCAAGTTCTCTAACCATTGCTCAATATATCATGAAAGTTCATTTCCTTTTCTTAACTTGTTATGTATTGTACAAGTTATGCTGTATTCAAATATTCGTAAAACATAAGTATTGAAGTATTATTTAAGTAATGTGATCTTAACTTAGTTGTTCAAGCAAGATCTACTTGATCTATCGAATGCTTTAAGTTATTTCCAAAGCATGCCTAGTTATCATGAAACCTATTGTTGTATCTTACATTTGGTTCATAATTCTTATATTATCGAACTGTTAAAGTATTGTGAGTCGATTCAACTATTCCTTAGTTCATAATAGTTGAAACTCCAAAGTTCCTTTATTTATCCAAACCAAACTTTCTTTGGTGCGGACTTGTATTCAAATACTGAGATGAACAACCCTATTTATTAGGGGACATTTATGCCAAAGCGCTAAGATGGTTGTGCACAATACATGGTACGAAGGGCTGATCCCCCTAAGTACGAGTTAAAGGTCCATAGTCTCAATGACTGTTAAAGGTTTAAATAGAAATATTTATAACCTAGGACATAGTTCAAGGTCGTATGACCCTCAGATACATTCTATATTCGAATTTTAGATATGATTAAAGAATTATTATTCAATTCTTTATTTTGATGGAAGTGAAGTTATTCAAACTCTCTTGAAGATATTCAGTCATGACATATCATTGTATATTTCAAGTGAGCTTTTGTTTGCTCACTCTTGCATATTTTTATAACTCTTGCAGTTAAAGCCGAGAATGTTTACATATCGTCAACAAGTAAAGGGAAAGGAAAGATGAACAACCATCCAGCAGCGGGACGAGACTATCGAAGAGATGGATAGTGAGCTAGGAGAAGCGCAGTGGAAGCTAATTCACATAGAGAACAATAGAGACGAGGCCCGAGACGAGATAGCAAGGCTGAAACAAGACATCCAAGAGGAGTCGACGAAGCGTGCCAGAGCTGAGGATGAGGGCTGTTCAACGAGCCGATCGAGCTGAAGACAAGGCTAAAGCCAAGAGGGCTAAGCTGAGGGAAACAGAATACGCATTCCATACGGCCATAGATAGGGCCCAGGATCGTGTCTTCTATTACCCAGCTCAGTTCCAAACTTTATCAGTCTTCATTTAAAGAGACCTTCTTATTGTTTCATTGGTTCTCTAAAATTGTCAAATAAAGAAGTGATTAGGAGTCCTATTACTTCGTTCTAATTTGATGAGCATCAAAAGAAGCAATCTCATGACTATCGTGATCAAAACGATACGTACATCTCACACAAGTCCTGATTTAGGGAGACCTTCTTATTGGTTTATTGGTTCTCTTAAATTATTAAAGAAATAGGTGATTATGAGTCCTATGACTTCGTTCTAGTTTGATTAGCATCAAAAGGAGCAATCCTATCACTAGTGCCTCCAAAATGATCCGTACATCTCACACAAGTTTCATTTAGGGAGACTTTATTGTTTCATTATTTCTCTCAATTTGACAAAATATAGGTGATTATGAGTCCTATTACTTCGTTCTAGTTTAAATTAGCTTCAAAAGGAGCAATCCCATGACTATCGCGTTCAAAACGATGCATACATCTCACACAAGTCTTCATTTACGGAGATCTTCTTATTGTTTCATTGGTTCTCTAAAATTGTCAAAGAAATTGGTGATTAGGAGTCCTATTACTTCTTTTTAATTTGATTAGCATCAAAAGAAGCAATCTCATGACTATCGCGTTCAAAACGATGCGTACATGTCAGACAAGTCTTGATTTAGGGAGACCTTCTTATTGGTTTATTGGTTCTCTCAAATTGTCGAAGAAAGAGGTGATTATGAGTCATATGACTTCGTTCTAGTTTTATTAGTATCAAAAGGAGCAATTCTATCACTAGTGCCTTCAAAACGATCCGTACAAGTCTTCATTTAGAGAGATCTTATTGTTTCATTAGTTCTCTCAAGTTGTCAAAATATAGAAGATTATGAGTCCTATGACTTCGTTATAGTTTAAATTAGCATCAAAAGGAGCAATCCTATCACTAGTGCTTTCAAAACGATCCGTACATCTCACACAAGTCTTCATTTAGGGAGACATTCTTATTGTTTCATTAGTTCTCTCAAATTGTCAAAATATAGGTGATTATGAGTCATATTAAATCATTATTGTTTAAATTAGAATCAAAAGGAGTATTCCTATCACTATCGCGTCCAAAACGATGCATAGATCTCACACAAGTCTTCATTTAGGGAGACCTTCATATTATTTCATTGGTTGTTTCAAATTTACAAAGAAAGAGCTGATTTAGAGTTATATTATTTCGTTCTAGTTTTGTTAGCGTCAAAAGGAGAAACCCATGACTTTCGAGTTCAAAACGATGCGTACATCTCACACAAGTCTTCATTTAAGGAGACCTTCTTATTATTTTATTGGCTCTCTAAAATTGTCAAAGAAAGAGGTGATTAGGAGTCCTATTACTTCTTTCTAATTTGATTAGCATCAAAAGAAACAATCACATGGCTATCGCGTTCAAAATGATGCATACATCTCACACAAGTCTTGATTTAGGGAGACCTTCTTATTGCTTTATGGGTCCTCTCAAATTGTCAAAGAAAGAGGTGATTATGAGTCATATGACTTAGTTCTAGTTTTATTAGTATCAAAAGGAGCAATTCTATCACTAGTGCTTATAAAACGATCCGTAAAAGTCTTCATTTAAGGAGACCTTCTTATTGTTTCATTAATTCTCTCAAATTGTCAAAATATAGGCGATTATGAGTCTTATGACTTCATTATAGTTTAAATTAGCATCAAAAAAAGCAATCCTATCACTAGTGCCTTTAAAACGATCCGCACATCTCACACAAGTCTTCATTTACGGAGACATTCTTATTGTTTCATTAGTTCTCTCAAATTATCAAAATATAGGTGATTATGAGTCCTATTACTTCGTTATAGTTTAAATTAGCATCAAAAGGAGTATTCCCATCACTATCAAGTCCAAAACGAAGCATAGATCTCACACAAGTCTTCATTTAGGGAGACCTTCAAATTTTTTCATTGGTTGTTTCAAATTTACAAAGAAAGAGGTGATTTAGAGTTGTATTATTTCGTTCTAGTTTTATTAGTGTCAAAATGAGAAACCCATGACTATCGCGTTCAAAACCATGCGTACATCTCACACAAGACTTCATTTCGGGAGACCTTCTTATTGTTTCATTGGTTCTCTAAAATTATCAAAGAAAGAGTTGATTAGGAGTCGTATAACTTCGTTCTAGCTTGATTAGCATCAAAAGGAGCAATCCCATGACTATAGTGTTCAATACGATACGCACATTCACAAGTTTTTATTTAAGGAGACCTTCTTATTATTTCATTGATTCTCTAAAATTGTCAAAGAAAGAAGTGATTAGGAGTACTATTACTTCGTTTTAATTATATTAGCATCAAAAGAAGCAATCCCATGACTATCGCGTTAAAAACGATGAGTACATCTCACACAAGTCTTGATTTAAGGAGACCTTCTTATTGGTTTATTGGTTCTCTCAAATTGTCAAAGAAAGGGATGATTATTAGTCCTATGACTTCGTTCTACTTTGATTAGAATCGAAAGGAGTAATCCTATCACTAGTGCCTTCAAAACGATCCGTACATCTCACACAAGTCTTCATTTAGGGAGACCTTCTTATTGTTTCATTATTTCTCTAAAATTGACAAAATATAGGTGATTATGAATCCTATTACTTCGTTCTAGTTTAAATTACCTTCAAAAGGAGCAATAAGATGACTATCGCGTTCAAAACGATGCGTACATCTCACACAAATCTTCATTTAAAGAGATTTTCTAATTGTTTCGTTGATTCTCTAACATTGTCAAAGAAAGAGGTGATTATGAGTCTTATGACTTTGTTCAAGTTTGATTAGCATCAAAAGTAGCAATCCTATCACTAAGTGTCTTCAAAACGATTCGTACATCTTACACAAGTCTTCATTTAGGGAGACCTTCTTATTGTTTCATTATTTCTTTCAAATTGACAAAATATAAGTGATTATGAGTCCTATTAATTCGTTCTAGTTTAAATTAGCTTCAAAATGAGCAATCTCATGACTATCGCGTTCAAAACAATGCGTACATCTCACACAAGTCTTCATTTAAGGAGATCTTTTTATTGTTTCATTGGTTCTCTAAAATTGCCATAGAAAGAGGTGATTACGAGTACTGTTACATCATTCTAATTTGATATGCATCAAAAGGAGCAATCCCATGACTTATCGCGTTAAACATGATGCGTACATCTCACACAAAGTCTTGATTTAGGAAGAATTTCTTATTGTTTTATTGGTTCTTTCAAATTATTAAAGAAATAGGTGAATATTAGTTTTATGACTTCGTTCTAGTTTGATTAGCATCAAAAGTAGCAATCCTATCACTAGTGCCTTCAAACAATCCGTACATCTCACATGAGTCTTCATTTACGGAGACCTTCTTATTGTTTCATTATTTTTCTGAAATTGACAAAATATAGGTGATTATGAGTCCTATTACTTCGTTCTCGTTTAAATTAGTTTCAAAAGGTGCAATCTCATGACTATCGCGTTCAAAACGATGCGTACATCTCACACAAGTCTTCATTTAAGGAGACCTTTTTATTGTTTTATTGGTTCCCTAAAATTGTCAAAGAAAGAAGTGATTAGGAGTCCTATTACTTTATTCTAAATAGATTAGCATCAAAAGAAGCAATCACATGACTATCGCGTTCAAAACAATGCGTACATCTCACACAAGTCTTGATATAGGGAGACCTTATTATTAGGGTTACTAAGTGTTACTTAGGAGTACTGTTACTTCGTTCTAATTTGATTAGCATCAAAAGGAGCAATCCCATGACTTATCGCGTTAAAAATGATGCGTACATCTCGCACAAGTCTTGATTTAGGGAGACCTTCTTATTGTTTTATTGGTTCTCTCAAATTGTCAAAGAAAGAGGTGATTATGAGTCTTATGACTTCGTTCTAGTTTGATTAGCATCAAAAGTAGCAATCCTATCACTAAGTGCCTTCAAAACGATCCGTACATCTTACACAAGTCTTCATTTAGGGAGACCTTCTTATTGTTTCATTATTTCTTTTAACTTGACAAAATATAAGTGATTATGAGTCCTATTACTTCGTTCTAGTTTAAATTAGCTTCAAAAGGAGCAATCTCATGACTATCGCGTTCAAAACAATGCGTACATCTCACACAAGTCTTCATTTGAGGAGATCATTTTATTATTTCATTGGTTCTCTAAAATTGTCAAAGAAAGAAGTGATTAGGAGTCATATTACTTCATTTTAATTATATTATCATCAAAAGAAGCAATCCCATGACTATTACGTTAAAAACGATGAGTACATCTCACACAAGTCTTGATGTATGGAGAACTTCTTATTGCTTTATTGGTTCTCTCAAATTGTCAAAGAAAGAGATGATTATGAGTCCTATGACTTCGTTCTAGTTTGATTAGCATCAAAAGGTGTAATCCTATCACTAGTGCCTTCAAAACGATCCGTACATCTCACACAAGTCTTCATTTAGGGAGACCTTCTTATTATTTCATTATTTCTGTCAAATTGACAAAATATAGGTGATTATGAATCCTATTACTTCGTCGTAGGTTAAATTAGCTTCAAATGGAGCAATCCCATGACTATCGCGTTCAAAACGATGCGTACATCTCACATAAATGTTCATTTAAAGAGATTTTTTTATTGTTTCATTGGTTCTCTAAAATTGTCAAAGAAAGAGGTGATTACGAGTACTGTTACTTTTTTCTAATTTGATATGCATCAAAAGGAGAAATCACATTACTTATCGCATTAAAAATGATGCGTACATCTCACACAAAATCTTGATTTAGGAATAATTTCTTATTATTTTATTGGTTCTCTCAAATTGTTAAAGAAATAGGTGATTATTAGTTTTATGACTTCGTTCTAGTTTGATTAGCATCAAAAGTAGCAATCCTATCACTAGTGCCTTCAAACGATCCGTACATCTCACATGAGTCTTCATTTTGTGAGACCTTCTTATTGTTTCATTATTTTTCTAAAATTGACAAAATATAGGTGATTATGAGTCCTATTACTTCGTTTTAGTTTAAATTAGTTTTAAAAGGTGCAATCTCATGACTATCGCTTTCAAAACGACGCGTACATCTCACACAAGTCTTCATTTAAGGAGACCTTCTTATTGTTTTATTGGTTCTCTAAAATTGTCGAAGAAAGAGGTGATTTGGAGTCCTATTACTTTGTTCTAAATAGATTAGCATCAAAAGAAGCAATCACATGACTATCGTGTTCAAAACGATGCGTACATCTCACACAAGTTTTGATTTAGGGAGACCTTATTATTAGTGTTACTTAGTGTTACTTAGGAGTACTGTTACTTCGTTCTAATTTGATTAGCATCAAAAGAAGCAATCCCATGACTTATCGCGTTAAAAATGATGCGTACATCTCGCACAAGTCTTGATTTGGGGAGACCTTCTAATTGTTTTATTGGTTCTCTCAAATTGTCAAAGAAAGAGGTGATTATGAGTCTTATGACTTCGTTCTAGTTTGATTAGCATCAAAAGTAGCAATCCTATCACTAAGTGCCTTCAAAACGATCTGTACATCTTACACAAGTCTTCATTTAGGGAGACCTTCTTATTGTTTCATTATTTCTTTCAAATTGACAAAATATAAGTGATTATGAGTCCTATTACTTAGTTCTAGTTTAAATTAGATTCAAAAGGAGCAATTTCATGACTATCACGTTCAAAACAATGCGTACATCTCACACAAGTCTTCATTTAAGGAGATCTTTTTATTGTTTCATTGGTTCTCAAAATTGTCAAAGAAAGAGGTGATTAGGGACTTATTACTTCGTTCTAATTATATTATCATCCAACGAAGCAATCCCATGACTATTGCGTTAAAAATGATGAGTACATCTCACACAAGTCTTGATGTATGGAGACCTTCTTATTGCTTTATTGGTTCTCTCAAATTGTCAAAGAAAGAGATGATTATGAGTTCTATGACTTTGTTCTAGTTTGATTAGCATCAAAAGGTGTAATCCTATCACTAGTGCCTTCAAAACGATCCGTACATCTCACACAAGTCTTCATTTAGGGAGACCTTCTTATTGTTTCATTATTTCTCTCTAATTGACAAAATATAGGTGATTATAAATCCTATTACTTCGTTCTAGTTTAAATTAGCTTCAAAAGGAGCAATCCCATGACTATCGCGTTAAAAACGATGCGTACATCTCACACAAATGTTCATTTAAAGAGATTTTCTGATTGTTTCATTGGTTCTCTAAAATTTTCAAAGAAAGAGGTGTTTACGAGTACTGTTACTTCGTTCTAATTTGATATGCATCAAAAGGAGCAATCCCATAACTTATCGCGTTAAAAATGATGCGTACATCTCACACAAAGTCTTGATTTAGGAAGAATTTCTTAATGTTTTATTGGTTCTCTCAAATTGTTAAAGAAATAGGGGATTATTAGTTTTATGACTTCGTTCTAGTTTGATTAGCATCAAAAGTAGCAATCCTATCACCAGTGCTTTCAAACGATCCATACATCTCACACGAGTCTTCATTTAGGGAGACTTTCTTATTGTTTCGTTATTTTTTTGAAATTGACAAAATATAGGTGATTATGAGTCCTATTACTTCGTTCTAGTTTAAATTAGTTTCAAAAGGTGCAATCTCAGTTAGTATAACTATATATTGTATATTGTTCTTATACAAATTCTCTTATTTTCATCTCATGACTATCGCGTTCAAAACGATGCGTACATCTAACACAAGTCTTCATTTAAGGAGACCTTCTTATTATTTTATTGATTCTCTAAAATTGTCAAAGAAAGAGGTGATTAGGAGTCCTATTACTTTGTTCTAAATAGATTAGCATCAAAAGAAGCAATCACATGACTATCGCGTTCAAAACGATGCGTACATCTCACACAAGTCTTGATTTAGGGAGACCTTATTATTAGTGTTACATAGTGTTACTTAGGAGTCCTGTTACTTCGTTCTAATTTGATTAGCATCAAAAGGAGCAATCCCATGACTTATCACGTTAAAAGTGATGCGTACATCTCGCACAAGTCTTGATTTAGGGAGACCTTCTTATTGTTTTATTGGTTCTCTCAAATTATCATAGAAAGAGGTGATTATGAGTCTTATGACTTCGTTCTAGTTTGATTAGCATCAAAAGTAGCAATCCTATCACTAGTGCCTTCAAAACGATCCGTACATCTCACACAAGTCTTCATTTTGGAAGACCATCTTATTGTTTCATTAGTTCTCTCAAATTATCAAATTATAGGCTATTATGAGTCCTATTACTTTGTTATAGTTTAAATTAGCATCAAAAGGAGCAATCGTATCACTAGTGCCTTCAAAACGATCCGTACATTTCACACAAGTCTTCATTTAAGGAGACCTTCTTATTATTTCATTAGTTCTCTTAAATTGTCAAAATATAGGTGATTATGAGTCCTATTACTTCATTATAGTTTAAATTAGCATCAAAAGGAGCAATCCCATCACTATCGCATCCAAAACGATGCATAGATCTCACACAAGTCTCTATTTAGGGAGATCTTCATATTGTTTCATTGGTTGTTTCAAATTTACAAAGAAAGAGGTGATTTAGAGTTGTATTATTTCGTTCTAGTTTTATTAGCGTTAAAAGGAAAAACCCATGACTATCGCGTTTAAAACCATGAGTACATATCACACAAGTCTTCATTTAGGGAGACATTCTTATTATTTCATTGGTTCTCTAATATTATCAAAGAAAGATGTGATTAGGAGTCCTATAACTTCGTTTTAGTTTAATTAGCATCAAAAGGAGCAATCCCATGACTATCGCGTTCAAAACGATGCCCACATTCAAAAGTCTTCATTTAAGGAGACCTTATTGTTTCATTGGTTCTCTAAAATTGTCAAATAAAGAATTGATTAGGAGTCCTATTACTTCGTTCTAATTTAATTAGCATCAGAAGAAGCAATCTCATTACTATTGCTATCAAAACGATGCGTACATCTCACACAATCTTGTTTTAGGGAGACCTTCTTATTGGTTTATTGGTTCTCTCAAATTGTCAAAGAAAGAGGTGATTATGAGTCCTATGACTTCGTTCTAATTTGATTAGCATCAAAAGGAGCAATCCTATCACTAGTGCCTTCAAAACGATCCGTACATCTCACACAACTCTTCATTTAGGGATTTCATTATTTCTCTCAATTTGACCAAATATATGTGATTATGAGTCCTATTACTTCGCACTAGTTTAAATTAGCTTCAAAAGGAGCAATCTCATGACTATCGCGTTCAAAACGATGCGTACATCTCACACAAGTCTTCATTTAAAAAGACCTTTTTATTATTTCATTGGTTCTCTAAAATTGTCAAATAAATTGGTGATTAGGAATCCTATTACTTCTTTTTAATTTGATTAGCATCAAAAGAAGCAATGCCATAACTATCACGTTCAAAACAATGCGTACATGTCACACAAGTCTTGATTTAGGGAGACCTTCTTATTGGTTTATTGGTTCTCTCAAATTGTCAAAGAAATAGGTGATTATGAGTCATAGGACTTCGTTCTATTTTTATTAATATCAAAAGGAGCAATTCTATCACTAGTGCCTTCAAAACGATCCGTACAAGTCTTCATTTAGAGAGACCTTATTGTTTCATTAGTTTTCTCAAGTTGTCAAAATATAGGCGATTATGAGTCCTATGACTTCGTTCTAGTTTGATTAGCATCAAAAGGAGCAATCCTATCACTAGTGTCTTCAAAACGATCCGTACATCTCACACAAGTCTTCATTTAGGGAGACCTTATTGCTTCATTATTTCTCTCAATTTGACAAAATATAGGTGATTATGAGCCCTATTACTTCGTTCTAGTTTAAATTAGCTTCAAAAGGAGCAATTCCATGACTATCGCGTTCAAAACGATGCGTACATCTCACACAAGTCTTCATTTAAAAAGACCTTCTTATTTTTTCATTGGTTCTCTAAAATTGTCAAAGAAATTGGTGATTAGGAGTCCTATTACTTCTTTTTAATGTGATTAGTATCAAAAGAAGCAATTCCATGACTATCGTCAAAACGATGCGTACATCTCACACAAGTCTTGATTTAGGGAGACCTTCTTATTGATTTATTGGTTCTCTCAAATTATCAAAGAAAGAGGTGATTATGAGTCATATGACTTTGTTCTAGTTTTATTAGTAATAAAAGGAGCAATTCTATCACTAGTGCTTTCAAAACGATCCGTACAAGTCTTCATTTAGGGAGACCTTCTTATTGTTTCATTAGTTATCTCAAATTGTCAAAATATAGGCGATTATGAGTCCTATGACTTCGTTATAGTTTAAATTAGCATCAAAAGGAGCAATCCTACCAAGCCCCTCTTGGCTCAATGGTAAAACAACTACTCATAAGGCTTTGAGTCCAAGAGGTCTTAGGATCCATTACTGCCCAAAGCAAGCATGTTAAGATTTCAGCTTGAATTAGCAAAAAAAAAAAGGAGCAACCCTATCACTAGTACCTTTAAAACGATCCGTACATCTCACACAAATCTTCAATTAGGGACACATTCTTATTGTTTCATTAGTTATCTCAAATTGTCAAAATATAGGTGATTATGAGTCCTATTACTTTGTTATAGTTTAAATTAGCATCAAAAGGAGTATTCCCATCACTATCGCATCCAAAACGAAGCATAGATCTCACACAAGTCTTCATTTAAAAAGACCTTCAAATTTTTTCAATGGTTGTTTTAAATTTACAAAGAAAGAGGTGATTTAAAATTGTATTATTTCGTTCTAATTTTATTAGCGTCAAAAGGAGAAACCCATGACTATCGCGTTCAAAACCATGCGTACATCTCACAAAAGTCTTCATTTACGGAGACCTTCTTATTGTTTCATTGGTTCTCTACAATTGTCAAAGAAAGAGGTTATTAGGAGTCCTATAACTTGTTCTAGTTTGATTAGCATCAAAAGGAGCAATCCCATGAATATCACGTTCAATACGATGCGCATATTCACAAGTTTTTATTTAAGAAGACCTTCTTATTGTTTCATTGGTTCTCTAAAATTGTCAAAGAAAGAAGTGATTAGGAGTACTATTGCTTCGTTTTAATTATATTAGCATTAAAAGAAGCAATCCCATGACTATCGCGTTAAAAATGATGAGTACATCTCACACAAGTCTTGATTTAAGAAAACCTTCTTATTGGTTTATTGGTTCTCTCAAATTGTCAATGAAAGAGATGATTATGAGTCCTATGACTTCATTCTAGTTTGATTAGCATCAAAAGGAATAATCCTACCACTAGTACCTTCAAAACGATCCGTACATCTTACACAAGTCTTCATTTAGGGAGACCTTCTTATTGTTTCATTATTTCTCTCAAATTAAACAAATATAGGTGATTATGAGTCCTATTACTTCGTTCTAGTTTAAATTAGCTTCAAAAAGAGCAATCTCATGACTATCGCGTTCAAAACAATGCGTACATCTCACACAAGTCTTCATTTAAGGAGATCTCTTTATTGTTTCATTGGTTCTCTAAAATTGTCAAAGAAAGAGGTGATTAGGAGTCTTATTACTTTGTTCTAATTTGATTAGCATCAAAAGAAGAAATCACATGACTATCGCGTTCAAAACGATGCGTACATGTCACACAAGTCTTGATTTAGGGAGACCTTCTTATTAGTTTATTGGTTCTCTCAATTTGTAAAAGAAAGAGGTGATTATGAGTCATATGACTTCGTCCTAGTTTTATTAGTATCAAAAGGAGCAATTCTATCACTACTGCCTTCAAAATGATCCGTACATCTCACACAAGTCTTCATTTAGGAGACCTTCTTATTGTTTCATTAGTTCTCTCAAATTATCAAAATATGAGAGATTATGAGTCCTACTACTTCGTTATAGTTTAAATTAATATCAAAAGGAGCAATCCTATCACTAGTGCCTTCAAAATGATCCGTACATTTCACACAAGTCTCCATTAGGGAGACCTTCTTATTGTTTCATTAGTTCTCTCAAATTGTCAAAATATAGGTGATTATGATTTCTATTACTTCGTTATAGTTTAAATTAGCATCAAAAGGAGCAATTACATCACTATCGCGTCCAAAATAATGCATAGATCTCACACAAGTATTTATTTAGGGAGATCTTCATATTGTTTCATTGGTTATTTCAAATTTACAGAGAAAGAGGTGGTTTAGAGTTGTATTATTTTGTTCTAGTTTTATTAGCATCAAAAGGAGAAACCCATGACTATCGCGTTCAAAATCATGCATACATCTCACACAAGTCTTCATCTAGGGAGACCTTATTATTGTTTCATTGGTTCTCTAAAATTGTCAAAGAAAGATGTGATTAGGAGTCCTATAACTTCATTCTAGTTTAATTAGCATCAAAAGGAGCAATCCCATGACTATCGCGTTCAAAACGATGCGCACATTCAAAGTTTTCATTTTAGGAGACCTTCTTCTTCTTTTTTTGCTAACATGGTGTTTCCCAACCCGCGGGTCGGACTAATCACCTGGGCCGGACTCAACCATTTTGTCTTGCTCACTGGCTTACGCCAGCTGTCCGTGGCCACATGACAGGTTTAACCCTGCCTCACAATTGTTGCTTGCGGGGATCGATCCCAACATGTCCGGGTTTACGGCTAACCTTAGGTCGTTCCTTACCGCTGCGCCAACCGCTGTGGTTTGGGAGACCTTCTTATTGTTTTATTGGTTCTCTAAAATTTTCCAATAAAGAGGTGATTAGGAGTCCTATTACTTCGTTCTAATTTCATAAGCATCAAAAGAAGCAATCTCATGACTATCGCGATCAAAACGATGTGTACATCTCACACAATTCTTGATTTAGGGAGAACTTCTTATTAGTTTATTGGTTCTCTCAAATTATCAAACAAAGAGGTTATTATGAGTTCTATGACTTCGTTCTAGTTTGATTAGCATCAAAAGGAACAATCCTATCAATAGTGCCATCAAAACGATCCGTACATCTCACACAAGTCTTCATTTAGGGAGACCTTCTTATTGTTTCATTATTTCTCTCAATTTGAAAAAATATAGGTGATTATGAGTCCTATTACTTCGTTCTAATTTAAATTAGATACAAAAGGAGCAATCCCATGACTATCTTGTTCAAAATGATGCGTACATCTCACACAAGTATTCATTTAAGGAGACCTTCTTATTGTTTCATTGGTTCTCTAAAATTATCAAAGAAATTGGTGATTAAGAGTCTTTTTACTTCTTTCTAATTTGATTAGCTTCAAAAGAAGCAATCCCATGACTATCGCGTTCAAAACGATGTGTACATATCACACAAGCCTTGATTTAGGGAGATTTTCTTATTGCTTTATTGGTTCTCTCAAATTGTCAAAGAAAGAGGTGATTATGAGTCATATGACTTCGTTCTAGTTTTATTAGTATCAAAAGAAGCAATTCTATCACTAATGCCTTCAAAACGATCCGTACAAGTCTTCATTTAGAGAGACCTTCTTATTGTTTCATTAGTTCTCTCAAATTGTCAAAATATAGGCGATTATGAGTCCTATGACTTCGTTATAGTTTAAATTAGCATCAAAAGGGGCAATCCTATCACTAGTGCCTTCAAAACGATCCGTACATCTCACACAAGTCTTCATTTAGGAAGACCTTATTGTTTCATTAGTTCTCTCAAATTGTCAACATATAGGTGATTATGAGTCCTATTACTTCGTTATAGTTTAAATTAGCATAAAAAGGAGTATTCCCATCACTTTCGCGTCCAAAACGATGCATAGATCTCACACAAGTCTTCATTTAGGGAACCCTTCATATTGTTTCATTGGCTATTTTAAATTTACAAAGAAAGATATGATTTAGAGTGGTATTACTTCGTTCTAGTTTTATTAGCGTCAAAAGGAGAACCCATAACTATCACATTCAAAACCATGCGTACATCTTACACAAGTCTTCATTTACGGAGACCTTCTTATTGTTTCATTGGTTCTCTAAAATTGTCAAAGAAAGAGGTGATTAGGAGTACTGTTACTTCGTTCTAATTTGATTAGCATCAAAAGGAGCAAACCCATGACTTATTGCGTTAAAAATGATGCGTACATCTCACAGAAGTCTTAATTTAGGGAGACCTTCTTATTGTTTTATTGGTTCTCTCAAATTGTCAAAGAAAGAGGTGATTATGAGTCTTATAACTTCGTTCTAGTTTGATTAGCATCAAAAGTAGCAATCCTATCACTAGTGCATTCAAAACGATCTGTACATCTCACACAAGTCTTCATTTAGGGAGACCTTTATATTGTTTCATTATTTCTCTCAAATTGACAAAATATAGGTGATTATGAGTCCTATTACTTTGTTCTAGTTTAAATTAGCTTCAAAAGGAGCAATCTCATGACTATCGCGTTCAAAACGATGCGTACATCTCACACAAGTCTTCATTTATGGAGACCATCTTCTTCTTTTTTCTTTTCTTTTTTTGATAATGTGGAGTATCTGACCCGCGGGTCGACTAAATCTCCCCAGCCCGATATCAATGCGGTTTGCTACCTAGCTTGCGCCTTAGGGAGTAATGTGGCCACCATGGGGCTTTTTACAGCCTTAACTTTGATGCAAACGGGACTCGAACCTAGGATGTCCGAGTTTACGGCTCACCCTAGGACGAGCTTGAACCACTGCGCCAAAGCTGGTGGTAAAGGAGACCTTCTTATTATTTCATTGGTTCTCTAAAATTGATAAAGAAAGAGGTGATTATTTGATTATAATTTGATTATCATCAAAAGAAGCAATCCCATGACTATCGCGTTCAAAACGATGCGTACATCTCACATAAGTCTTTATTTAGAGAGACCTTCTTATTAGTTTATTGGTTCTCTCAATTTGTCAAAGAAAGAGGTGATTATGAGTCATATGACTTCATTCTAGATTTATTAGTATCAAAAGGAGCAATTCTATCACTACTGCCTTCAAAACGATCCGTACATCTCACACAAGTCTTCATTTAGGGAGACCTTTTTATTGTTTCATTAGTACTCTCCAATTATCAAAATATGGGCGATTATGAGCCCTATTACTTCGTTATAGTTTAAATTAGCATCAAAATGAGCAATCCTATCACTACTGCCTTCAAAACGATCCGTACATTTCATACAAGTCTTCATTTAGAGAGACCTTCTTATTATTTCATTAGTTCTCTCAAATTGTCAAAATATAGGTGATTATGAGTCATATTACTTTGTTATAGTTTAAACTAGCATCAAAAGGAGCAATCCCATCACTATCGCGTCCAAAACAATGCATAGATCTCACACAAGTCTTTTATTAGGGAGATCTTCATATTGTTTCATTGGTTGTTTCAAATTTACAAAGAAAGAGGTCATTTAGAGTTGTATTATTTCGTTCTAGTTTTATTAGCGTCAAAAGGAGAAACCCATGACTATTGCGTTAAAAACTATGTGTACATCTCACACAAGTCTTCATCTAGGGAGACCTTCTTATTGTTTCATTGGTTCTCTAAAATTGTCAAATAAAGAGATGATTAGGAGTACTGTTACTTCGTTCTAATTTGATTAGCATCAAAAGGAGCAATCCCATGACTTATCGCGTTAAAACTGATGCGTACATCTCGCACAAGTCTTGATTTAGGGAGACCTTCTTATTGTTTTATTGGTTCTCTAAAATTGTCAAAAAAGAGGTGATTATGAGTCTTATGACTTCGTTCTAGTTTGATTAGCATCAAAAGTAGCAATCCTATACCTAGTGCCTTCAAAACGATCCGTACATCTCACACAAGTCTTCATTTAGGGAGATGTTCTTATTGTTTCATTATTTCTCTCAAATTGACAAAATATAGGTGATTATGAGTCCTATTACTTCGTTCTAGTTTAAATTAGCTTCAAAAAGAGCAATCTCATGACTATCGTGTTCAAAACGATGCGTACATCTCACACAAGTTTTCATTTAAGGAGACCTTCTTATTGTTTCTTTAATTCTCTAAAATTATCAAAGAAAGAGGTGATTATAAATCCTATTACTTTGTCCTAATTTGATTAGTATCAAAACAAGCAATCCCATTAATATCGCGTTTAAAACGATGCGTACATCTCACACAAGTCTTGATTTAGGGAGACCTTCTTATTAGTTTGTTGGTTCTCTCAATTTGTCAAAGAAATAAATGATTATGAGTCATATGACTTCGTTATAGTTTTATTACTATCAAAAGGAGCAATTCTATCACTACTGCCTTCAAAACGATTCGTACATCTCACACTAGTCTTCATTTAGACATTCTTATTGTTTCATTAGTTCTTTCAAATTGTCAAAATATGGGCAATTATAAGTCATATTGCTTCGTTATAGTTTAAATTAGCATCAAAAGGAGCAATCCGACTAGTGCCTTCAAAACGATCCGTACATTTCACACATATCTTCATTTAAGGAGACCTTATTGTTTCATTAGTTCTCTCAAATTGTCAAAATATAGGTGATTATGAGTCCTATTACTTCGTTATAGTTTCAATTAGCATTAAAAGGAGCAATCCCATTACTATCGCGTCCAAAACGATGCGTAGATCTCACACAAGTCTTTATTTAGGATCTTCATATTGTTTCATTGGTTGTCTCAAATTTACAAAGAAAGAGGTGATTTAGAGTTGTTTTATTTCATTCTAGTTTTATTAACGTCAAAAGAAGAAACCCATGACTATCGCGTTCAAAACCATGCGTACATCTCACACAAGTCTTCATTTAGGGAGACCTTCTTATTGTTTCATTGGTTCTCTAAAATTGTCAAAGAAAGAGGTAATTAGGAGTCCTATAACTTTGTTTTAATTTGATTAGCAACAAAAGAAGCAATCTCATGACTATAGCAATCAAAACGATGCGTACATCTCAAACAAGTCTTGATTTGGGGAGACTTTCTTATTGGTTTATTGGTTCTCTCAAATTGTCGAACAGAGAGGTGATTATGAGTTTTATGACTTTGTTCAAGTTTGATTAGCATCAAAAGGAGAAATTCTATCACTAGTGCCTTCAAAACGATCTGTATATCTCACACAAGTCTTCATTTAGAGAGACCTTCTTATTGTTTAATTATTTGACAAAATATAGGAGATTATGAGTCCTATGTTCTAGTTTAAATTAGCTTCAAAAGGAGCAATCCCATGACTATCGTGTTCAAAACGATGCGCACATCTCACACAAGTCTTCATTTAAGGAGACCTTCTTATTGTTTCATTAGTTCTCTAAAATTGTCCAAGGAATTGGTAATTAGGAGTCCTATTACTTCTTTCTAATTTGATTAGCATCAAAAGAAGCAATCACATGACTATCGCGTTCAAAACGATGCGTACATGTCACACAAGTCTTGATTTAGGCAGACCTTCTTATTGGTTTATTGGTTCTCTCAAATTGTCAAAGAAAGAGGTAATTATGCGTCATATGACTTCGTTCTAGTTTTATTAGTATCAAAAGGAGCAATTCTGTCACTAGTGCCTTCAAAACGATCCGTACAAGTCTTCATTTAGAGAGACCTTCTTATTGTTTCATTAGTTCTCTCAAATTGTCAAAATATAGGCGATTATGAGTCCTATAACTTGGTTATAGTACATTAGCATCAAAAGGAGCAATCCTATCACTAGTGCCTTCAAAATGATCCGTACATCTCATACAAGTCTTCATTTAGGGAGACCTTCTTTTTGTTGCATTAGTTCTCTCAAATTATCAAAATATAGGTGATTATGAGTCATATTACTTCGTTATAGTTTAAATTAGCATCAAAAGGAGTAATCCCATCAATATCGCGTCCAAAACGATGCATAGATCTCACAAAAGTCTTCATTTAGGGAGACCTTCATATGAGTGAGATGTATGCATCGTTTTTAACACGATAGAATAAAGTGATACCTTCTGTTAAGGTAATTTGGAGGAACCACAGTGCTGAAGAAGCCACGTAGGAACTCGAAGATGTTATGATGAAATCTTATCCGTAATTATTTGTTTAACTTATTGTATAACCCCTTATATATCGATACTGGGGACAGAATCCTTTTAAGGGGGAAGAATGTAACAGATGAGAATTTTTTATGAGATTTTTTTTATGTTGTGATTCTGGGGACAGAATCCTTTTAAGGAGGGAAGATTGTAACGATTGAGATTTTTTTTATATTAAATTTTAATATTTATTGAGTGAATAAATATTTTATGAAAATTATTTATTGAGTTAAATAAATAAATTATGTGATTGTGTGGATTGATTTAATTAAGAGTAATATTTAATTAAATAGATATGTTGTAGCATAATTCTAAGTTAGTTGAGAATAATTAAATTAGAATTAAAATTATGTGCTAAGTGTTTGTTGTAATTTATTAAGTGTTACATTAATTGAATTTCAAGTGTGACAATTGAGTATTATGTGTTTTATTAATTAAGGAATGTTAGCTTTTATTTAATTGAATTAGAATGTTGTAATTTAATTAAATAAGTGTAGCATCTAACTTATGGGTTAAGATTTATTAAAAGAATGGAAAAGGGTTTTAAAGTGATTTTATCAAACAAAGCCATACTTTTCTTTTAAACTTATTTTACCAAACATGACTTTAGTTAATGAAAGAATTTGTTTTAAAATAATTGAGTTTGCCAAACATGGCCTAACCTTTCAAATTATTGTAACCTATGTAATTAGTAACAATTATTATAATAATTAGTATTATACTTATTACTTATAATAATAATATAGGTTACATATATATTATATATGTATATGTATATTATACAATATATGTTAGATAGTAAGTACGTTAGTTTTTACAAACAAAGAAAGAAAGCAAAGAAAGAGTTAGAGAGAATTCTCAGAGGAAGAAGAAGAAGAAGAAGAGAAACTTTGAGAAAACAAGAGGAGAGCTCTACATCATCATCTCCATCTCTTCTCCTAATTCAAACTAGAAAAGGTATAATCTTAGAACTCCATAAGTTGTAGTCATGTTCTTCTATATTTTCATAGGTTTAGAATTCTGTGTAAAAATCTTTTTGTGAAAATTCATAATTTTGATATGTGTATAGGATGTGTACACATATATTTATTTATATATGCTTACATATGATTGTTATAGTTGTTTAAGTGTTTTAATTCACAAAGATATGCTGAACATGAAGAAATCATGTTCATGGTGTTTGATTATGAAGTTATTTTGAAAATAGTTCTTAAATCATCAAAAGAAAATTGATGTGAGCATGAAGTTATGTGTAATATATGTCATAGCATGATATGATATGAGTTATATAGTTGTTGTAACAATTCAATCCGTGTAATTTTGATAAACAAGAAGAATTGTGTTCATAATGATTTTCTGTAAACCAATTTCTGAAAAATGGCTTTTGAAACTATCAAATTGATGTTTGATTGTGGGTTATTATTTAAATTGATCATGGATTATGTTAGTATGTTAATAATAGGAGTTATTACAATTGTAATTACTTGAATTGATTGAAAAATGAATTCGTAATAGCAATTTTCGTCAAAAATGCTTAATATCTTAGTTTTCTTCAAAAATCATGAAAAACATTGGTTTGATCATTTGTTGTATGGAGTTTTCATGTTATAATCATGTTAAAGAGTTTAAATTATTGTTTTTATCAAGTTTCATGTTAATTATGTTGAGAAAAATCGAATTCGGTGTGAAGAAATAAGCCAAATTGGCTTATTTCTCTTCCAGTTCGCGAACTAGCACCTTCACCAGATGGAGGACCCGCCCAAGTGGGGCTTTTGTGCCTGGGGGACCCGCCCCAGTGGGTGTTCCTACTGTCCGAGTTTTCAGTTTTTGTTTCGTTATGTTTTCGTGCAATGTTTGTTTAATTAACTTATTTCTATGACTTGATAAGTGTAATAGGTAATAAGATAACATGCTTTTGATGTGTTTAAGATAGATTGAAGTATTTTATGAATGTGTTACATGTGCATGGGTGTATTACGTGCATAAGGTATACAACATGATTTAAAGCATTATAAGCTTATGAAATGTATGTCGCGAGTATAAACTCACGTATATGGCTAGTTAGCAACCTATGATATAAACAACGTTGTGAGTTGGACTTGAGTATGAAGTTCGACGGTTTAAACGTTGTAGTTGAGTACTAATAGATGTTTTAAATGTAATGTATATGTGTAGGATAATTGTGGAAGTGATTATAGTTATTAAAGTGTAGTTTGTGCTTGAGGCAAGTTTTCTAATCCTTATTCTTTTACGTTAAGCAAGTTCCCATTTTGAAACTTGTTATTTACTTTGTACAAGCTTTTGTTGCATTCTAATGTTTCTAATGCACAAGTATTGAAGTATTATTGAGGTTTTGCGATCTTGACTTAATTGTTCAAGCAAGATCCACTTATTCTATCAGTTGCTTTAAGTTATTTCTAAAGCATGCCTACTTATTATATAGATTATTTTTATATCTTACAATTGGTTCATGATTTTTATATTATTGAACTGTTAAAGCACTATGAGTCGATTCAACTACTTCTAGTTGATGATAGTTGAAACTCCAAAATTCCTTTACCTATCCAAACCAAACTTTCTTTAGTGCGGACTTGTATTCAAATACTGAGAATGAACAACCCTATTTATTAGGGGACTTTTATGCGAAAGCGTTAACATGGTTGTGCACAAATCATGGTACAAAGGGTTGATTCCCCTGAGTACGAGCTAAAGGTCCATAGTCTTAATGACTGTTAAAGGTTTAAATAGAAATATTTATAACCTAGGACAAAAGTTCAAGGTCTTATGACCCTCAGATGATTCTATAATTCAATTCTTTATTTTGATGAAAGTAAAGTTATTCAAACTCTTTTGAAACTATTCACTTAGGTCATATCACTGTTGTATTTCAAGTGAGCTTTTATTTGCTCACTTTTGCATATTTTACCACCCCTTGCAGTTGAAACCAATAATGTTGACGTACAGTCAACAAGTAAAGGAAAAGAAAAGATGACCAAGTGAAGGCTTGTTGCTTCAAGTGTTTATTGTAATAAGACTTAGTTGATTATGTTTTATTTTTCCGCATTTGTTTGATTGATGTTATGGTTTAGATAACCTTGGGATTTTTTTTGGACAAGTTGTAATCCTTTATCAAGGAAGATTTTTATTCAAGCATTTATGAAGGTTGTAATTTACTTTTGCAATTCTTTATTATTGGGTAGATGTATGTTTTGATTAGAAAGTGAATACCAAATCATGTGAAAACGAAGTATCCGGATTTGGGGGTGTCACATTAATTAACCACACAACGTGAGTCTAAACTCACAATATGCATAACACACGTATATAACGTTTTAAACCATCATAATCATACCCTATGATAACAATATCCAACTCACACATAAATTGTTAACACGAAGCATCAAATTATCTTATACATGTCAACAACATGTTATATTATTGTTTCATACACTTAACATGTCATTAGGTTCATTACATTTAATTAGTTCATCATGTCAGGACTTAAAAGACACAAAACCAATTTCTGGACAGCAAGTATACCCGTTGGGGCTGGTATTAATAGGGTAAAAGTCCGTCGGGGCGGGGTTCTTGGCTGGACTAGTTGCAGTTCATGAAAAATTTCAGAAAAAGCCAAATAAATCCGAATTTTATGTTACCCATGTAGTATAAACTTCATAAGAACATCAAAACAATGAATCTAGCATGCTTTTAACACTTTAGATCATATAATCACTCAAATTAAAACACTTAAATTCACTGTTCTTGGTATGTTGAAAAGTTTTGAGAGAAATCATGAAATTCAACGTTACAGATTCGTTATAACTCCGAATCCATCCGTTTAAAGTTTGTTTTGTTCGTTTTAACATGTACAATCATAATCAGCCTTTAATTTCATGTTAACTAACCAATTAAAGCATGCAAATTTGTACATAAGGCTATATTCAAACTTTTCATACTCTGTAACTTATGAACTTCTAATTAAAGCATAATTACATGGATTTAGTTACTTTAAATCATGCATACATGATATAAAACATATTATGGACATATACTAACATACATATCATCATATTGTTAGAGTTTATGCCCTAGAGGCTAATTCTTTGATGTAATTGCTTAAACATTTTTGATATTATATTTGATTGAATAAATGAATTATTTTATTATGGTTTTATTTACTGCGTTATATAAATGTTAACATAATAAAAGTCCTTAGAATAGTGATACAAATTATATGGCTTCAAGTATGTGACTTGAACATGAGATCATATAGTTACAATTAGTATCATTACTCTTAAATGTCCCTAGTCGAGTGTCATTGTTAATGGGATAACAATGATACATTGAAACTAGTATGTGGATTGACTGATGGCCAAATCTCATTGGTCATAAATATATGAGATATTGAGTCAATGCATAGGTACATGTTAGAGAACAATGTACTGGGCAGACCCACCATGAGAATTCTATGTGGAGCATTATGCAAAGTGTCATAAGAAATTCTCATAGTGACAATGATGTAATGATCCTCCGACCTGAAATCACTATATTACTACACGAGAATTTGTGTACTTTGATATCATCAAAGGCCACCTTAAATAGGTGGACGATAAAGGTGATTATTGGGTACATCATGAATCGTGTGAGGAATATGAGTGATCTAGATGGAATTTAACCCTCCTATATATTAGGGGTGATATCTATAGGCCTCTTGATTGAGTAGGACTATGAAATGCATGGCCATGCTCAAATAGTGATTTGTTTCATATAGTCTACTCATCGATCAAGAAAACTCAGATTAAATTATGAAGAGGATGACACATTCCATGCCTCGAGTTTAATCTAGGATGTCAAGGTTAAAACGATTAAATTACATTGAAACATTGGTCACGAAAAGGTTGTATCGAATCACCGATCTTATTATTATTTGGGTAGCAGTGATGCATTACTAGATGTCGCTCACTGTTTATAATTTTATAATATGATTTTAAAATTATTGCCAACATAATAATAACCTATAGGGTCACACACTTAGAACGTAATTAAAAGGGAATTAATTTAAATTGTATGGATTTAAATATATCAATATGATTGATAGTATTTAAATTATAAATTTAAATTAATAGGATAATTTGTATATATATATATATGTCTATTAATTAAGTAAGACTTAATTAAGATATAATATATATATATATATATATAATCGGATTTTATTTTTCTAATTGGATTAGGTTTTGGTTAATTTCTTTAACTGCTATATATATGATATATCAGCCGTTTAGGGGATCATCGATATCAAAACCCTAGCCGCTCTTAGAGAGAGACTAGAGAGAAATTTTTTGAAAAGTCCAGATCCTTGGCGGCTAGTACCGCAGCTTTCCTTGCTGCAGATCGTGTGACGATTCGCGGGACGTTCGTGTGGATACCGTAGAAGCGCAGTTCCGTTGGATTGCGTTGAGGATTCGAAGAAGTTCCAGAATCTCCATCGTCTCCTTTCAGGCTTGAATAATCGGTAAAACATATCTTAACCTCTGAATTAATATGTTTTTTGCATAGATCCTGTTTTAGGGTTTCGAGAAATTTTTAATTTCCGCTGCGTTTATGTGCTGAAATCCCTACAGTGGTATCAGAGCTACTTGCGAAACGATTAATTCAGATTACGTGTTTTAATTGTATTCGTTATATATGATATATGATGATGCATGTTTACCGATCTGAAATTGAATATATGATATTCTGCATGTATGGGTATTCTGAAAATCTGTAATATATATGCATGTATATGATGTTCTGATAATTGTATCCTAGAAGGTGGAATAACAATTCAACTTCTGTTCTAATTGGATTAGAAACATGAAGATTCGATTTAATATGATTAATCGAAACTGGACATATATGATATGTTCAGGGTGTATTGTTAGTATGAGTGTGTTAGCGGATTGTATATGATTCTGGAATTGCTTCAGAGATTTGTATGAAAAATTCTACAATACAGATTGTAGTTCAAAAAAAAATTCCCAGGGCGCTGCCCTCGGCCCCGCTCGCTGACCGGCAGCGAGACCACCCGCCGGCTGATCGGTCAGCCGGACCACCGCCAGGGGGGGAGCCCCCCCTTGGACCCCCCCGTCGTAGTTCACGATGGTCGTGATCCCAATATTTTATATATAGTTTTCTTTAATTATATAAATTGTGTCATGTGCTTATTGTGATATGCATGGTGCACAGTTATGGCCCTTTTGACCCATAGGTTAGTGGTTTTGATTTTGAAATATGGCTTACATGTCGTGTCTTTCTATAAATTCTGATGTAATATTCTCTTCTCATCTAAATCCCTTCGAATGTAACTCGAGGTTTCTTTATGTCATGTAATGTACAATTGTAACCTATCAAGATGACAAGATGATGATGGAGAGGAGACACATGCATGAGGAAGGTCCAAGGAGGCTACTATTTTGAAGACCTTTTACCACCTTAGACTGACCTTCAATCTTTTCATTAGCTTGAAAAGATTGGCATAGGGTTGGGGCCATAACTGTGACACATTTAATTTTGCACTTTATTTATGCTTGTATACGATATGATATGATAAATAATGTCCATGTTTAATAAGATTAAAATTGGTGAGATCTAAATTAATTATTAAAATCCCTTATAAAATTATTAAGTCTAAATCAGATGCCTTCCAATGAATAACACTCATCAAGACCTTGACCGATGGATGTAGGTTTGCCAAAGTAAAGTACCCCATTTATCTTGGTAAGATGCGATAGGATAAT
Organism: Panax stipuleanatus; assembly: GCA_020205555.1. NCBI lineage: Eukaryota > Viridiplantae > Streptophyta > Magnoliopsida > Apiales > Araliaceae > Panax > Panax stipuleanatus. Next base: position 32,706,289 of record CM035119.1, on the reverse strand, counting down.
TGTGATATCCAAACTGTTAAAATCATTGGGCCAGACTTAACTAAGTTATCACAATAGGATTGTGGACTTAGAGGCATAGAGTTTGGTAGGTACCATTAGATGGACTAGAAATAAATGTTGTTCACCAAACTATCTAAGAGTTATATATGATATAATTGACAAAGGGTTGTCTACCTAAATAATTATGTTTTGAGAGAATAGCCAAAGCGAACTTAAGGCATAATGAAATATGGATCTTAGCTCACTAGAAAGATTTAATTGAAAAATGCTTTCCAAATTAATGGTGAGGGCTATTAATTTGAATAAAATAGTGGGAGGTATATTTTGAATGCACTATTATCAATTACATAATATCAAAATTCTGCAATTTGACTTATTATTTTTGCACTTATAAATTGTAGATATCAATGGCAAACAACAACACAAATAGTCTTTCACTACGATCAGTCCTTGAGAAGGAAAAGCTGAGTGGAGTTAATTTCCTAGACTGGCATAGGAACTTGAGGATTGTCCTCAAACAGGAGCGCAAGCTATATGTCCTTGATGGGCCCATTCCTGCAGCACCAGCTAACACTGCACCACGTGTAGAGCATAATGCTTACAAGAAGCATCAAGATGATGCTCTGGACGTGAGTTGTCTCATGCTAGCAACTATGAACTCTGAGCTTCAGAAGCAACATGAGTTAATGGATGCTTATGAGATGATCGAGCATCTCAAGAAATTGTTCGAAGGGCATGCTCGACAGGAGAGGTATGATACAAGCAAGGCGTTGTATCACTGCAAGATGGGTGAACGTGATCCAGTTGGTCCACATGTGCTGAAAATGATTGGGTATATTGAGTACCTTGGTAGGTTGGGTTTTCCGATTACTCCGGAAGCCCAAACTTATCTTGTTTTGCAATCTTTGAACAACAGCTACTCTCAATTTGTTATGAATTACCTCATGAATGAAATTGAGAAACCACTTACTGAGTTGTTGAGCATGTTAAGAACTGCCGAGAACAACATGAAAAAGACAGGACCCGCTCCCATAATGATGGTGCAAAAGGGGAATGCTAAGGGAATGGGAAAAGGCAAGAAGAAGATAGGATCTAAATCGGCCAAACCCAATCCCAAAACCAAACAGGCTTTAAAACCTAAAGGTGGGGTGGCTAAAGAAGGTGATTGTCACTTCTGTGGAAAATCTGGACACTGGAAGAGGAATTGTCATGCTTATTTGGAAGAACTGAAGAAAAAGAAAGGAAGTATGACTTCTGATTCAGGTATATATGTTATAGAAGTCAATTTGTCCACTTCTACATCATGGGTATTAGATACTGGATGTGGTTCTCACATTTGTGTTAATGTGCAGGAAAGGCGAGGTTGACCTACGAGTTGGGAATGGAGCAAAAGTTGCTGCACTAGCCGTAGGAACTTATCATTTATTTTTGCCCACTGGGCTAGTATTAGAATTAGAGGATTGTTATTATGTGCCTGCTATGAGCAAAAACATTATTTCTGTTTCTTGTTTGGACAAGAAAGGTTTTTCATTTTTAATAAAGAACAACAGTTGTTCATTTTACTTAAATGAAATATGTTATGGTGTTGCACAATTGTTTAATGGTCTTTATATTCTTAATTTAGAAATGTCTATCTATAACATAAATACAAAACGATTTAAATCAAATGATTCAAATCCGACATATCTTTGGCACTGTCGTTTAGGCCATATAAATGAGAAACGCATATCCAAACTCCATAAAGATGGGTTTTTGGATTCATTTGATTTTGAATCATATGAGACATGCGAGTCTTGTTTATTAGGCAAGATGACTAAAGCCCCTTTCACTGGACACAGTGAACGGGCTAGCGATGTATTAGGACTTATACATAGTGATGTATGTGGACCCATGAGTTCGTTAGCAAGAGGTGGGTTTTATTACTTCATTACATTTACTGACGACTTCAGTAGATATGGATATGTGTATCTTATGAGACACAAATCCGAATCCTTTGAAAAGTTCAAGGAATTCAAGAATGAAGTTCAAAATCAATTTGGCAAAAGCATAAAAGCCCTTCGATCCGATCGAGGAGGAGAATACTTAAGCCAAGACTTTGATGACCTTCTAAAGGAGTGTAGTATTATATCACAGCTCACTCCACCTGGAACACCACAATGGAATGGTGTGTCTGAGAGGAGAAATCGCACCTTGTTGGACATGGTACGATCGATGATGAGTCATACAGATCTTCCAATAAGCTTCTGGGGTCATGCCCTAGAGACAGCTGCATTCACACTTAACCGTGTTCCTACAAAGACGGTTCATAAGACACCATATGAGATGTGGACTAGGAAACGTCCTAGTATGTCGTTCATGAAGATTTGGGGTTGCGAGGCATTTGTAAAACGTCTGGCTTCTGACAAGCTCGGACCCAAATCTGACAAATGTAATTTTGTGGGATACCCAAAGGAAACAAAAGGGTATTATTTCTACAAACCTTCTGAGAACAAAGTATTTGTTGCTCGAACTGGTATTTTTCTAGAAAGAGAATTTGTCTCTAAAGGAAATAGTGGGAGGAAAGTAGAACTCGAAGAAGTTCGAGAACCACAAAATATCATTGAACCTGAGTTGAAACATGAGCAGGAACCACAAGATATTGTGGAAAGTGAACCTGCTCAAATTACACGAGGCATTCGTAGATCTGGTAGGACACGCCAAGAGCCCGAGAGATATTATGGATTTCTTGTGACTCAAAACGGCGATGTGATGCTCATAGATCATGATGAACCTGCTTCCTACCAAGAAGCTATGAATGGACCAGATTCTGAGAGATGGCTTGAAGCCATGAAATCTGAGATGGACTCCATGTATACTAACCAAGTATGGACTTTGGTTGATCCACCCGAAGGGGTAAAACCAATCGGGTGCAAGTGGGTTTTCAAGAAGAAAACCGACATGGATGGTAATGTACAAACCTATAAAGGTCGACTGGTAGCAAAAGGTTTCAAACAAGTTCAAGGTGTTGACTATGATGAAACCTTCTCTCCAGTGGCAATGGTTAAATCCATCAGGATCTTACTTGCTATTGCAGCCTTTTATGATTACGAAATCTGGCAGATGGATGTCAAAACTGCTTTCCTTAACGGAAATCTCCTTGAGGATGTGTATATGACACAACTTGAGGGTTTTGCCAATCCAAAGGATGCTGGAAAGGTATGTAAGCTGCAGCGATCCATTTATGGATTGAAGCAAGCCTCTCGGAGTTGGAATCTTCGATTTGATGAAGCAGTCAAAGAGTTTGGCTTTATAAAAAATGAAGATGAACCCTGTGTATATAAGAAGGTTAGTGGGAGACACATTGTATTCCTGGTATTATATGTTGATGACATATTAATTATTGGGAATGACATTCCTTCCTTACAGGCTGTAAAAACATGGTTAGGAAAATGTTTCTCCATGAAAGATTTGGGCGATGCAACCTACATTTTAGGTATCAAGATCTATCGAGATAGATCGAGAAAAATGCTCGGCCTAAGTCAAAGTACATATATTGATAAAGTGCTGAAACGGTTCAGCATGCAAGAGGCAAAATGAGGACACTTACCCATGTCTCATGGTGTTAAGATCTCTAAGGCCCAATGTCCTAAATCACATGATGATGAGGAGCGTATGAGAAAGATCCCTTATGCTTCGGCAATTGGATCTATCATGTATGCAATGATATGTACTCGTCCGGATGTCTCGTATGCTTTGAGCATGACGAGCAGATACTAGTCGAATCTAGGTGAAGGTCACTAGACAGCAGTCAAGAATATCCTCAAGTACCTGAAAAGGACTAAGGATTCATTCTTGGTATATGGAGGTGAAGACGAACTGACAGTAAAGGGTTACACAGATGCTAGTTTCCAGACTGACACAGATGACTATAAGTCTCAGTCAGGTTTTGTGTTTTGCCTTAATGGTGGTGCTGTTAGCTGGAAAAGTTCGAAGCAAGAGACAGTAGTCGATTCTACAACAGAGGCTGAGTATATTGCTGCTTCTAGTGCGGCCAAGGAGGCTATATAGATTAAAAAGTTCGTCACTGAACTTAGTGTTGTTCCAACCATTGTTGATCCGGTTGAGCTATACTGTGATAATAATGGAGCCATTGCACAGGCTAAGGAACCCAGATCTCACCAACGATCCAAGCATATACTTAGGCGGTACCATCTCATCCGTGAAATCATTGATAGAGGAGATGTACATATAAGCAGAGTGCCAACAGATGATAATGTTGCAGATCCACTGACCAAAGCTTTGTCGCAGCATAAGTATGAAGGTCACACTAGTTCCATGGGTATTAGATACATGAGTGATTGGCTCTAGTGCAAGTGGGAGACTGTTAGAGTTTATGCCCTAGAGGCTAATTCTTTGATGTAATTGCTTAAACATTTTTGATATTATATTTGACTGAATAAATGAATTATTTTATTATGGTTTTATTTACTGCGTTATATAAATGTTAACATAATAAAAGTCCTTAGAATAGTGATACAAATTATATGGCTTCAAGTATGTGACTTGAACATGAGATCATATAGTTACAATTAGTATCATTACTCTTAAATGTCCCTAGTCGAGTGTCATTGTTAATGGGACAACAATGATACATTGAGACTAGTCTATGGATTGACTGATGGCCAAATCTCATTGGTCATAAATATATGAGATATTGAGTCAATGCATAGGTACATGTTAGAGAACAATGTACTGGGCAAACCCACCATGAGAATTCTATGTGGAGCATTATGCAAAGTGTCATAAGAAATTCTCATAGTGACAATGATGTAATGATCCTCCGACCTGAAATCACTATATTACTACACAAGAATTTATGTACTTTGATATCATCAAAGGCCACCTTTAATAGGTGGACGATAAAGGTGATTATTGGGTACATCATGAATCGTGTGAGGAATATGAGTGATCTAGATGGAATTTAACCCTCCTATATATTATGGGTGATATCTATAGGCCTCTGATTGAGTAGGACTATGAAATGCATGGCCATGCTCAAATAGTGATTTGTTTCATATAGTCTACTCATCGATCAAGAAAACTCAGATTAAATTATGAAGAGGATGACACATTCCATGCCTCGAGTTTAATCTAGGATGTCAAGGTTAAAAGGATTAAATTACATTGAAACATTGGTCACGAAAAGGTTGTATCGAATCACCGATCTTATTATTATTTGGGTAGCAGTGATGCATTACTAGATGCCGCTCACTGTTTATAATTTTATAATATGATTTTAAAATTATTGCCAACATAATAATAACCTATAGGGTCACACACTTAGAACGTAATTAAAAGGGAATTAATTTAAATTGTATGGATTTAAATATATCAATATGATTGATAGTATTTAAATTATGAATTTAAATTAATAGGATAATTTGTATATATATATATATATGTATATTAATTAAGTAAGACTTAATTAAGATATAATATATATATATATATATAAAAATTCGGATTTTATTTTTCTAATTGGATTAGGTTTTGGTTAATTTCTTTAACTGCTATATATATGATATATCAGCCGTTTAGGGGATCATCGATATCAAAACCCTAGCCGCTCTTAGAGAGAGACTAGAGAGAAAATTTTTGAAAAGTCCAAATCCTTGGCGGCTAGTACCGCAGCTTTCCTTGCTGCAGATCGTGTGACGATTCGCGGGACGTTCGTGTGGATACCGTAGAGGCACAGTTCCGTTGGATTGCGTTGAGGATTCGAAGCAGTTCCAGAATCTCCATCGTCTCCTTTCAAGCTTGAATAATTGGTAAAACATATCTTAACCTCTGAATTAATATGTTTTCGCATGGATCTTGTTTTAGGGTTTCGAAAAATTTTTAATTTCCGCTGCGTTTATGTGCTGAAATCCCTACACATATAACCATCAATCATCAATAACCTTAGACACAGAGAACTTTGAAATAGTTTTCATGGAGAAAGTATAAAATCACGAACTTAGAATCTCAGATTAGGAATTTACAACTTGCTTGCTTGTTTAATTTGCTAGAACTCCTTCTTTGATTCTACAAAATCTACTCGAATCAATCAATTCTCTCAATTCTCTCTCAAATTCCTCTCTAATTTCTCTCTGAGTTCTCTAATATGAATTGCAATATATGATATAGTATATAGAGTAAGCGTATAAGGTCTGATATATAATATACGTATAATAGTTAACCGTAGAAGTCATGGATCGTCAGTTAATTCCCACCATGGGTTAACTGCCCAACTCCCTATAAGGCCATGTTTGGTTATTCCCTTATATACTCCTTTCCCATTATTTTAATTAAAGTATTTAACATATAGTTTAATGTCACACTTAATTAATCAGATAATCTTATTTAAATTTAATTAAATAAAATATAATAAATCCACATTAAATCACATTATCACATAATTAAAATTCTCATTTATTAATTATGTGAAATCTTTAAATCTCTAATTAATTATTAAGTCAATTAGAATAACATTATGCTTATTAAATAATTCATTAAATCGAATAAACTCAATTAAATACTTACTTTGAATTATAAAATTCTCTACATTAATTTAATCAATGTAACACATATAATTAAATTAATCTACCACAATTTCATCAAATAATTATTTAACTCAATAAATAAATCATCAAAAATATTTATTTAATTCAATAAATATTTAAATTAAATTACAAAATTCTCGTTCGTTACACAGCCGAGTTAAGAATAATAACTTGGATAACGTTTTGAGTAAATAAACCGGACATTGTAAGAAATGTATGAGGATTAACTTATCGAACATTATAGCTATAATGGTTCGGATAAGTTAAGTCTAAACTTTAATGCAATCGTAGTCTGTAATGGTCGAGATATAGTATTTGGGCTAAACGATTCCGTCAAAGAGCGATGGTTAATACGAACTAGCAACCGATCTAACTCACTGTGAAAGACAGTGCAGACGAGACGGTAAACTAGTTTGTTGGTTGTTTGTGAAAAACCACTCAGTGTACTATATTAAATACTGTTACAGACTCGATATGTGCTAAGTGAAATGTCTTTGAAAGAATAGAGGAAATGAATATAGGGGATGGTCGCGTAGACTTAAATTATAAGAACGCGAACAATAAGAAGTAAAGAGAAGTTTACACCAATGCGTAAATCAAGTATATGACTAATTGGTATGTGTTATTTCTTATGTGATACACAGGAATTTTGATGAGCAGCTCAGCGTAAGCCGTAAGCGGTAGCTGTGCGAAGGCAAGTTTCCTAACTTCATTCATTTTTATATGAATGCTAGTTTTTAAAACTTTCCCAGATGTTGGATGTGACGCCCCCAAATTCCAGGACCGCCACTTGGTCTCTCGAATTCGGTTCATCACGTGCTCATGGTAATACATCACAATAATAATAATTAAATATCATACGATCACAGCGGAAAATCTATTTTAGAATAATTTACAATGATTTATTATAATTATTCCCCCAAGTCTCGCAACCTACAGTACTTAATAGATTACCTAATAATATCAGTTAACGACTTATTACATAATCTAACTTAAGCTTAAACATAATCAAATCCAGTCTTACTACATCATCTTCATACAATATGAATATATTTAAAACATAACAGACATAAGCTAGTTGGTAGCTTTGCCCTTGCCCTTATCAACGCCCGAAGGTTCACCATGCTCTGCCTTAACTGAAATGTTTTAGGGAAAGCAAGAATGAGCACAAATTGCCCAGCAAGTAATATACAATAAGGGTGAGTAATAAGATTCTCAATTCTCGAAAGGGTATAACAAGATTTGATAGTTCAAGAATAACAAGAATATCAATAGTTCTCAATATCAGTCGCTAAGGACAGGATAATATCAATATGATTCAATAATAAGTCAATTCAAGATTTCAAATAATTGAATACTGAGTAGTCACTACGGACTATGAACTTCTACTAGAATTGACAGTAATAAACTGAAAATCCAACAAAAACAGGTACAACAGGTGATCAGCCTAAAGTACCCTTGTTATGCATAACAATCAACCATACTCAAGTGTGCACGTCGGTTCTCCGACAATTATATATTCCCTTCAAAGAAGGTTGTTCTTCTCAGTCAAATACAAGATCCCGCACCAATCAATTAGTTTGGGTCGCTTTTCAATAATATAAGTCTAGCCGAATCAAATGGCATAGACACTTTCACAATATTCAAGAACAATACTAAGTTCAACATGAATAATAGCTTTAATGAAATAAGAGTTCAAGTATGCTAATTCGATTCAACCGATTAAATAGGAAACTAGTTCGCAATACACAAGATAGGATACTTGCATAGTAAAAGAGTATAAGTTAGGAAACTTTCACAATCATAGATTTCCTTGCATAAAGTAAATGCGTCGGTTAGGATACTTGCACTTTAAAAGAGTGTAAGTAAGAGAACTTGCCTTTAGCGTAGTTTATCCACGAAAAGCAAATCAACACTTTCGAATTCCTATCGTAATACAGTTACGTATATATATGATATTCATTAGTCATATAATTTAACTTCACATTTTCTCTTTGAATATACGATCAACACATAAGCTAAGTTTTACCTAGCTACACAGTTATATAGAATATAATTTCTATCCTTAACGTTCCTTCTTTAGAGTTTAAACGCATTCTCATATTATATAAGATCTCAACAATTAGCAAACATGCTTGCATATTATTAATATCTCATAAGACCACAATCAATACTAAATATATTTCATTTTAGCAAGTTACGGCATCTCCTTAAGTTAACCGTCAAAATCGGGTTCAAGTAACATCATATAATATCACGTAGCATGTATTCATATTTAAAGGATACTTTACATGCTTGTATAACTTTTCCAAATCCAATCGTACATGGTATAGGTTCTTAAGTTAATACTTAAAGCCATTCAAGGACACGAACTCATATGGTCTAACATGGTCGCTTTTAAACACATAAGATATTCATATAACTTGTATTAGTCATGCTCATGAGTACTCGTATTGCATATATGTAGCTAGCATTGTTATTATCTTGAAAACATGCTTTGTTCATGCTAAACTTTAATCATGGCAACTAATCATGGTATATATACATGCATGACACATGAATGAGTCTAAGAGTACTATCACATGTGTTCATAAATGTCAAATTCTAATTCTCGTCATAACATACCAACGTTCACGTTCAAAGCTTATACTTTGTTAGTATAGTTCATTAATAAGGTCTATCATGTTCATGCTTCCTTATGAAACCCATATACACAAGTTAACATGCTTTTCATGTATTTCAAGGCCCTATAAACATGCTCGAAAAGTCAGAATGTATACATGGTTTTTACATGTCAATATCAACCTTCAAAACTTGTATTTTTGTTAGAAAGGTGCACTAGTTGGGTTCACATGTCCATATTATATCACGGAACCTATATACATAAGTTAGTATGCATTTCATGTGTCTCTAGGTCATACTAACATGTCTCGAAAGTCAGAATATTAACATGCTTCATATATGTTAACGTCGTTCATGAAACTTTAAGTTCGTTTTCAAACTATATGTCGTTTGGTTAACCATGCATGCTAATATACTAAAACATGCTCACATTGCCTCATTAGGTTTATATATAAGTATTAATCATGCTTTCATGCTTGTTTAAACAAAAATCAAACAATTAGTTCATAACAGTTTTGTTGCAGAATGCAGAAAAACTGAACACAGAGGCTGGCGCTGCGGCGCGGCACAGCAGCTCACTACTGGCGCTGCGGCACGAGTGGCGCTGCGTGCGGCGCTGCGGCGCGGGCTGCGGCGCGAGTGGCGCTGCGGCGCGGGCTGCGGCGCTGCGGCGTCGAGGCAGTTTTCTGCAGTTCAGACTGCAGCGAAATCCGACCAAAAACCTCCCATTTCATCGATTTCAACATACCCAAATGCTATTAGACTTGTTTAACTTACTAACACGTACATATATGCTTATATAATAGTCAATAGCAATTATCAATTCCCAATTTCATGAACACCAACCAATTTCACGATATTTGATGTTTTTACAGAAATCTCAGAAATGGAAACACCAAAAATGAAATTGAAGAGCAATGAAGCATATATAGTAATTCTAATCACATATATAAGTCCTTTAAACAACTAATTATTATTCTCAATTCACAAAACCATAACTTCCAACTGAAATCAAGAATTCACGAATAGAAATTTTGACAGAAAATGACAATGAAGATACGAAGAGGATTTATACCTCTGTAAATGATTTAAGCTTGCTGCTATCTCAATAACACTGATATATATATATATATATGCTCTCTAGTCTCACTTAGCCAAAATGCTCAGCAAAAGAAATGTGAAGGAGATGAGGCTATATTTATAGAACTCCCATTATACAGACAAAGCAATTGTATCCCATATCAAACTAACGGATTATAGGAATGCATGAAGGTTATCAAAGGGTAGGTAATTAGTGGTTGGATTCATCATGAATCCCACTCCCTCCACAATCATGAGCTATGAAATGCTAGTTGCTGAGTTTGGGGAGAAGAAGAAGGAATAGGCCTTAGCTGTATGTCAAGCACGTGAAGAGCAAATGGGACACTTAAAATGAGACAATTGATTTAACTCCTCAGCATTTGCAAATACTACACTTGTATATACACACCATATACATATGTTATATATATATGTACTCTTAGGTTATAATTTAAATCACAATGTACTTCACATAATGTAATAAGTGTAATTTACACACATATAATCCAGGTACGTTTATCTTACTGATATAATACCATCGGATACTACCACATTACATTATATCATATATTATTAAATTGTATTACTCAACAATTATTTATAATAGATCCATGATACATTATTTTAATGTATATCCACACATCATTTGTCACTTACACATATCATAACATATAGTTACTATACATTTAATTCGCATGCTTGCACATATAATTTCTCATCTTATAATTTGAATATTAATTAATAATATACACATATCCTACATCCATCAATATAATTGTTAACCTCCATAACAATTTAATTAACCCTTATATGATTAATTATCACTTTGATATAAATCTTATTGTATTTATAAACACGTTGCTCATTATTATTAAGTTTCTTGCAATAATAATAATCACATATTGTTAATCGATCCTCATTAGTATTTTATAACAGTTAATTAATATTCTTCGATTAACAATTAATATAGATTAATTGTTCGCTTAAATTAATATAATCCTTCTTATATTACGCCACTGTGCCACACAAGGCAATCAACGAGTTTATCACAAACTCCACCAATTTCTCAATTATTATAATTATTCAATTATATATAATTGAATTAATTCATCTCATAACACAAAATCATTTATATTCAAATAAATTCTCATTTCCATTAATATATTTATTTAATAATATATGGAAATTCTCGGGTATTACATTGGACTTAGGAAGTTTTACCTATGTACAATTGTGTGAAAGTTGTACAAGGTGATAGTATGTATGAGGCCTTGTACAACAATGTTAATACTTCGGTGTTTCTATGAGATGAACTATTCTGTGATTAAACTGTTCAATGTGAAAGAATATAGTTTATTTACGAACTGTTCTTGTTAAGTCTGTGCTAATGATTCTAGCCAAACATAATATGTATGAAAAAAATAGAAGGATGAAAGTATGACAAAGTAAAGGCGATGACTGTTTTAAAATGATAGGAATCAGAACGTATTCCTATTATTCGAGCTGCTTCATAACCATTGTTCGGTTATTGAAGTCTTAAAAGAATTTTGATTCTTGCTTTGGTTATTATTCAACTTCTATGACTTGCTGAGAAATTGAATGTTCACACTTGCTTGATGTAAAAATATTTCCAGCAAACGACGGTAGTATGTATTAAAGGGCATGTGAAGATCAAGCCGATCAATGTCCTGCTATGATAAGGTGCTATGGTTACAAGTACCATTAGCATCACAAGATGAAGTACTATTCATGTTATGAACAAACATGAAGATCAAGCCAAGACTGCAGAATAGTTAGTTAAACTATTCTGTAGATATGGTGACTAGTTAAGTCACACTTGTAAGATGATATGAATAATGTGATTATCCTTATTCGTAATGAAAGAAAGATTTTAAGGTAATAGAACCTGGGAATTGAATAGATATGTCATTATTCTTTATGGTATAATGATGTATGTATGGAATGAGAAGTACTCGTGATGTACGGAATTCGGGTGTGAAGATAAACCAGATTTCGGGGTGTCACAGTTATCTCTTCCAATTTTGCACTCTCCTTCCGAGTATCAACTATGTAGGCAAAGTATCCCACACATGCTTGGTTCAACAACTTCCTGGCCTGCATAATCGTCAGACAACTCCTTTGTTTAGGCGACCTGCTGCCATAAAATACTACCGTCGACGGAGTCATAAAGTTAAAACACTTCTTTTGGCATCAATTATCTCCCTATGGTTGAATAACCAATCCATTTTCAGTATAACGTCAAATTCCTCAAGTTTAATCAAGATTATATCTACCATCATCTCATGGTTCTTAATATTCACCCTATAAATCTTGTGTATAATCCTAACAGGAATTACCTCCCTATTCGCAATCTCTATGTTCAAAGGGTAATCTAATTCCTCTTTAGGCAACTCTAAACTACTAGCAAAATCATCGGATGAACAAGTAGCACTAGAATCAAATAATACGTAAGCATTAATACTATTGATCAAAATGATACATGACACCACATCCTTTGACTACACAACATCCTGCACGATCATATTGAAAACTCTGACTGTGGGTTGGTTTGACGGCGTTGATCCAGTGAAAGTCAAAGTGCCACTACTGCTGTTTCCTCAACCTCCACCTGCTCCTCCTCCAGTTGCTTTTCTGGGACAATCACGAGCCATATGTTCCTTTGACCCCCATGTGAAAAAAGCTCCCTTCTTTGGGCTGGGACAATTTGGTGCAATGTGGCCCTCCTGACCACAGTTAAAACACTCCCGCTTACCCCTTAACCACACCAGTGTGATTCTTACCATAAGTAGCACAGGCTTCAATCCTCCTCTTCTGGCTTCCCTGTTGATTTTCGATAGAAGCACTGTCATTCCACTTCCTCTTTTGATTTCCACCACCACCAGCCTTGTTTTCATTCTGATTCTTCTTCTTCTTCTGTTTCTGGTTTACTTCGTCAATGCATCGCTTCCACCTTCTGCGATGATCGCCTTTTCAAGCACAGCTGCAAATGTGTTCAGCTGGAACATCGAGACTTTGTTGTATTAACCAGGGCTTCAATCCCTGTTCAAACCTTCTCGCATTCCTTTCATCTATATCTACTTGATATGTCACAAAACTTACCAACTCGTTGAACTTCACTGCATATTTCGACACAGACATGGTACCTTATTTCAGTTCCAGAAATTGGACCTCCATCTGATTACGCGAACTTGTTAGGAAGTACATCTCGAAGAACATTTCCTTGAACCTATCCCATATTGTTATACCCTGTCCTCCTCGAACTTTATTCACTTGCCACCAGTAGTTGGCCTCTGACTTCAGCATAAACGTCGCGAAGGCAATTTTATGGTCGTCATTGACCCTAGCAACGTCAAAGACTTTCTCCATTTCCATCACCCAAGTCTGGGCTTTGTTCGGATTCATGGAAACCTGAAACTCCGACGGTCCTACCGCTTTGAAGTCCTTAAACGAAGTGGCTGGAGCTTGCGGCTGATTCGCAAGTGCTCCCTTCAATAGGTTTACCAGTTGCTGCACTGGATTGGCGTTGGCCTCGTTGTTGTTATTAATAGACCCCTCAGAGGGTGGTTGCTGGCGTGGTTGTCTTCTTCTAGGAGGCATCTTTCTGTTAAGATATGTGCTTATTAGATCATTACTCAATTCCTTAAATATTTTAGACTTGACTTAAACATTCTAAGATTAACACTTAACACAACAGTTTCTATAAACTTCTGTATTTTATTCATTCATAGTTTTCAAAACATAGAAAAGGATAGCATCTCTGCTATTTACATAAACTTTCCTGAACTGAAAAAGTTTCAGGATTACAACATCATCTTATCCTATTACTTATCTCAAAATACGAGATTTACACTTTATTTAATACATAAATAACCACATAGCTTATTACTCTTCCTATCTTGGTATATTAAGACGTCGTGCAACTTCTCTACGCTCTTCCTCCATGATACGGAACATTGTTCTACGATCCATCATGTACAATGGAAAGTGTTCAAACTGAGCTGTGTAATAAAAGATTCGGTCCTAGGCCCTATCTATAGCTAAATGAAAAGCATAATCCATCTCATTCATCTTGGCCTTCTTTATCTAAACCTTGTCTTCAGCACAATCCGCACACTGGGTAGCCTTCATCCAAGCGTCTTCTGCTCTAGCACGTTTCGCCGACTCCTCTCTCAGGTCACCCTTTAATTTCTCAATCTCAACTAATAACTCATCCCTCTAACTCTCTGTGTGAACTAGCTTACACTCCATGTTTCCAAGACGTTCATCAAGATCTTGGATCGACTCATCCTGCTGCTCTATAGCAGTCTGCCGTACATCTACTAGCTCATCCAACTCCCTAACTCTATTCTGCAACTCGATGTTACGAACATATAATTCATCGTACATATCAGCACTAATAGAGTTAGGTGGAAACTCTTCAGGATCCTCCTCTTCCTCTGTCTCCTCCTCATCCTCCTGGTCAAACACAGGCTCATGCTTCTGACCCACAATAGTGATCAATGGAGATGACTCTCTCTGTACCAACTGCTCCCAAACAACATGGATGTCTCGGGGCTCCTCATCTCTAGGCACTTGAGGTACCTTCTCCCTAGCCTGACTGGATTCTCTAACAATCGTCATCCTGATAACAAAAGTTTTTAAGTTTTAGTTACTAATCGATACCACTCGGTACTCGCTATCACATAAATTACTAACACATAAGCACATAACACACAAACTACTAAAAAAATGATCATTTGTGATGGCCAAAATCCATCACAAAAAATAGAAAAACCATCACGAAAGGTTTACGTGATGGCTTTAAGCATCACGATGGTCGTCTTGTATACGCCCATCATGAAAGGTTTTACATGATGGTTATGGCAATCACCGAAATATTCAATCCTTTTGTGATGGTTAAACATGTCACATTATCATAGTAGTTATTTGTGATGGTCAAAGCAATCACATCCTTTTGTGATGGTCACGACCATCACAAAATTGGCAAGGTTTTTATGATGAAAAAAACAATCACTAATTATTTGTGATGGTCGAAGCAATCACGTCCTTTTGTGATGATCACGCCCATCACAAAATTGGTAAAGTTTTTATGATGGCTAGAACAATCACCAAATGTTAAGGCATCTGTGATGGCTAAAGCAGTCATACACAAGTCTCTTGTGATGGATAAAGTAATCACAATTGTCCCTATTTTTGTAACCTATTTATAATTTTTTGTGATAGTAAAGTCATCACAAAATTTGTATATTAAAATATATTTAATTGCCAATTTTATATTTTAAATTTGTAAATGCCATAAATTTCAATAAATTTGAAACTTAAAATTATACAAAATTATTTAAATGAAGAAACTTGATCCATTTAATTAAAAATCAATCCATCACCAACTACTTAAATAAGTAGCTACATGTCGTAGGTTAATAGGTAGTTACATGTCGTAGGGTCATCAAACAATTAACTAACCTAACATCTATCAAAGAACTCTTAAATTAATAACTTGATAATTAAAAGAAATCTAGATCATCCCAAATTCTGCATAGAGTCCTCGTCAAAGTCGTTATCATCTGTGCCGTCATTCTCAACATGTGTGGCTTAGTTATTCGTTGGAATATCAGCTGATAAATTTGCCCGAGCATCATTTTATCACTGCTGCCTTTTAGAAAAGAAAAAAAAAGCAAACCCACAGTTTACTGGAAGCAAACCCACATTTTCCACAAAATTTGCTAAAGCATATCAGAGAATGAGCACAACTCCTTACCTCACTAGAAGTTTTAAGAAGCGGCTGCTTGTCAGTTAAACCAACAATTTGCTCAGTACTATGATTTTCCAGGTAGGCATACCTACAATGAATGAAATCCTCTTTTCAAAACTTACATCTACTAATCAAAAAATATTGCTCTTAAAGGAAGAAAAATAAAAGAGTAACAAGTAACTATATTCACAATATAAGTCTGGATGGATCCTCACATGTCAGACCATAGGAATCAAAGATAGTGTGTGGAATAAAGGAGTATAAGGGAGAGAAGAGACGTAATGAAGCTTCCAAATTCAGAGTAGAATAACCAAGAGTAAAAAGAGTAAAATTATACTTTCTTTCAAACACAACAAGAGTGGCTGATACATCACTCTTTAGGAAATGTTTAAAATTTGGAGGTAGGTAAACATATATATATATATATATATATATATATATATATATATATATATATATATATATATACATATTAATAATTAGCTGAAATTAAACACTAAACAAAAAAGAATTTAAATAATGAGACTGAGGTGGTACCTTCTCCTCCACACAGCGAAAATGCACTGAAAGACAAAACTTGTTATTCTCCACCTTAGCACCTGGAGTAGATTTAGTTTTCTCCAATAATGCTTTGTAAACCTGAAATTTAAAATTAAATTAGTCTTTAAGAATTTTATTAAAATATACATATACACCGGTTCCTCCAAAATTAAGAATGAAACCTACCTCGTCGATCATGGGAATGAATTTACTGGCTGGATGGCAGAGAACAGATTGAGCACTTTGAAGATTACAAACAGGGAAAACAAATTAAAATGAAAATCAGATGATCAAAATTTATGATAAATTAATTTGATATAGAAAATTTAAAAAATAAATGTAATTTGGCCGGTCACTAACTTTTCTGTATTTGGAACCTTTAAATGGTCCTCTTATGTGCATGCCATGACTACCGGCATAGTACAACTCGGCTAAACGTACAAAATCATACACCTATATATAGTTCATGTACAAAATATTAATAATAAAATTCTTGTAAAAATGTAATACAGTACTACAGTTAAAGCAAATACTAGCTAGCTTTAAATGTACCTTGTCTCTGCATCTTCCACTCACTATAGCAGTGGGGAAATATCTAGCAAGTTTTCGCACTGTTGTTCTCATCTGAGATCAATATAGTAAATTCAAGAAATTTAGTACTAGTACCTTCACAAACATATTGGACTACTGTATTAGTTTCTTTCTAAAGGCATTGAATTCAAAATACTAAAGTGTATGATGGAAGTGAGGATCTCTAGGCATTAATTGGATTATTATGATGAATCAATGATAGATAAAGAGCAACCCACTAGATAAAAAGAACATGATATTGACAAATATAGTCTTAATTACATAGTTTGTAAGAATTTTACCAGAAGGCTGATAAATATCTTGCCACCTTCCTCACGTACTTCCAAACATCCCCTTCTTGGCTGTAATGGAAAAATGTTAGGAATGTTTACTAAGAAAAGGAAAGCAATGAAAAGTATTAGGCACCAGCTAATGAGCTAAATAAAATTCAGAGGACACACATACAGAAAAGTTAAGTGCACATAGACACGAAAGAGATGAGTTACTCATGTTATGTCCTGTGAAGACAAATATCATGGCATCTTTTACGGTCCAAAGACTTAATCAGTCTCAACTTTTCTAAAATTCAATGTAATCTAAACCATTATCTAGGGATGCCTATAAATGATTCATCCACATGACATGGTCCCAAAGTGGCATGAATCATATCCTGACATAAATTATAACCTTGTGAAATACTATATGCATATGTACAAGCGATGTTCATGAATCAAGCCCATTTCAGTAAGTTGGTTCATAAAGTCAAGTGTTCATGCCTCTGGAATTTAACTTTCATACAAATGAGAATGACAGTTGATTAGTAATGTTATCTCACAGACTGCAGTTTCTAAAGTAAAAATCAAGTATGAAGAGCGGTCAGTGCTTCATCTTTTATAGAACAGTAGATTACAACATCTGGTAAAACCACATCAATCTTCATTTCCATTACAATGATCCATGAATTGTAGAACTTCTCAGAATTTAAATTCCTCAGGAGCACACACACCAATTTAACAAGGAATAACTAGCTCATATGATCATATCGATGCGCTGGTCTACAGCGTAGATGAAATAATATAGAGCTAGATATAATTTCACACTGGAAATTAGATAAAGCAGTCTGACAACTGGCTAAGCATACCTTTTCTGGATTTACCAGCATAGTTATCCCAGCGATACCATTTTCCAAAGCATCCTTCACCTTAATAGCCCTTGTCTTGAATTGATTACATTGTTTGCTATGTAGGAAAACAAAGCGTAAGAAACTCATATATTCAGGGTGATTTTTAATTAGTTGATGTGAAATCGCAGGATGAAAATTGTATTTAAAATAGACAAGTCTCATTATTTAAGAATATTAAATTCAGTTTGGGCAAGGGTTAGATTCTAGTTTTTAGCCTCACTCCTCTCATAATTTTGACTTCAATAAATTTCTAACTCAATGGTAAATTCATTGAGTAGCACCAGCTAAGCGTTTTCACAAGTATTCTTGGAATCATGCATGTGCCTAAATTCATTAAAATATGGGAGGTATGAAAATATGATATCAACTATTACCATATTCTTCCCTTTAATTGCTAACCAAGCAGGGTGCTTCAGGGCACATGCAGGAGAAAGACACAACAATTTACATTGGAATACCAGTCATCTAAATTTCATGGGATTAAACAAATAATAATACTAATAATGATACAAAGAGAGAATAAGGGCGATTTCTATTATTTAGTGCAAAGTGCAATTTTACTGGAGCCTGGAGGAGATCAAGTCTCTATATAGGCCATATGGCAGCTCCACTATCATTTGCACCCTTACCTCCACACAGACAGCTGCAAATCTCGTTTGCTCCTTTGGTAGGATGACCAGATTATGGGACATTTTATCAAACACTTCATGTGCATTACACATACAGACACTTCATTTCAAAATACTCAAAACTATAAACATGAATTGACCTCTATAAACATGAAATCCGTCACAAACTGATGATTATTATGATATAAGAAGACTAAAAATGTTAATTACAATCTATTAGATGTTCTCAATTGAGGTTTTCGTCGTAGTTCAATTCAACAATTCATGAGCCATAGATTCTTATTTCAGTACAATTCATGCCTATTTTAAAATTACCCATAGACATGTTCAAACCCTAGCCAATTAATTCGTGGAATGAAGAACAAAAAACAAAAACAATTAACATACTAGTAGTCAGTAGAGCGGAGGCAGAGACGCCGGAGGCCGAGACGCGATTTGGGGATTTGGGGATTTGGGGTTTTGGGTTAGGGCAGGCAGAGAGAGACGATATTTGGTTTGCCTCTCTATGCATACACCTCTCTGATTGAATCATCCGTATATTAATTAGTCTCTGTTTCACGTCAAACTCCTTTTCCAGACCAATTAAGGAACTCTATTTCAAAAAAAAAAGTTTGATTTTAACTAATAAAAACAACTAATATTGTTAACTCTTTAAAAAATAATATTGTAAATAAAATTATTATTTCAAAAATTTTAATAGATTAAAATTTAAATTTAAATTTTAGAATATCATAAATTAGTTAATAACAAACTGAAATATAACTCTTTTATAGAACAGAAAAGTAATAATTTATCACATTTGTGATCTGTTTCACAAAAAGAGTCTTAATTGTTATAATTTTTTTATTGTTAATTTACAATATTTTAAATTTTAAATTATTTTAATTAATAAAACATTTAATATTATAAATTATTTAAAAAATGTTATTAAGAATAAAATTTTATTTAAAAAAATTAATTACATTACAATTTGAGTTAACTCTTTTTGCAGAATAGATGAGTAATTTTTTAGCATTTGCGGTCTATTCCATAGAAAAGTCTTATCCCTTTTTTTTTAATTTTATTTATGGTCAAAATTTTATAGTTTAAATTATTATAAATTTATTTACTTTGATTAAAAAAATAGTCGATATTGTAAATTACTTAAAAAGTATTATTAAAAATAAATTTGTTACTAAAAAAAAATTAAATGTATTTATATTACAATTTATATTCACAACAATTAATTCTAAAAAAAATTAAAACAAAATAGTGACCAATTTTATATCTTGCAAAAAATCTTTGAACAATAATATATAGTGAGTAATAATTCATTCATTAATAGTGTTTTTTCTTGCAAATTTGTATAAAAAATTGGTGACAAATATCCTTTTACCACCTCAAAGAAAAAATTTAAATTGTAAAGGATGTTTTTTCGCTAATAGCTATATTGTTACTAAATTTTTTTCCTTCACAATTCCTTCTCTAGACAACTCCTCATGTGAATGAATGAATTCTTTCACAAAATTTTCTTCACTACATTCATAATTTCTTTTAGTGATGGTTCAAACACAATCAAGAAAAATAAATTGAAAAAGACCTCCTTCAATAAATGGAAAAACAAATATATTCTCGTGTCCGTTGAAATTTTTATCAATTGTACCCGTCTCCCTTCAAAAAATAAAAAATAATTTACATGAAAAATTCAGTGATTGTAATGGTTGTCACAAATATTCTATAGTGACGGCACAACTAGACATCAGGAAGAACCATCATATATACTATTATTTTGTGATTGCTAGTAAATTCCATCACCTAATATATTGTTGGTTTTGATCGTCACAAATAGTTTATATATAGTGATGGAAAAATTAGTCATTACTAGGAACCGTCATCTATATTATTATTTTATGATTGTTGAAAAATTCCATTATATAATATCATTTTTTGAGATTGCTTTAAATGTCGTCATAAAGGTCCATCACATGTGGGGGGAGGGGGGGGGGTTTCGTGATGGTCTTCGTCGTCACAAAATATTTCTTGAACTTTTTTCTTTGTGATGGCTTAAATGCAATCACGTTATCGAAAAATATATTGGTGATGGTTGCATTCCATCACAAAAACTAAAAATTATTTTTGGACAATATTTGGTGATTGAAATAGCCGTGACATATATATATCCACGATGGCAAAATTAACAATCATTAGAGCCATCATGTATATACTATTTTTTGTGATGACTCAAATAATCCATCACAAAATATTGTCTATTGTGATTGCTTTTAAAAATCGTCACCATGATCCATCACGCATGATTGATTTTCTAGTAGTTTAAAGTATTTTATTATCTTGTTTTATCACCACTATGTTTTCGTTCTCCTATAAGGCTACTTCCTAAGGTTTCCCACCTAAGGTTCATAATCTAAAGCTTTGATACCAACTTGTGACACCCCTAAATCCGAGTACTTTCTTTCCACAGGATTTGGTGTTCACAATCCAACTAAACCACATCTAACTACCCACAACATAGAATATCATAAAAATGTAAACCTTATTAATCTTAAATGATAATCTTCCTTATTCATGGGTTACAACATCTCAAACAATCCCAGGTAATCTAACCTTAAAACCATCGTTCAAAAGCGAAAAATAGATAAGATAGTCTCATTACATAAATTGAATCAAATAACATAAACAAGTCTTCAACAATTGTTCATTTTGCCCTTGCTTTTACTTGTGGACGGCTCATCAACTTTCTCAACTTTAGTTGCAATGTTATTATATGCACGAGTGAGCAAAACAAATGCCCACTGGAATAACCATGAACAATAACAATATGTGAATTATATGTGATGGTCTTCGTCGTCACAAAATATTTCTTGAACTTTTTTCTTTGTGATGGCTTAAATGCAATCACGTTATCGAAAAATATATTGGTGATGGTTGCATTCCATCACAAAAACTAAAAATTATTTTTGGACAATATTTGGTGATTGAAATAGCCGTGACATATATATATCCACGATGGCAAAATTAACAATCACTAGAGCCATCATGTAGATACTATTTTTTTGTGATGACTCAAATAATCCATCACAAAATATTGTCTATTGTGATTGCTTTTAAAAATCGTCACCATGATCCATCACGCATGATTGATTTTCTAGTAGTTTAAAGTATTTTATTATCTTGTTTTATCACCACTATGTTTTCGTTCTCCTATAAGGCTACTTCCTAAGGTTTCCCACCTAAGGTTCATAATCTAAAGCTTTGATACCAACTTGTGACACTCCTAAATCCGAGTACTTTCTTTCCACAGGATTTGGTGTTCACAATCCAACTAAACCACATCTAACTACCCACAACATAGAATATCATAAAAACGTAAACCTTATTAATCTTAAATGATAATCTTCCTTATTCATGGGTTACAACATCTTAAACAATCCCAGGTAATCTAACCTTAAAACCATCGTTCAAAAGCGAAAAATAGATAAGATAGTCTCATTACATAAATTGAATCAAATAACATAAACAAGTCTTCAACAATTGTTCATTTTGCCCTTGCCTTTACTTGTGGACGGCTCATCAACTTTCTCAACTTTAGTTGCAATGTTATTATATGCACGAGTGAGCAAAACAAATGCCCACTGGAATAACCATGAACAATAACAATATGTGAATTATAATGAACAACTCAGCTGAATAATAGAAAACTCAATAGAAACTCGACTTTTGAAACAAGATTAGAATACAAGTTCAAAAGTACATCTCAGGGTCATAAGACCATGAACTATGTCCTAGGTTGTCAAGTATTTCTACTTTAAACCTTTAACAGTCGTAAGACTATATGGACCTTACTTCTCGTACTCAGGGGGATCAGCCCTTTGTACCATGTATTGTGCACAAACATCTTAACGCTAATGCTTAAATAATCCCTTATAATAGGGTTGTTCATCTCAGTTTTGACATTCAACTCCGCACCAAAGAAAGTTTAGTTTGGATTAACTTCTAAAACAGTTCTAGAATTTTAGAATGCTTCATCAACTATGTACTAGTTAAATCAATAAGGTTCACTAGCCCTATAAGAGTTTTATACAACATTAGAGAATTAAACAATGATATTTATGATCAAAGATTGAACAACAACAGTGTACAATAGAACAGACATTGTACACTCAAGGTATTACTTTCAAAGAATTAGGAACTCTCATTAGAAACAACGAGCTTGAATAATTTAAGCTTTGAGGAAAAGAAATGTTAATTAAGAAACATGCGTAATCGTAATCAAGTTAGGGTAAAGAGCTTGCGTAAGATAACAAGATATGGATAGGAACTTGCCTCGTGCGTAGATCAAATAGTCACTACTCACATTCCCCAAACGTCCTACACATTCCATTACAATCACAATGTCCATTAGTTACACTAATATTAACCTTATAATTTTAAGTCTCACTTCCACTTCAACTTATTAACTTAGTTTAAGTTCTGATGATCATAAACAACCACACAACACAAACCTAAGGCTAACCAACACGACCCTTAACATCAATGTTAAATCTCACGAACAACAAGTTTAAGTTCTTTATAATTGTTCAAATGCAACGTGAAGCCATCATATACATGTTAACAATATGTTATAGTATCTTGCTACATGTCTAACACGTTATCAGGTTTATTAGGTTAGGTTAACCCATCATGCTATGGTCTAAAATCAATAAAAACAAATCTGCTCCATCTCTGTACTTCTCGCTGGGGTGAGTTTTGTGCTGGAAAAGGTTCTCCGGGGTGGAAGCCCGCCGGAGCGCCGATCCTAACACTGAGAACCTCTCCGGGGCGAAGGTTCCCAAAACAGAACTCTGCAACTCACGGCTGCACTGTTCATCAGACCAAAGACTCACGAATTCCACATTCAAACAACCAATTACTCATACCCCGACACAATAAACTTCATAGAACCAACACCAAGCATGCATAACATGATTCTAACCAATAAAATGACTACAACAACCAAATTTAGACCCATTAATTCCATGTTCTTGCTAAAACTCCACTTTTTGACATCCTTAACAAAATCCATCACCATGAACTAGTTTCTCAACCAATTTAGTCCATATAACTTACATTATTTTTGTTTCTTGACATATTAATACAATTTACAATCAATTTACAGATTACCATACGAATTAAATACCAATTTTGACACCAAAACCATACATATCATATATATCACCAAAACCCAAATTCATCATTTGAAAACATGTTTTCATGGATTTTTATTTCTGAAAATTATTTCTAGACAACACATAACGAATTGCAATCATCTAATAAAATAAACAACAACTATTCCAACCAATTTATCAACCAAATTCTAATTTTTCAAAGAAAACCAAGAACACATACTAAAGCTTTGAAATTAAGAATTTTACCCTTAATTCTTGTTTATGCTTAACAAAGATGACTAGAATGACTTTAAGCAAACTCCTTCTTCCTCTCAATCCTCAATTCTTCACAATTCTTAGAGTATTTCTCCTCTCTCTCAAACTCCCCCTCTATTTTTTCTTCTTTCTTGCGTGTTTTCTTTTTCTTCCTCTCTTTAGACTTAGGCTTAGAAAAAGAACGTAAGAAATAAACTGACAAATTAATATACATATAATTGATCTCACTAAAGCCATCAGGTAAGAATTAAAATAGCTGTTACAACATACCAAGGGGTAGACCATGTTTGGTTAGCGTCAAATATGTAACGACCCTAAAATTTATACAATACAACTCTCGACATCGGTCGTTAACAATACATCCTTATTCAGACTTTACATCATTAATCAATGATACAATCACTAAAAATACGAAATATTTAAATTTTTTATATTATTCCTTCTTTATTATCCCTGAATCTCAACCTTTATCATTACATTACTTTGATTCAACTTTATTTCATGAATCGCTTCGGCAGAGTTATTATAAACTAAAACTTACAACCACGTTCAATAACCCTTATACATAGGATAAAATTTAAACTTTACAACTCAACATCTGTTAACCATCATACATTATCAAATACATTATCTGAAACCTTAAACAGGGTCCAAAATAATAACAATTCAGCCAAAGTATATAAATCTTCATGCATTACATCTGATTCATTTCTTTCAAGTAGCACATAGCGTTACCTTGAATCCTTAACCTGTAAAAGTGATTATTTGCAAGAATAAGCTCGACAGCTCAGCAAGATCTAACAGCTTTCATGCATCACATAGCACATAAATACATGCTCAACATACATCTCATAATAAGTAAAGTAACATGGCATATATGCTTTACATCACATAACAAATATAAAGATTGAGTTCCTTACTCAATCAACATTCTTTAATCAATAAATGTAGTCATAAATTGACTTTAACATTTCATGCTTACAACATATATAAAACATATCATGCTCTTTGCAAAACAATTTAAAATAGTTCATCATCAAGTGCACGTATAAAATAGGAACTGAAAGACTTATCTTGATCGTTGTTTACTAATAACAGTTTAACAGCTTACAGATATCTGCACTTCACGTGCCCTACATAATTATATAATCATGCACATCAATTATTAGTCACATAGCAATGCATATTAGTTGTAACGTAAACTTTACTCTACATCTCATAACCCTTCCTATTATCAATACACAACATTCAATTTGATTGTGTTAACTTTCGACTTATATCTCACTATATTTCTTTTTCGTAATATTCGAAATTCATTCAAGTGTTTAAGTCTTGCTAGGACTACTTATTGGTTTTATACTAACCCCATTTCATATCTTATAATGTTTATTTCATTTGACTTAAAACACTTTTTACATTCATTAACACTTGTCACGGCGTTTCGACGTTCATTCGTCACCCGCCCGAATTGTCTCTCTTGTACATGCTTAGTGTGCTTATACAACTAATCTAATACATCATTTACTAATGTTAAGCATCATTATATATACTAACATTCATGTTTTATAACTTAGAACAACATCTTTTACGGTCAGAAGCACTACACTTGCATACGTGCATGCCCGACGCCCTCCGATTGCCTCCGAATACACATTAGTCCCAAAAATAACCATTTTGACCCTTGCTACTGACCTTAAATTGAAAAACTTAAAGAACGAAAGTTGTAGGTCTACTCGTGCTCGTTTCGAATCATCTTGAATCACCTCAATTCGAGTCCGTATGAGAACGTTATGCCCATTTTAATACAGAATGTCAAAATAGTCCACTTGGGCACGTCTGCGCCTGACATGTGTCCGGCGCAGCTACGCCTCTTTAAGCCTTGGAACCGGAGCAGCTGCGCCATAGAGGGCAGCTGTGCCCCAAAAGTCTTAGGGCACAGAGAAGCTGCGCCTGGTAGCAGAACCAGACTTTACAGATCACTGTTCTCGCGATTTTTCGACGTTTTCTCCTTCAAATCTTCATAACTTGAGTTATACACATCCGATTGAGTCCGTTTTTGACTCTATGGATTCGTAATTCATAGAACTACAACATATCAAAGAACCAATAATTTACAGAAACACTAACCAACCTAAATCTTGGCCTAAAACTCATGTTCATACTAGTTTTACATGTTTTAACATGTTTTAGCGAAATCATTCACCACGGATTCGATTCCTAACCAAATCAATCCATTTAAACTTCGTTGTTTTCGTCTTTCAACATAATAACAACATCTATTATCAATTTCAAATTATATACATGATCTAACCATCAATTTAAGCCTTAAAATAGACCAAAATACATATACTAAGCCATCAACCAAATTTCTTCTTCTAACACATGTTTCCACGAATTTGATTACATGAAAACCTGTTATAGATTACATATAACAAATTATACATACCAATTAACATATATGATCAATCTCTTAACAATTTAACCCTCAAAACTAATTACAAAGAAGAACTTTTAGAAAATAACTAAAGCTAGAAACTCCAAAAAATTACCTTTGATTCTTCTTTAAATTCAGAATAGATGATTGGAAGTCCTTGTTTAATCCTCTTTTTCATCTTGATTCTCCCTTCTTTGATTCTAAAACTCCTCTTCAATTACAGAGAATTTCTTCCCTAAGCTCCCTCTTCTCAATTTCTCTCTTCCTCTTTTCTCTGTATTTGTTCTTCTTTATTTTTGGCTTTAGGAACAAAATACATAAAATTCATATAACTGATATAAACATAATGTGTATACGTTATAGCCTCATCAGTTACACAGCCAAACGTTTCATCAGTTATAATAACCAAAAGCCACAAGGCCATGTTTGGCTTACTCAAATAAAACTCCTTTCTACTTATTTTTATAATTCTCTTATTATAAAGCCTATTTGTCACACCTTTATTTAATTAAATTATAATCTCTATTTAGCCAACACAATATTTAATTAGCTAATATAATTATAATTTTATTTAATAAATCATTAACGCTCTAATTTAATTATTTAATTAAATTAGAATATTTCTATTCCATTAGCGTAATAAAATACGCACTGATTGCAAAATCATTCCCCATAATTTTATTCTATATTATCATACTTGAATAAATTATTCCATAATAATTTTCATCGAATATTTATCTTATTCCATAAATATTCCAACTAAAATATTTATTTAATTCATTAATCCTAACACCAATATTTATTTATAATTATATTGGTTCTTCTCATTCTCATAATCATTTACATTCACTTGGCTAAATATAATATATTAAGTCATTACATAAACATATTACTCTTACATGTAATATATTACCTTCATATTTAATTAAAATAATTATATTTATATTAATTCACTATTTTAATTAAGTGAATACTCACATTATTTATGAGATTTAATTCATAATAATTTCACTGCCAACAAGGAATAATAACCAAATTATATTATTTCATATTATAATCTTTAACTTAATTAAATTAACTAATAATATTTAGTTAATTTTCTTTTCATAATAACTTCATTTAATTTCTTCAATATTTAAATTAACTATTAAACCTCATCATCCCAATATATAAATATATATATATATATATATATATATATTTACTTACACGCAAAACACGTCATATGAATAATTTCATTCATTAAATTCTTATTTTAACAATTTCTGAAAATCCGGGTTGTCACAAAATATCATCCCTTCAAATTTATTTCATCATTCTCCTACTATATAGTATTATTTAATTAAATTATTACACTATAATGAAATTATTTAACAATTCATTTCATTTAATTATCTCATTAAATTAAACTTCAAACTACAAAATTATTAAACATTAATTTAATTAATATATTACACTTAATTAACTTACTCCACAATAATTCCATCGAACAAATCCATCAAATATTTATTTAACTTAATAACTAAATCAACTAAAATATTTATTTAATTCCATAAATATTTAAATCAAATACAAAAATCTCGTTCGTTATATTCTTCCCTCCGTAAAAGGATTCTGTCCCTAGAATCTTGACCCAATTAATTCATTCGCCACAGATGAAGTAGGTGGTAAAACACCGGTGCAGACAAGTTTTTCAGAACTTGTGTTTTTATGTTAAGTGTTAAAAAAAAGAAAACACAATAAGACATGAAAGGAAGTTTAGCATAAATGGACCGAATGGACAATAAAGTGTCCTAGTATATCTTAAACATATGATTGAGCATTGTTGTATCAGATTTAAAAAGGAAGAATGATGAAATGTAAAGTAGAGTTAACATAAGTGACTACTAAGCATCATTATGTAACTAATTGTGGTTTGTATGTACACTTAATCGTGTAGGACATTTGAAGGACGAGTTCTCCTAACTGCATGAGGAATGCTTTAAGGCAAGTTCTTCAGTAACTTGCTACTATGTGATAATGTGTAATAAACCATGTGTATGGTAGTTAATGAAATATGTTACTTATGTGAACTTGTTGACTATATGTATGTTATGTGACTAAATGCAAAGTATAGAAATTGTGAAGTATGTGTTAACTATACAACATGAAGTTTATAAAGATGTGTATGACAAGTATAATGCATATAAAAATGCATATCATGAGATGTGTATGACCAGTATGATGCATATAGAGAAGCATATCATGAGATGTGTATGACCAGTATAATGCATATAGAGATGCATATCATGAGATGTGTATGACAAGTATGATGCATATAGAAATGCATATCATGAGATGTATGAAGTATATGTAGATTCCTTTAAAACATATGATGCATGAATAGATGTAATATGTATGTTATGTGAAGCATAAAATGTGTAGACTGTTGGACTTGCTGAGCCGTTGTGCTCAATCTTGCAAACAATTTTTACAGATGAAAGTTAATATTAATAGATGACATAATGTCAAAAAATTCGAGATAGATAAAGGAACACAAGAAGAAATAGTGATTGAAGATGGTTTATGCTTTAGTAACTGACTAACATATGAGTGTAATCTCTTTAGAGTAGTTATGTGATAACCTGAATATTTGTAAGATGCTAAATTAGGATATTAAATTATTACAACGAGTATGATATGCAATGATCCTTAGAAAAAGGAAATGAATATGTAAAAGTGGTTAAAGAATATATAGTACTCGAAGTGTTCCAGGTTTAAGTGAAGGTGATGAAATAAAATTTACAGTAAGATAATGTGTTAAGTTATTCAACGATAATTATGAATTTTTTTAGTGAAAACTGAGTAAGGGAGGTTTCGTTGATTTCGAGGACGGAATCCTTATAAGGAGGGAAGGATGTGACAACTAGGATTTTCAAGAATTAATAAATAAGAATTTAATAAATAAAATTCTTATTTTAAGATGTTTCGAGTACGAGTATGTGTATATGTGTTATATTCTGAAATGTGCGATTTGGTATGAAGAGAATTATGTTCATGTATTAGAGTAATTTAATTAAGTGCAATACATTAATTAAATTGATGTTTAATATTAAATTGATGTTAAATTAATTTTGTGGTATTTGTTAGTAGAGATTTACTAATTGTTACATGAAATTATGATTAATGAGTAATTATAATTGTTATGTGGTAATTTTATTTAGTTAATTGATGTTAGCTTTAATTTAATTAAATTGGGATGGTAAGATTTAATTAGATAAAGTGTGACATTGAAAACTATGTGTTAAATGAGTTATTAAAATAAATTAAAAGGGTTTTAAATTAGTTTTGCCAAACAAGGCCCTTAAATCTATTTTAATTCTGTTTTACCAAACAAGGCCTTAAGTCCTAAAAATCTATTTTTAATTTAAAGAGGTTTTGCCAAACAAGCCTTAGTGGCTTTTGATTTTTAAAAAATAACATGGCTGATATATATTTAATAAGGGATATTAAGTTTTGTCAGTTAAATATTATATGTAATTATACGTATTATATCAGTTATATTCTATACTGCGTGAGTTAGTAAGAAGAATAAAAGTAGAGTGTTTATCAGAGTAGAGAAAGATAGAGCAGAGAAGAGAGAAAATTGAGAGAGAAAGAGAAGAAAATTCTCTTTGTATTGAGAAGGATTTTGTGAGAATCAAAGAAGGAAGAAAATAAGAAGATTGTTCAAGTTTTATAACGAATCAAAGGTAATAATTTGGTTATAAAATCTATTTTATGTTCTTAAATATACTTCTCTGTAAAAGGATTTTTGGTAGATGATTTATTAAAGAATTTGTTATATTTGTTCATGGGTTTGTGTAATACATTTTATATCATCTAAAAGTGGTTTTAAGGTGATCAAAGTCATGAAAGTATGATTAAACAAGAAGAAATTGAGTTTTATTGTAATATATGTATTTTAGTATATTTTGAGACTAAAATTGGCCAAGTATTCATGTGTAGAGTCTGAAATTGATAATAGATTTTGTTAGTATGTTGAAAAACGAAAACAACGCAAGTTGAACGAACCAAAACGGATTTAAAATGAAGTCGTAGTATTCGATCTCGCTAAATATGTAGAAATATAAAAATATAGCATGAACACTAAATTGGAACCCTTAAAATGGTTTGTTAAAGTTTCTTGAAATGTTATAATCATACTGTAGATGAGTAGTTCAGTGTTTAACGAGTTCATAAAGTCGAAAACTAACTAATTCCGACTTAAAATGAAGAAGCTATGAAGATTATAAGTATGTGCATCAAAAATCGCGAAATCTGGAAGTTTGGGCAAAGCCAAGGGCAAGAACGCGCTGCCCAGGGGCGCGGGCGGGCTGTCCAGGGGCGCGGGCGAGCCAATGGTGCTGTTCGGGACTGTTTTGACATCCTTTCCTAGAATGGGCATAACGTTTCATACAAACTCCGATTGTGGCGATTCAAGATGATCCGGAACGTGGACGAGTAGACCTACAACTTTCGGTCTTTAAGTTTTTCGATTTAAAGTCGTTAGCAGGTCAAAATGGTCATCTTTGTGACTGATGCGTATTCGGAGACAATTAGAGGGCGTCGGACATGCATATACGCAAGTGTAGTGCTTTTGATGATAAAAGATGTTGTTCTAAGTTATAAAACATGATTATTATAAAATATAATGATGCTTAACATTAATCAATGATGTAATGACAACTATATCGACTTAACCAAACATTAAGTGTTGACTAAAAGAGAAGTATAAAGAAATTTGAAACGAAGGTTAACTTAATTATTGTTAACAAACATTATACATCTAATATGATTTAAAGATGAGGATTAAGACTTAATTAAATGTTAAGTGTATTAAAGTGGAACGTAATGAGAAGTAAAAGGAAGTTTAACGTAAATAAATCAAATAAACACTGAGGAGCCCTAACATGACTTAACCACATAAATTGAACATTTTATATCAAACCTAAAGAAGATAGTAGATCGTAAAGTAGAGTTACTTAAACGATTACTAAGCAATGCTATGTGACTAATAAATGATGTGCATGATTATATATTGTGTAGGATACGTGAGGTGCAAATAGATATAAGTTGTTAATCAGTTTTTATAATTTACAAACTAGGCAAGTCTGTCAGTTCCTATTTGCTTATTGAATTTGGTAACTGATTGTTGTAATTTAGACTGTTGAATGTATGTGAAATTATAAATGATGTTTTATACTGTGAAAGTCAATTTATGACTAAATTGATTGGGTTATGGAACTTCATCTTTAATTGAGATGTGAAGTACAACATGTATGATATGTTTAGTTAAATGATTATGATGTATGATCTAAGAATGATATTATGTGCTATGTGATGCATGAAAACTGTTAGATTTGCTGAGCTGTCGAGCTCATTCTTGTAAAATAACCATTTTTGCAGGTCAAGGATTCAAGGTAATGATACGTGCCAATTGAATGTTAGAGATCAATAGCGATTCAAGAAAATTATTTTTTCTAGATGAGTAATGTAATTTGTTTTTTGATGTATCATAATAGTTGAGTTGTAAAGTTGAGTTGTCCGATGTATAATGGATATTGATTTGTAATGTAAGATTTTTGTTTATACCTCTGATGAAGCGAGTCATAAAAGTAGATTTGATTCAAAGATATGTAAATGATAAAGGTTGAGATTCAGGGTAATGAAGAAAGAAAATATAAAAGTTTTAATTATTTCGCATTTTATTAAGTTTAATAACAATTATTGATGTAAAGTTAGAAGTTCGATGTATTGTTAATGACCGATGTCGAGAGTTATATTGTATGAATTTTGGGGTCATCACAAGTTATACTTGGTAATGCTAAATGCTAGAACACTTGTTTGCGTAGTCTCCAGCTATGCGTGATGAACGTTAATATTATATATTGTAGTTGTGTAGTTTAAGAATATTGCACAAAAGAATATTTAAAATTTGGATTGTGAGCTAATGAATACTTGCAATTAATGTATCAATATGAAACATATTGTTTATAGTTTGAGATGTATAGATTAGATCATGAAAGATCTATTGATGTATTAGCTGATGGTGAAGGTTACGGATTCTGGAATAGAAGAATTAATGTATTAATTGGTATTAAGGCAAGTTTGTGTTCATTAAATTATGAATAAAGGTTGTATATATTGAAATGATGGTAGTACCGTGACATACTAGGTCCGAGGTTCAAAGGATCCGAATTTGGGAGAGTTACAGATCCTTAAACTTGAGATCATCATAGTATCTTATGTATGATAAGTTATACTTTGACATGTCCCTTAAGACCCTTAGGGTATATCAAAGGGCATGCTTGAGTGTAATAAGTTATATATGGAGATAATGAATGAGCAATAACGAATCTGCCGCTTCTAGTAAAAGTAGAGAATGTCCTATGTGATTCGATAAATGACAACCCAGGAATTCTTGACCTAAGTGGAATGAAATTAGAAATGAGGTTCTAATTTGCATTATTTGGAGTTGTGCATTTAAGGATCAAAATACATATAATTAAATGAAATAAGACTTGATAGTAATTTCATGTCTTATATTTAATTGGGACATTGAATGACAGAAAGATTGAATTGTACTGTAACTATTTACTCAAAGGTTCTTTTATGATTAATGTTGAAATCTATATTATTTGGAAAGTCGTTGATCGCTTGCTAAGGGGGCTTACCCTTATTTTAGAATAAATGTTATTTATTTAAATGAATTAAATAGTTTAATTTATTTAAATAAGATTAGAATTATTCTAATTAATTTATTCATAATCGGTTTAATATGGAGAACCTAAAGGGTCACACCATAAAAGGAAAATATTTATTTAAGAAGTAAATGGCATAATCGTAATAATAAGTTAAATGTATTTAATTTAATCTATGGTGATAGAATAAATTAAACAACTTAATATTTATTATTTAATATTTTGAAAATATTAAATATAAATTAATAAGAGAAGTCATATTATTATTATTTAATTTCTAAAAGAGTTTGAGAATTAATTAATAAAAGTCTCTCATATATTCCTAATAAGTTTAGGAGGCTAATTAATTAAAAGAGTTTAAGTAATTATTCTTAATAAGATTAGAAAAACCTATTTAATTAAAAGAGTTTAATTAATTAAAATAAAATTCTAATCCTAAATTGTTTAGGAGGGTTGCATACATCTATAAATAAAAAAGTCTTATTATAGATCAGGGTTACACAAGTTACACACTTTATTCCAAGAGTTGGGAGAGTACACATAATTCTATAAAGATAGAATCTAAGGTTTTGCCAAACACCTATTTTCTTGAATATTTGTTCTTCCTTGTTGGATTATCTCTAGAGGCTAAACGCTTGGGTGACTAACGTTGATCAAAGGAAGGAATCAAACCCGGTGGATTCAAGTTGAACGTGAAAAGGAATTGGAGGTGAACTCATACCTGATGAAGCTAGTTTCTACAAGGGTATGAATCTGATCTCCATATTTTTTCTATATGATTGATAATTAACCACAAAGTATGATCATGGTGATAGTTTGTATAAAAATTTTAAATTCTTATTTTATCGCGCTTTCGCTAGTTTTATGTGATTTGATTACGTAATCGCGCTATATACAACCTAACAGTGGTATCAGAGTCTAACTTTGTGCTAATTATTGATTTTATGATTTCATATATGAATTCATATGCAATTGGATTGAATTATCTGGGCGAAACAAAAAAATTTCTGGATATGCTACGCAGCGCGACCTCGCCGCGTCCTAGTTCATTCTGGGCGCGGTCGCACCACTTGCCAGATTTTATTTTATTTTATTTATTTCAATTAAGATAAAAAATTTATTTTGAATTGAAATATGATTAAAAAAAAGTTTTAATTTAACTTGGAATTAGATTCCATGTTAACTAGAATAACGCAGTTTATTCGGATATGAAATAGGATTTTATATTTTCTAGAATAAAGAAGTTTATTCACATATGGAATAAGATGATTCTATATTTCTAAAATTAAATATATTTAATTTTGACAAGGAATAGGATTCAACATATTTTATTTTTTCAGCAATTTTAAGTTAAAATAAAGGAGTTTATTTTGTACTCGAAATTGGATTCCTTGTTAATTAAAATAAAGAGTTTATTTTGATTTGGAATTTGATTAAAAATAAAGTAGTTTATTTTTATTCAATATTGGATAAAATAAAATAAAGAAGTTTATTATGATTAAAATAAAGGAGTTTATTTTGTTTCAAAATTGGATTTCTAATAAATTTTAATGTCCATTAAATGATATCAATACATATATGGAATGATTTTATTATTCATGAGATGAATGTTATTTATTGATGCATATGTTGATATGTATGATAGTAAATGAGATTGATTATGGACAATTGACTAATGTGAATGGATTTTATTTTAGTTGGATGCATGAATATATGAGTTTTATAAATGAGGTCTACGTATCTCATCTTCTCTAATTTTTCTTGATGTAATTTATTTCTCCCTCCTATGTACTTCCCCTTGACTGCAGATCAATGTTTATATTTATTGTAAATAGTTTATGTAATAGAATTAGTTAGAATTACTTGAAGAACCAGAGACCAAGGAGCAAGGAGCGCATGAAGACCCGTTTGTAATAGAGCCCGGGTTTAAATGTAATAGTTATATTTAAATACAGTTTTTGCACCTTAGGGTTTGACCTTTTGGTTCACTTGGTGACTCTAGTGGATCAAACTAGAATAAAGTCCATAATCAATCAGGGTAGAATATAGTATTCTATATGTGCATGCTTATACTATATATATATATATATATATATATTATGCAACATGCTTCGCATGTCAATTAATATGACGCGTATTTTATATTTATATATATATATATATATATATATGTGCATTCACGCTAAACAAGATGAGACAAATAATAATGAAACCCCTCAAAGAATTTATATTAAGTCGTAAGCATTCAAAGATATTAAGAATATCGAACGTCACCTTCTAGCATGATAAAATGATAGAGTATCAATTAATCATTATAAGTTTGTTGTGCACACACAAGACTTATTTTAATTTTTTGAGATGTTGTTTTATCACATTTGATGCTTATTAAAAAGAACTGGACAATGCTGTTTTGTTGTGCACACACAAGGACAGTGTTTTTCTTTTCTAAAATATGAAGTGCTAGGTTGAACTTAACTTGGATAATTTTGGTTCGAATGTGCACACACTTGACCATTATAATCTAAGAGGCAAAATACAAGGAGTTACATGGTGATGTAATTCACAATAGTTGTCTACCTATTTATTTATATATAGTTTGTTGTACACACATAAGGTTATATACATTTGAAATGAGATCCTTATTCTTACTAGCAAATCTTTAATTAGATTTTGCGGAGCTATATAGTGAGGGTAATATAATTTGAAGAAAATAGTGGGAGATGCCAATTTAAAACAAGACCTGATTTATTTTGGTAATTAATAAAAAGAATGTATGCTAAAATGTTGTTAAATTACAAATTCATTTACAAAATTTTACAATGTTTAATTCACTATCACTATGTAGCATACTAGATGCTATTTAACCGGACCGAATTAAACGGATTGGTTAAGAAATTTGAGAATAGTTCTCAAGGCTAAAAAGCTATCTTATGTCCTTAATACGCCTATCCCTGCAATGGTTGCAGACAATGCCTCTGAGGAAGAGATTGCTACTTTTAGAAAGTGGCGTGATGATGCACAGTTGGCTCAATGCATCATGTTCTCGCATCTATAAGAAACGAGCTTCAGCGTCAACATGAAACTATGGATGCTCCTACTATACTCCTGCACTTCAAGTAGTTGAATTGTGAGGAAAGTAGGACTACTAGATATTAGATATCTAAGGAGCTCTTTTGATATAGAACGACCGATGTAATAGAGTACAGACACATGTCCTCAACATGATTGAACAATTAGGACAACATGGTTTTGTCATGGATGGAGAGTTGAGCCAAGATTTGATCTTGTAGTCACTCTCGGACTCCATCTCACAATTGTTATGAATTTTTACATGAATAAGCTAGATGTCAGCCTTGCTGATTTGCTTAATATGTTGAAAATGGTTGAGAGTCACTTTTCAACCAAGAAAGACCAAGTCTTACTGGTAGGGGCCAAAGGATCTTCTTAAAAGAAGACAATTTAAAGAAGGTATAAGGAAAGGTAAAAACAAAGGATAATAAGTACAAAAGTGATATGGATAGCAAAGGAGTTTGCCTTCACTGCAATAAGCCTGGATACTAGAAAAGAAACTGCGTGAAATATCTTGCAGAGGCTAACCAAAAGAAGCTTAATGAAGCTTCGGTTACAGTTACATGTTTGTTCTTGACTGAAATAAATCTTTCAGTAAGTAAAGTTTCTACTTGGGTATTGGATACCAGTTGTGGTTCTCATAAATACAGATTTATGAAGAGAACAAACCGAAGTAGAAAGGTAAACAAGGGGAAGTCATCCGACGTGTGGGGAATGGAGCAAAGGTTGGTCCATTAGCCTCAAGAACTTATTGTTTAGCACCGCCTACGGGCAAGTCCATTAGTTTAAATAATTAATATTATGTTCCAACACTTATAAGAAATATTATTTCAATTTCTATATTGGATATTAATGGTTTTGATATTATAATAAAGAACAACAGTTGGTCCATTATAATAAAATATTTTATAAAGTGTTGGCAATTTACTGAATGGACTTTACATACTTAACTTACATGAAAATAATTTGTCAAATTGAACAAAATAGGAAAAAAAAAAAGGAGATGATCATTCAAAGAGTTGAATATATGTATTTGGTGAAATACAAGTCTGAATCATTTGAAAGATGTCGACGTCTGGAAAAATCCTCAATTCCTAGGTGTCTAGTTCTTACCCTTTATGTTTTCTGTGTGGTTTAATTTCTCTTGCTTTAAAGGGTGAGATTTTAGGAAGAAAATGACATACAATGTTGATGATTTGAAAAGATGTGATTTTATTGATTGGGCTGAATTAGACAGAGCTGCTAGTTGGTATGAGTTAAATGGTTGTACAACCTCAACCGAGTTTTGAAATATTTTTCAATATGGCCCAATATGTGACTTTGTTTAATTGGTCTTGGAAACCGAGATTCATAGAGTTCGGGGGCTTGCTTAAGTGAGGAGAAGGTGTTAGGCACCCCCAACTTCTGTGAAACACGGTTACCGCGTCTTTTCATTCCCTAATCATTGTGTGTGTGTGTGCAGTTAATTGGGCCTAAGTGCTTTATTTGAAAGTAGTGCTTTGCTTCGTTGGACCTATATATAAAGGGTTTGATTTATTAAAAAGTAAATTTTAAACAAGAATATGAAAATGATATTTTGAAAAGAGGTTTTCAAACCCTTTCACTCGCATAGGAATTGAAGCCCTTTGATACTTCCATTTTATTCCACATTCAGCTGATTTTAATTTTATTCTCGATATGCGAAGCATTTTCGACAAAATAATATATATATAAAGTGTCGGACTCCTTATGGGCATAAAATCCATCAAAGTGAGCCCGAACACCACAAACATGATTTTCACTATTTCGGGGCCTTAAACCCGTATCACCGTTTTAAGGCCCTGGATTTACAAGTACAAAATTTGCAAGCTGGCTATACAACTCAAAAAGGTCCATCACAGGAACTGGATCTAGATCAATTGATTGAATCGTAGATCCTGTAGCTCTTAGGCTCACAGGATATTACATAAACAGTCTGCATAACGACTATACAGAAATAAAATATATATCTATACTAGACATCACAGGACGAAGGATTCATCAGTCAAATCCTCATACGCGAGTAGCCCATAGCTTCTAATTTCCTCTAGATACAGATCTAGGGTCACGTGGCCGCTAAATACTTAACAAAAACTAGAAAGAAAACTAGGTCTGTACAGATCTTAGCCATTCTAGCTTCCAGGTTCAAGTTTTACAACTTTTGAACCGGTTAAAAGCTAGATCTAGCTAGATCTAGTACAGATCTAGTCAATAAAGCTTAAATATTTACTATTTACAAAAAATGAACAGTTAAAAACTCAGATCTAAGGAATATAAGCTACTAAATATAGGTATATAGCACTTATATACGTATTAGAGTAATCAAAGAAGACAGATCTGGCAAAATCTCATAGTATTTCACGAGAACGGCTCTCGAACAACTTTTAGAGACTTAAAACTCATTTTCCACCAGTTAAAATTTGATATGTTGTAGTATATATGTATATGAGTGTTTATAAAGGAGTTTTACAGAAATCGGAGTAAGATAGAAGCTCTATTTAGCTATCCTAGCCTCTTTTTATCTCGCCATAGCCCTCTTCTTCTCTAATCTTCTCTTGAAAGCTAAAAGGGGAGGTCATATATATAAACCCAGCCTGCCGTGACCCTACCTGCGGCAACCATAGGTAGAGCTGCGACTAGGCCTGGTGGGCCCGACCTGGTGGGCTCCATTGTCTTGAAGTACGTGCACTCTAACCAATGCGCAGTCTGCTTGAACCTTCATAACTTGCAATACGGGAATCCAATGGAGGCATGCTATACCTTTCTGGAAATCCCTTTCCGAGAGATATGCCATGACATGGGGCTTGACCTTTTTTGAATTCGAAAAGATGGGTCCATGACCAGATCTTTGAGTCTTCGCAGTCCGTCCATTGAGCTGTTTGGCGTAGTTTTCACTCGGGATTGTTGTGATGGTTTTGTATGACCTTCTTCATAGTAATTTGATCCAAATTGATGTTGAGTTGGCAAAATTATCCTTTTGCCCTTCCGGGTTGGTTCCGGGCTTGATGTAGCTACAACTATCTTTCTCGGGGTTATCTCCGGGGTTCGACTACTGTTGATTTTTGTCTTTCTTCAGGGTTATCTCTGAAGTTGGTTTGATGATTTCTCAGGGCTGTCTCCGAGGGGTCTATTTGATGTTTTCCTGGGGCTATCTCCAGGGTATGGTTTGATGTTTTAGACTTCCAGGGTTGTCTTTGGAAGGTAAAAGACGATTCTGCCTTTCTACATGGTTAGTAACAGGAATATAAAATTTTGAGTGTCTACAGATGCCTCTCTTTATCATGTTTATGCAGTGCAATGGACTGAAAAGGATAAAGATTGCTAGACATTGGAAATATGATAAATGCAAATATAATATATTGCATGATATGATATGTTATGTATGCTATATGCGTTTGTGGGGTTAGCTGCCACAGGTTGTATCAATGACCATTCCCTCTTCTCTGCTGGGGATGACTTTCATGGCTGATACCATCGGACCTTCCCAAATTTAACGTTGGGGTTGTCAAGAATGCTCTCTTTTCCAGATACACACAACCCTGGTAACGTTTACAATATTTCTTTTCAAGTTTTGACCGTTAGAATGTTAGATTTAATGCAGTATGGGTTTAAACGCAATGGATCAAATATGTATGCATACATGACTTAATAAAAATGAACAGACTTAATATATACTTGTATTTTACCATGCTGAACATTTCGGTATAAAAAAAATCATTTTTATAACAGTCAATTTTCACCATTTTTTGGCAGGTTTATTCATCCTATTTGAGGACAAATGAACATGAATTTTTCAAATAAAAATACACATGGTAATTTGGCAACCATTGTGAGTTTAATTTTAATGTTTTTCTCATATATAAAATGTTCATGATTTTGGGTTGGTGTGCTCCTGAATGGCCACGTAGTCATGCATATGTGCATGCGGATAGTCCGTTTTACAAAGGAGACTCGGACAAAAAAAATTCATGAGTCTGGGCATTTAATATGCATGCAATTTAACTCTACTAGGGAAGTATGTTAAACTAATGCATGTTTTCACATAGGGTATGCATGATGCAATGATTTAAATTTAATGGCTTTAAATTTGAAGCGTACCTCACCCTTTCTGAGGTGATTTGGAGATTTTGTTCAGGTTATGGACCTAGATAGATCGAGTATCTCTCACAGGGTTTCCTCAGGTGTGAGGAAGAGGGCTTCTGATGTTCCTTTGCCTCGTCTAGCTTGGCAGCCTCGCCGGTTAACCGAGTCAGTGATTTATCCTATTTAGGTTGATAGGACGGAGGCTATAGACGACGAGGAGGATGTTCCTGTTGAGAACCCTGCTCATTCTTTTTCTACCCCACGTCGGGAGCTTCCAGCTATTAGTGTGATGATTCCTGACCTGTTGGATGATTTGAGACGTCATCCATCGATCTATCTTCACGCGAACGAGGTAATAGAAGTTTTCATTTTTGCCATTCTTCTTTCTCCACTTTTGGGACAATGGTTTGATCTTGATTTTGAACTTGATGCAAGTTCCCGACTTCACTTAGCCCAGGGGGAACTGGTTTAGTATTCATTCTTTATACCGGGCCCTTCATCCGGAGTATCAGGAGATCGTCCACTCTTGGGGCTTTCAGGCCTTATTTTTTATTCCTCCCCGTCGCTGCCCCTGGGGTTATCTACAGGTTTTATCTGAGCACTTATTTCACCAGACTCAGTCTCTCCATCTACTGGACTGTGAGGTGATGATGACATCGATGGACTGGCATTTCATCACTGGGATGGAGTTTACAGGGGAGCCGGTGCCTTTAGTGGCTAACATTTCTTCGGCTGCAGTTCGATCCCTATTGAGAGTTCCTCCTTTGGCCCTCAAGGGCCGGGTTGTCCGTTCTGGCCCTTTGAGCATTGATACTTCGAGTGGAGCGTTGTCCGAGCCTCTGCCTGCTGATCAGAGGGATATAGATCGCATTCTTCGACTATTGTTCTTGATCATAATCAGGGGTTGTTTCCTAGCGGATAACTCCTCGACGATCTCTTTTGCTTTAGTCAACGCTGTTAGGTTTGTAACAATCAAAGTAGCGGAAGCGTGGTAAAATATAGATTTTAAAATTTTTACAAACCTTATACCCGGATCATCCTTTATGCATAATTATTAATTAAATGAAAAAGAAAGAATTATCGAATCATACCCTTGCAGAACTAAGCTTCCACGGGTATATGTTCAACTCCAAATCCTTCGTGATCTCCTTGAGTTTTTCGGGTTTGATTCCTTCATTTGATCAACGTTAGCCACCCAAGTGTTTGGCCTCTAAAGGTGATCCACCAAGAAAGAAGAGATATTCAAGAAGGTGAGTGTTTGGCTAAACCCTAATTCTATCTCTACAAAATGTGTATACTCTCCCAACTATTGGAATAGTGTAACATCTAACCTTGTTCCATAATAAGAATTCTTATTTATAGATGTAGGCAACCCTCCTAAACCATTTAGGAATAGGGTTTCATATTAATTAATTAAATCTTTTAATTAATTAGGCTTCCCAATCCTATTGAGAATAATTAATCTCTTTTAATTAATTAGCCTCCCAATCTTATTAGGAATATATGGGAGAGAAAGAGTATCTTATTAATTAATTCCCAAACTCCTTTAGGAATTAAATAATAATAATAGTAATAATAATAATAATAAGACTCCTCTTATTAATTTATATTTAATAATTCTAAAATATTAAATATTAAATATTAAACTATTTAATTTATTTTATCACCATAGATTAAAGTAAACATACTCGACTTATTATTACGATTATGCCATTAGTTTCTTTAATAAATATTCTTCCTTTTATGGTGTGACCCTTTAGGTTCTCCATATTAATCCGATTGTGAATAAAATAATTAAAACAATTCTAATCTTATTTAAATAAATAAATTAAACTAATAATTCATTTAAATAAATAACATTTATTCTATAATAAGGGTAAGCCCCTTAGCGATCAACATCTTTTCAGATAATATAGATTTCAACATTAATCATAAAAAAAACTGTGAGTAAATAGTTACAGTACAATTCATTCTTTCCACCATACAATGTCCCAATTAAATATAAGATATGAATTTACTATCAAGTCTTATTTTATTTAATTATATGTATTTCGATTCTAAAATGAACAACACCAAATAATGCAAATTAGAAACTACTTTCTAATTTCATCTTGCCTTGGCCAAAGACTATTGGGTTGTCATTTAACGAATCACATAGGATATTCTCTTCTTTTACTAGAAGTGGTAGATCGTTTATTGATCATTCATTATCTTCATATATAAATCATTATACCCAATCATACCCTTTGATATACCCTTAGGTTCTTAAGGTACATGTCAAAGTATAACTCATCATACACAAGATACTCTAATGATCTCAATTCTAAGGATTATTTGTCCTAATATCACTTAAGGAATTCCTATTAATAGGCAAGTAAAACTCTATTAGGTATTCCTTAGCGAACCACGTTCAATGAAATTATTTTCCAATAAGCACCTACATACTTGCTTTAGTGTCTCCACACAAATGATTATGAGATCAATCCTCCTCATCCAATGAGCAAGTCAACGTATGTACCGATTTATCCGGATTCACTAATCCTCTTTTTAGTAATCCAACAATTGGGAACTATTTTAGTTTTAAGCTATCTAAGAATTTAGATCTCATTAGCACGATCATTATCATGATTCTAAAAGCATTGCTTAAAACTATGGGTTTATCACATATTATAAAATTAGCACCTTGTAGATAAATTAAATGCTTTTAATTGAATAACACTTTTATTAAAAAAATAAATAAGATTGTCTCAAAGTATATGCTTTATCATCATACATGATTGGCTTGTATGCATACTACTTTCAATCTCCCACTTGCACTAAAGCCAATCGCCATGGTATCTCATATCCATCTTCTCTAAGTGACGATCAAATTGTTGTTGTGTTAAAGCTTTAGTAAATTGATCTGCAATGTTGTCTTGAGAGTCCACACGCTCTAGGGTGACATCTCTTTTTTCAATGATTTCTTTAATCAAATGAAACCGCCGCAACATCTGTTTGGATTTCTGATGAGACCTGGGTTCCTTAGCCTGTGCAACAGCTCCGGTGTTGTCACATAAATAAAGGTAATGCTCCTTTAATACTAGGAACCACACCAAGCTTAGTTATAAACTTCTTTATCCAAACAGCTTCCTTTGCAGCTTCACTTACAGCTATGTACTCTGCCTCTGTCACTGAATCAGCAACTGTTTGCTGCTTGAAACTCTTCCAACTCATTGCGCACATGCCCAAAAATGAATTTACTGTCATCTTGATCCGTTCGAAAACTTGAGTATGTGTAGCCCTCTAGTTTTAGCTCAGACCCACCGTAGACAAGAAATACATCCTTAGTTCTTCTTAAGTACTTTAAGATATTTTTCACTGCCTTCCAGTGCTCTTCTCCAGGATTCGACTGATATCTGCTCGTTACACTAAGTGTATGAGCGACATCCGATCTAGTACATATCATACCGTACATAATAGATCCTATTGCTGAAGCATAAGGAATCTTACTCATACGGTCTCTCTCCTGAGGTATTTTTTGTGACAACCCAAAAATTTATAAGATTTTAAATGATTAAAATAAAGGTTAAAGAATAAAACCCATATGGGAATTTGAGGATTTACTTAAAATTTTTAAGTAAAACCTATATGGTTTACTTTTTGAATGAGAATAGAGAAAATATGGGTTACAAAATTTCAAAACCCTAGAAATTGAGTTATATGTATTTGAAGGAATGTCAAGGATAAGGTATTACGATACCTATAAATTTAATGCGAACTGAATAGTGTAAGAAATTTTATAATGATACATGTGAAATTTTTATTAAGGAAATAAAATTTTACATGAAGGGCTGCTATGAGTTTAAAAGAAGATGAGTATATGTATAGACATATATATATATACTTAGTGATGTGCTATATAT
The DNA here is from genome assembly GCA_020205555.1 of Panax stipuleanatus. Lineage (NCBI taxonomy): Eukaryota > Viridiplantae > Streptophyta > Magnoliopsida > Apiales > Araliaceae > Panax > Panax stipuleanatus. Next base: position 32,661,666 of record CM035119.1, on the reverse strand, counting down.
ATTTTAATAAGAGGAATGATAAGGATAAATACAATATGAGATTTGTGAGACATGTCTCAAAGTTATAAATTATTTGGTATGAATATTATGTGATGGTTATATTTGTTTATTATATAAACAAATAAAAGAAAATAATGTAACCTAATTATATATTAGGAATGAAAAATTGAATAACTTAAGTGTTATGGTATGGGAGAATAATAGTATTTAAAATATATACTAACCCTTAGAGATTTATTTTATACATCTCAAATAATTAATTTTATAACCTAATTAAAACAAGTCTAATTGGGTTAAGAAATTAATTGTACACGAGTTAGGATTTAAATTATAAAGGAGGGGAATGGAAACCCTAACTAAATATTAGAGAAAGATAAAAATTAAGGCATTGGGCCATGTTAGTTTACATAGCCCAAAAAATTAGTTAGGAAGCCCAAAAAAAATTAAAGGCCTGGCCCAATCTTAGCACAACTGAGGAGGGGCATTATGGTCATTTGATAAAACAAAATTGGGCATTAAAAATAAATCTAAAATGAGAAAGAAAGGCCATCTTGGCCGGATTTTTCAAGAGAGGAGAGGGGGGAATGTATCTAATCATTTCACTTACCTACTCCCACCTAATCACACTTATATGTCCAATTCTTATTTAGCCTTATCATTTCACCACACTTACAAATTAACCTATGAGTGCAAGAAACCACTAGTAATGATGGGTGATGATTGTTAAGAAATTTTCTAGAAATTTTTTTTGAAGTGGCAAAAGACTATTTTGCCCTAAAAAAAATTATTAATGACTTTTGTGTCCTAGGAAGGAAATTGCTAGGAAGTTTTCTAGTAATAGGGGAATGACAATTTTGCCCCAAGAGAAATTTGTTAATGACCATGGCATCCTTGAAAGAAATTTCTAGGAAATTACATAATTATAGTAAGATGACAATTTTGTCATTAAATAAAATTGATTATGACCAATATGTCCTATGAGAAAATTTTTAAAAAATTTCCTTGAGATGACTTAAAGACCATTTTGCCCATTCGTAGTGATGGTTAAAGACTACTTTGCCCTTGATCTTAATTTTCTATACTAACTTAACAAAGAAAAAGAAAGAAAGAAAGAAAAAGGGAAGCATTCTCTCCTTTTTCTCACACTCCACACCCGCCCCTTTTAGAGGATAAAAGGGAGAGGGATCAGCTATTAGAGAGGAGAGAAAAGAGAAGAGAGAAGGCTACCATGGATGGAAGAAAGGAAGAGAAGAGAAGAAGAAGAAAGAAAATGAAAAACTCATTAAAGTGGTGGGTAGCCATGGAAGCATGGAAGAAGAAGCTAAGAAAGAAAACAAGTAGGATAATGGGAGGACAAATTCTACTAACCGCACAAGGAACACTTCAAGATGTTGAAGAAATCATTGAAGATATCAGATTATAGAAGATGTATGTTGTGATAAAGAGAATTCAACGTAATTATTCTGATAATTTAATTAATTGTTAGTAAGTTGGTAAATCGTTTAGTTATAAGAAACGATTTGTATATGTTACGAGAAAGTTAAAATTAGATGGTGAGTTATACTTACTCATAAATGTTATAAAGGAAATGAATTAAGTTGTAATGAACTTGGAAAGTTGTGTGGATAATCCAGGTTATGGGATTAGGTATTCAGGTTGCTAGATTTAGGTATTCGATTTGTTGAATTATAAAGATGAACTTATTATATGAAAGATTAAGTGTTAATTCACAAGTTATATGATAAAGTAGTGGTACAGTCTTACTCTTTAATGGTTGATGTATAGTATCTGGGCTAAATGATTCCTTTAGGGAGCGGAGGTATATACGAACTATCTACCGATCTAACTCGCTGTGAAATACAGTGTAGACGAGACGGGAAACTAGTTTGTTGGTTGTTTGTAGGAAAACACTCAGCATACTGTATTGAATACTGTTAAAGACTCGATGTGTGCTAAGTTTAGACTTGTGAATACGTATGATGTTAAGGTATTATCTAATATTTGACTATGTGGTTAAATGTTAAATAATTTACTTATAAAGTAATAGTATTGTGAGATAGAGTATGTTATGCTAATTAAAAGGTCAATTTTATAACTGAAAGGTCTTTTTAATAAATGTAACAACAAATTGTAAAGGTTACAGATTCTAGAACAGAAGAGAATAATGCATTAATTAGTATAAAAGCTAGGTTGTATTCATTTAATTATGAATAAAGATGATATTTATTAAGATGTTTGTAGAACGGTAACGTACCAGTTCCGAGATTCTACGGACCCGGATTTGGGGGCATCACATTTTTGGGGTCTGTTTCTTGGAGAGATGTATTCCATGACTCATCGGCATGAAACCTCTCTTGGAATCTTCCATGCTAAACCTCTTTAGCATTGTGTTAATGTACGTTCCTTGAGACAAGCCAAGCTTCCTTTTAGATCTATCTCTATAGATCTTTATTCCCAAAATATAAGATGCTTCCCCCAAGTCTTTCATGGAGAAGTGTTTAGATAACCAAATTTTGATCGACTGTAGCATAGGACTATCATTCCCTATCAGTAATATATCATAAATATATAATACAAGGAATGATACACCGCTCCCACTAATCTTCTTGTACACACATGGTTCATCCTCATTTTTGATAAAATCAAACTCTTTGATTGTCTCATCAAAACAGATATTCCACTTACGAGAAGCTTGCTTCAATCCATAAATGGATCGTTGTAGCTTACAGACTTGATTTGTTCCAACCGTTGAAACAAATCCCTCTGGCTATGTCATATACACATCCTCGTCAAGGTTTTCATTGAGGAAGGCCGTTTTCACGTCCATTTGCTATATTTCGTACTAAGAGTAAGCTACAATCGCAAGCAAAATCTAAATGGACTTGAGCATTGCTACTAGTGAGAAAGTTTCATCATAGTCAATTCCTTGCCTTTGTTTGAAACCTTTTGCAACCAGTCTGTCTCTACCTTGCCATCTGCTCTAATCTTTCTCTTAAAGACCCATTTGCACCCAATAGGCTTAATGCCTTCAAGTGCTGAAACTAAAGTCCATACTTGGTTTTCATACATGGAGTCCATCTCGAATTTCATAGCTTCTGGCCATTTCTCTGAGTCTTTACTACTCATAGCATGTTCGTAATTCAATGGATCATCATCATTCATGATGCGTACCTCATCGTCATCCTCTATGACGAATCCATACCTTTCAGGTATCTCCGGTACTCTTCTAAATTTATGAATAGAGTATTGTACAGAAGGTGTCTCTACTTGGACAGGTTCATCCAATTGATCTGTAGTGGTTTGTGGTTCTTGAATTTCTTCAAGATCTATTTTCCTCCCACTAGCCCCTTCAAGGATAAACTCCTTTTCCAAGAAGGCAGCGTGTTTCGCAACAAACACCTTTTGCTCAGTAGAAATGTAGAAATAGTATCCTAAACATTCTTTAAGATATCCCACAAACGTGCACTTATTAGATCTTGTCCCAAGCTTATCATTTTGAAACCTTTTCACATAAGCTGGACATCCCCAAATCTTAACATTCTTAAGACCAAGTTTCCTCCCTTTCCACATCTCATATGTAGTCTTGGGGACGGATTTTGAAGGAACCTTATTTAGTAGATATGCAGCCGCTTCTAGGGCATAACCCTAGAATGATACTGGAAGATCGATAAAACTCATCATGGAACGAACCATGTCCAACAATGTTCTATTTCTCCTTTCAGATATACCATTTAATTGTGGTGTTCCAGGTGGATTCCATTGTGAGATTATACCATTTTCTTTGAGACTATCGAGAAACTCACTGCTTAAGTATTCACAACCTCGATCTGATCGAAGAATCTTAATACTTTTACCAGTTTGTTTCTCCAGTTCACTTCTGAATTCTTTGAACTTTTCAAATAATTCAGATTTGTATTTCATTAAATACATATATCCAAATCTTGAATGATCATCAGTGAAAGTAATAAAATAAGAATACCCTCCTCGTACATTCGTTGTCATAGGTTCACAAACATCTGTGTGTACCAACGCTAACAACTATTTGACTATTTCTCCTTTTCCACTAAAATGAGATTTAGTCATCTTACTCATGAGAGAAGATTCATAAGTTGGATATGATTCATAATCAGATAGCTCTAGGAGCCCATCTTTATGCAACTTGGATAATCTTGTTTTATTAATATGACCAAGTCTACAATGCTACATGAAGGTATAATTAACATCATCTCTTTTTTATTTCTTAGTTTGTTCAATTTGAAATATATTTTCATGCAAATCAAGTATGTAAAGTCCATTCAACAATTTTCCAACACAATATAAAACATTTTTATTATAAATAGAACAACTGTTGTTCTTTATTATAATGTCAAAACCATCTATATCCAATACAAACATTGAGATAATGTTTCTAATGACTGTTGGAACAAAATAACAATTATTTAAATAAATGGACTTGCCCGCAGGCAGTGCTAAACAATAAGTCCCTACAGCTAATGTAGCAACCTTTGCTCTATTTTCCACTCGTAAGATGACTTCATCCTTGTTCATCTTTCTACTTCTAACCAGCCCCTGCATAGAATAACATATGTAAGAACCACAACTGGTATCCAATACCCAAGTAGAAGTTTGACTTTTAGAAAAATTAATTTCAATCATGAACAAACCTTGATTGGAAGTCGAAGCTTCTCCAAGCTTCTTCTCTGCCAGAAACTACTTGTAGTTCCTCTTCTAGTGACTCGACTCATTGTAATGGAAGCACATTTCTTTGCTAGCTGGATCAGGTTTCTTTTGATCCTTCACTTTTGCCTTGCCCTTAGCCATCTTGGTTTTCTTTTTTTCTTTTTCTTGGAAGAATCATCTACCAGTAAGACTTGGTTCTTCTTGGATAGGAAGTGTCCTTCAGTAGTTTTCAACATGTTAAGTAATTTAGGTATGCTGACATCCAACTTATTCATGTGGAAATTTGCAACAAATTGTGGGAAGATATCTGGGAGTGACTACAAGATCAAATCTTAACTTAACTCCCCATCCATGATTAACCCAAGCTGTCCAAGACGTTCAATCAAATTTATTATCTTGAGGACACGAGTCTCAACAGTAGTGCCCTCGGTCATCCGAAATCGGAAGAGATCATTAGATATCTCACATCTAACAATCCTACTTTCCTCACCATTCAACTCTTGGAGGTGCAACAATATAGGATGAGCATCCATAGTTTTATGCTGACGCTGAAGCTCGTTACTCATGGATGCAAGCATGATGCATTGAGCCACAAATGTATCATCTTGCCACTTCTTAAAAGTAGCAATCTCTTCCTCAGATGCTTCTTCTACAACAGTTGCAGGGACGGACGAATTAATTAGGACATAGGAAATCTTTTTAGCAGTGAGAACAATTCTCAAATTCCTTAATCAGTCAGTGTAATTTGGGCTAGTTAGTTTGTTAGTATTAAGTATGCTACACAGTGATAGTGAGTGTGACAATTTTAAATTCTGCATGTGAAATAAAATAACATTTTTAGCAAACATTCATTTAATTAATTACCAAAATAAATAGGTCTTTATTTTAAATTGGTATCTCCCAATATTTTCTTCAAACTATATTACCCTCATAATATATAGTTCGACAAATCTAATTAAAGATTTGTTAGTGAGAATAAGGATCCTATTTCAAATGTATATAGCCTTGTGTGTGCACAACGAACTATATATAAGTAAATAGGTAGATAACTCTTGTCAATTACATCATCATGTAACTCCATGTATTTTTTCTTTTAGATCATAATGTTTAAGTGTGTGCATATCCAAACTAAAATGATTTAAGTTAAGTCAGACCCAGCATTTCCATATAAGTGAAGACAAAACTACATCCCTTGTGTGTGCACAACAAAGCGGTAATGTTCAAGTCCTTTATAAACATTTAATGTAATAAAATAACATCTTAAATATTTAATACTTGCCTTGTGTGTGCACAACAAACTCATATTAAATATTTAATACTCTATTGTTTTATCATACTAGAAGGAGACGTTCGATATTCTAAATATTTTTGAACGTTACAACTTAATATAATTTCTTTGAGGGTTTATTAATTGTCTCATCTTATTTAGCGCGCACGCACACACACACACACACACACACACACACACACACACACACATATATATATATATATATATATATATATATATATATATATAAAATACGCATCATATTAATTAATATGCGAAGCATGTTGCATAATATATAATATATATATATATATAGTTTAAGCATGCATATAGAATACTATATTCTACCTGGATTGATTATAGACTTTTATTCTAGTTTGGTTCACTCGAGCCACCAAGTGAACCAAAAGGTCAAACCTAGGAGTGCAAGAATTAAATTTAAATATAACTATTACATTTAAACCCGGGCTCCATACAAACGAGTCTTTACTCGCTCCTTGGTCTCCAACTCTTCAAGATAATTCTAACTATTCCTAATACATAAACTATTTAATTTAAATAGAAACCTTGATTAGCAGTCAAGGGGAAGTAATAGGAGAGAGATAGAATTTTACATCAAGAAAAATTAGAGAAGACGAGGTACACAGACCCTATTTAATAAAACCCATATATTCAAGTATTCAACTAAAATAAATCCAATCACATTAGTCAATAGTCTATAATTGACCCCCGTTTATTATCATACATATCAACATATGCATCAATAAATAAAATATTTAATATATATATATAGATATCGATTTAATGAGCAATTCTAGTTAGTTTCAAAATCCAATTTCAACTCTAATTAGTTATTATGGAATCCAATTCCAACTCTAATTAGTTAGTATGAAATTCAATTCTAATTAAAATAAACATCTTTATTTTAATCCAATTCCAAATCTAATAAACTCCTTTACTAATCTGGAATTACAGAAAATATTTAATTTTAATTAAAATAAACATTTTTTTATCTTAATTAAAAAATAATAATTTTTTTTTCTGGTGACCGGCGTTGCGGCGTCGCTGTTGTACTAGCAAGGTGGCGCTGTGGCGCTTGGTCTCCGTTTTCTGAACCTGACCCGGCGCTGCGGCTAAGCTTGGTACAAGCGCTGTGGCGCCGCTAGGCAGAAACAGTTTTCCTGTTTCGCGAATTGTGTAGTTTTTTTCAAAAAAATTAATTTCTAGCTAACAATTATGCCCAATTAAATTGTTTCAAATACATATCATTATATATATCAAATCTAAATAATTAATAACTCGCATAAAGGTTTGGCTCTGATGCCACTGTTAGGTTTGTAACAATCAAAGTAGCGGAAGCGTGGTAAAAAATGAATTTTAAATTTTTTACAAACCTTATACCCGGATCATCCTTTATGCATAATTATTAATTAAACGAAAGAGAAAGAATTATCGAATCATACCCTTGCAAAACTAAGCTTTCACGGGTACAAGTTCAACTCCAAATCCTTTGTGATCTCCTTAAGTTCTCCGGGTTTGATTTATTCTTTCGATCATCGTTAGCCACCCAAGTGTTTGGCCTCTAGAGGTGATTCACCAATGAAGAAGAGATATTTAAGAAGGTGGGTGTTTGGCTAAACCCTAATTCTATCTTTATAGAATGTGTATACTCTCCTAACTATTAGAATAGTGTAATGTCTAATCTTGTTCAATAATAAGACTTTCTTATTTATAGATGTAGGCAACCCTCCTAAACTATTTAGGAATATGGTTTCATATTAATTAATTAAACCTTTTAATTAATTAGGCTTCCTAATCCTATTGGGAATACTTAAAATTATTTAATTAATTAGCCTCCCAATCGTATTAGAAATATATGGGAGAGAAAGAGTATCTTATTAATTAATTCCCAAACTCGTTTAGGAATTAAATAATAATAATAGTAATAATAATAATAATAAGACTCCTCTTATTAATTTATATTTAATACTTTTAAAATATTAAATAATAAATATTAAGCTATTTAATTTATTCTATCACTATAGATTAAATTAAACATACTTGACTTATTATTACGATTATGCCATTAGTTTCTTTAATAAATATTCTTCTTTTTATTGTGTGACCCTTTAGGTTCTCCATATTAATTCGGTTATGAATTAATCAATTAGAACAATTCTTGTGACGCCCCCAAATTCGAGTCTCAAATACCCAGATTTGGTAATCATGATCCACTACAATATCCACCTTTAAACACACATACATCAACTAACTACGGAAAGAAATAAACGTATGCCGTTCATTCAAAAGGTGTTATTAGTCCCAAGATTCAAAAATCTTAATACAACCATACAATCATACCCTAGAATAACCATTAGGGTTCAAATTACATAAACAGTAATTAAACTAAGCATAAAATAAAGTTAGCTACTTGAATCCTATTACTTCATCTTTTATTTACTCTTGTCCTTCTCTGAAGTCTCGGGTTTAACTGCAATGAAAGTCATGATATAGAAAGGGTGAGCAACTAGTTTGCTCAACAAGTTTAAATACAGCAATAAAGGATATATCATGATTAAAGGAATATGTACAAAATAAATTCATCAATATGAATATCGGAAGCAAGAAGAATAATTGCTTTTAGAATAATTGATAGACAAATAGACTTTGAACTATAAACGTCCAATGGAATCAATAGCTGATTGACCCTTTGGTTACTTGCTACAGAATATGTACTTGAGGGGATCAACCTCGCGTACGCCATGTATATGTATATCATTCAACTCTGCTGTTTGTATCTTATTTTAGATATATGGGGTACTCCCCTATAATATAAGGGAAATTGTCTTCAGTCTAAGAATCCCTACCATCAATTGGCCTGGATAGCTTTTATAAAAAATTTCATGCAATTGTCTGACCGAACAAGGGTTCAGAATCTATCTGAAGCAGTTCATGAATTATAGAACTTTAAAATAATGTATAAGTCCAAGACTGTACGAACTCGAGTGGACTAAGTGCGAATATCAATAAAATCGATGTGGAATAATTGTAAAGAAATTAGACCACCTAAAGCATACTTGGAAATAAGGTCCAAGCGTCAATAAATAACTAGCAACACAATAATAACCTGCTCAATACAATATGAGAAGGATAGGAAACTTGCACAATAAGGAGTGAAGTTCAGAAACTTGCATTCAATATAACAATCAAATGAAATTAGGAAACTTGCACATTATACGAGTTTGGGTAAGTTAGAGAACTTACCTGTTTGCTCAGCTACAAATAATCTAGCTTTAATTAAATTGCGTTGAAACGACATAACATTAACAAGTCGGTCTCTCAATTAGTATTGTGTAGACTGGTATGAGTTCACATATACAAGAATTTAACCATCAGATAAGTCTACCACATAATTTACGTAAGTCAATTTACTATGATTGAGTACATAAAACATCTAACCCTGTCTTAGATTAATAACTTTAGAATATCTAGTCTCTATGCATCAACATAGTGATAGTAGTGTGCATACAAGCCAATCATGTATGATGACAAAGCACATACTTTGTAAACAATCTTATTTATTTATTAATAAAATATTCATTTAAGGCATATAATTATCTACATGGTGCTGTTTTTATAATATGTAAATAACCCATAGTTTTAAGCAATGCTTTTAGAATCATGATGAGATCATGATAATGAGATCTAAATTCTTAGAAAGCTTAAAAACTAAAATAGTTCCCAATTGTGGGATTACTAAAATGGGGATTAGTAAATCCGGATAGATTGGTACATATGTTGCTTGCTCATTGGATGAGGATGACTGATCTCATGGTCATTTGTGTGGAGACACTAAAGCAAGTATGTAGGTGCTTATTGGAGAATAAGTTCACTGAACGTGGCTCGCTATGGAATACCTAATGGAGTTTTACTCGCCTGTCAATAGGAATTCCTAATGTGATAGTAGTACATGTGATCCTTGGACTTGAGATCATCATAGTATCTTGTATGTAACAAATTATACTTTGACTAATTCCTTAAGGCCTTTTAAGGCATATATAGGGTATGCTTGGGTGTAATGAGTTACATATGGAGATAATGAATGATCAATAAAGAATCTACCACCTCTAGTAAAAGAGGAGATATGTCCTATGTGATTCGTTAAATGACAACCCAGGAATCCTTGGCCAAGGTAGAATGAAATTAGAAAGAGGTTTCTAATTTGCATTATTTGGAGTTGTGCATTTTCTAATCAAAATACATATGATTAAATAAATTAAGACTTGACAGTAAATCCATGTCTTATATTTAATTGGGACATTGTATGGTGGAAGGATTGAATTGTACAGTAACTATTAACTCACAGGTTCTTTTATGATTAATGTTGAAATCTATATTATCTGGAAAGTCGTTGATCGCTAGGGAGGCTTATCCCTATTGTAGAATAAATGTTATTTATTTAAATAGATTATTAGTTTAATTTATTTATTTAAATAAGATTAGAATTGTTCTAATTGATTTATTCACAACCGATTTAAGATGGAGAACCTAAAGGGTCACACCATAAAAGGAAGAAGAATTATTTAAGAAGAAAATGGCATGATAGTAATAATGCATTAAGTATAATTAATTTAATCTATGATGATAGAATAAATTAAATAGCTTAATGTTTATTATTTAATATTTTAAAAATATTAAATATAAATTAATAAGAGGAGTCTTATTAATATTAATATTATTATTATTATTTTAATTCTAAAGGAGTTTAGGAATTAATATAATATCAGTACTCTCTCTCAATCCTAATAAAGATTAGGATATAAATTAATTAAAAGTATTTAATTAATTAATTAAATAAAACCCTATTCTAATTGGATTAGGAGGGTTAACCTAATATCTATATAAGAGAGTCTTATATCAGAAATAAGGTACGTGAATTTTTCAAGAGTTGGGAGTACACATATTCTATAGAGATAGAAACAAGGGTTAAGCCAATAACCCATCTTACTGAGTTCTTCATCTTCCTTGGTGGATCACCGTTAGAGGCCAAACATTTGGGTGGCTGACATTGATCAAGGGAAGGAGCCACTACAGAGGAATCAAAGGAATCAAAGGAGTAGAACTTGTACCTGAGGAAGCTTGTATCTTCAAAGGTATAATTCTGTTTTTCTCCTTCTTCATTCACTGATAATTGATGCATAAGAATGATCATGGTAATGGGTTTATATAATTTTTTTGAAAACCTAGTTTTTTACGCTTCCGCCCTATTTATGTGATTTGATTGCATGATTGCGTTACGTACAAACCCAACAGTGGTATCAGAGCCAATCTTGTGCTAATTATCAGTCTATGTGATTCCATACATGTATAATATGCGATTGGATCGAGTTCTGGGCAACAAAATTTTTTCTGATTTTGCGAAGCTGCGCCGGTTCCTGGCCTTCTTGCTGCGCAGCTGCGCCAGTGTCCTGTGCTGGTTTTCATGCTGCGCAGCTGCGCCGGTTCCTGGCCTTCTTGCTGCGCAGCTGCGCCGGTGTCTTGGCCTGGTTTTTCATGATGCGCAGCTGCGCTGGTTCTTTTTATATTCCTGGCGCAGCTGCGCCACTAACAGAATCTAATTTTTTTTTGTTTTATTTAATTAAATGAATGATTTATTTAATTAATAAAGGTTTAAAATAAAGATGTTTATTTTATATGAAATGAAATTTTAGAATTGCTAAAATTAAAGTGTTTAATTTGGAATTGTTTTTTGAATGAAATAAAGGAGTTTATTTTTCCAAAAAAACAAAGCTTAGCAAACTTTTGCCCATTAACTGATATTAATACATATATGGAATGAATTTACTTTCATGAGATGAATAAATTTTATCGATACGTATGATGATATGTATGGTAATAAAAGGGATTGATTATGGACTATGACCAATGTGATTGGATTTTATTTTGGATGAATGCTTAAATGTATGGGTTTTATAAAATGGGGTCTGCGTACCTCGTCTTCTCTGATTTTATTCTCGGTGTAAAATTCTATCTCCCTTCTATGTACTTCCCCTTGACTGCTGATCAAGGTTTCTATTTAAAAATAATTTATGTAATAGAGATAGTTAGAATTATCTTGAAAAAACTGGAGACCAAGGAGCAAGGAGCGCGTGAAGACCCGTTTGTATGGAGCCCGGGTTTAAATGTAACAGTTACGTTTAAATTTAAATTTTTGCACTCCTAGGTTTGACCTTTTGGTTCACTTGGTGGCTCTAGTGAACCAAACTAGAATAAAAGTCCATAATCAATCCGGGTAGAATATAGTATTCTATATTGCATGCTAAATATTATATATATTATATTTTATACAAACATGCTTCGCATGTTTAATAAAATGACGCGTATTTTATATATATATGTGCATGCGCGCTTAAAAAGATGAGACAAATAATAACAAACCCCTCAAAGAAACATTATTAAGTCTGAAGCGTTCAAATGATATTTGGAATATCGAACGTCGCCTTCTAGCATGATTAGTTAATAGAGTATTAAATATTTAATATGAGTTTGTTGTGCTATCCACAAGGCGAGTATTGAATATTTAAGATGTTAATTAATCACATTTGATGCTTATCAAGAAAATTGAACGATCTAGTCTTGTTGTGCTATCCACAAGGACGAAAATTTTTCTTTTTTGAATTTATGGAAGTGCTAGGCTGGACTTAACTTAAATCATTTTAGTTCGGATGTGCACATACATGACCATTATGATTTAAGAGGCAAAATAAAAGGAGTTACATGGTGATGTAATTGACAAGAGTTGTCTACCTATTTATTTGTATATCGCTTGTTGTGCTATCCACAAGGTTATATACATTTGAAATGGGATCCTTAATCTCACTAGCAAATCTTTAATTAGATGTTGCCGAACTATATGAGTGAGGGTAATATAGTTTGATAAAAATAGTGGGAGATACCAATTTAAAATAAAGACCTAAATTTATTTTGGTATGCAAAGTTAATAAAATGAATGTTTGCTAAAATGTTGTCTTTTCACATGCAGAATTTTAAAAATATCAAAATCACTAATCTCACTACGAAGCATACTTGATGCAAATAAGCTTACCGGCCCGAATTATGAGAACTGGCTAAGAAATCTGAGAATTGTTCTCACTGCTGAAAAGATTTCTTATGTCCTAAATTCCACTATCCCTGAATCTGTTTCAGAAACAGCCTCTGAGGAAGAGATTGCCACTTTCAATAAGTGGCAAGATGATGCATCTATGGCTCAATGCATCATGCTCGCATCCATGAATAACGAGCTTCAGCGTCAGCACGAAAAAATGGATGCTCCTGCTATGCTGCTTCACCTCAAGGAGTTGTATGGTGAACAGAGTAGGACTGCTAGATATGAGATATCTAAGGAGCTCTTCCGATCTCGGATGACCGAGGGCACTGCCGTCGAGACTCATGTTCTGAAGGTAATCAATTTGATTGAACGCCTTGGACAGCTTGGGTTCATCATGGATGGGGAGTTGAGTCAAGACTTGGTCTTGCAGTCACTCCCTGAGACCTTCTCGCAGTTTGTGGTTAATTTTCACATGAATAAGCTAGATGTCAGCTTACCTGAGCTGCTTAACATGCTGAAAACTGCAGAAGGTCACTTCTCATCCAAGAAGAACCATGCCTTGATGGTGGATTCTTCCAATAAAAGGAAGAGGCCCAAGATGTCTTCTGAAAAGAAGAAATCTAAGAAGGCTAAGGGAAAAGGGAAAGAAAAGGAGCAAAAGAAACCTGAACCAGCTAAAGAAATGTGCTTTCATTACAATGAGCCGGGACATTGGAAGAGGAACTGCAAGAAGTTTCTAGCAGAGAAGAAGCTTGGAGAAGCTTCGACTTCCAATCAAGGTTTGTTCATGATTGAAATTAATTTTTCAGAAAGTCAAAATTCTACTTGGGTATTGGATACCGGCTGTGGTTCTCACATATGTAATAATGTGAAGGGACTGGTCAGAAGTAGAAAGCTGAACAATGATGAGGTGATCCTACGAGTGGGGAATGGAGCAAAGGTTGCTGCATTAGCTGTAGGAACTTATTGTTTAGCAATGCCTTCGGGCAAATCCATTTATCTTAATAATTGTTATTATGTTCCGAATATTATTAAAAACATTATTTCAATTTTTGTATTGGATATGGAAGGTTTTGACGTTATTATAAAGAACAATGGTTGTTCTATTTATAAAGACGATGTTTTATATGGTATTGGAAATTTGCGAAATGGACTTTATACACTTGACTTACAAGAAAATATATTTCAAATTGAACAAATTAAGAAAAGGAAAAGAGATGATATTAATTATACCTATATGTGGCACTGTAGACTCGGTCATATCAATGAAACAAGATTATCCAAGTTGCATAAAGATGGGCTCCTCGAGCTATCTAATTATGAATCATATCCAACTTGTGAATCTTGTCTCATGGGTAAAATGACTAAATCTCCTTTTAGTGGAAAAGGAGAGAGAGTTACAGAGTTGTTGGCATTGATTCACACAGACGTTTGTGGACCTATGACAACAAGTGCACGGGGTGGGTATTCTTATTTTATTACTTTCACTGATGATCACTCAAGATTTGGATATGTGTATTTAATGAAATACAAATCAGAATCATTTGAAAATTTCAAAGAGTTCATAAGTGAAGTAGAGAAACAAACGGGCAAGAGTATTAATTTACTTCGATCAGATCGAGGTGGAGAATACTTAAGCAGTGAGTTTCTCAATTGTCTCAGAGAAAATGGTATAATCTCACAATGGACTCCTCCAGGTACACCACAGTTAAATGGAGTATCTGAAAGGAGAAATCGAACACTGTTGGACATGGTTCGATCCATGATGAGTTTTACCGACCTTCCAATTTCCTTCTGGGGATATGCCCTAGAAACGGATGCATACCTACTTAACAAGGTACCTACCAAATCCGCCCCAAAGACTCCATATGAGATGTGAAAATGGAGGAAACCAAATCTTAAGCATGTTAAGACTTGGGGTTGTCCAGCTTATGTCAAAAGTTTGAAAATGATAAGCTACAGACTAAATTCGATAAGTGTAGATTTGTGGGATACCCTAAAGAAACCGTAGGTATTATTTCTATCATCCAACTGATCAAAAGGTGTTTGTTGCGAAACATGCTACCTTCTTGGAGAAAGAGTTTATCCATGAAGGGGTCCGTGGGAGCAAGATATATCTTGAAGAAGTTCAAGAACCACAAGTTACCACGGACCAAAGTCAGGTACCTAACCAAGTAGAAGAACCTATTGTACCACACCCTGTTCGTAAATCTGGAAGAGTACCGAAGATATTTGAGAGGTATGGATTCGTTATAGAGGATGACGATGAGGTACACATCATGAATGATGATGATCCATTGAATTACGAACAGGCTATGAGTAATAAAGACTCAGGGAAATGGCTTGAAGCCATAAAATCCGAAATGGACTCCATGTATGAAAACAAAGTATGGTCTTTGGTTTCACCACCTGAAGGTATTAAACCTATTGGGTATAAATGGGTTTCTAAGAAAAAAGACTGGAGCAGACGGAAAGGTAGAGACCTATAAGGCCCGACTGGTTGCAAAAGGTTTCAAACAAAGACAAGGAGTTGACTATGATGAAACCTTCTCACCAGTAGCCATGCTCAAGTCCATTCGGATTTTGCTTGCAATTGCAGCTTACAACGACTATGAGATCTTGCAGATGGACGTGAAAACGGCCTTCCTCAATGGGAAACTTGAGGAGGATGTGTATATGACACAGCCAGAGGGATTTATTTCAAAAGTTGGAACAAATCAAGTCTGTAAGCTACAACGATCCATTTATGGGTTGAAGCAAGCTTCTCGTAGATGGAACATTCGTTTTGATGAGACAATCAAAGAGTTTGATTTTATCAAAAACGAGGATGAACCATGTGTATACAAGAAGGTTAGTGGGAGCACAGTATCATTCCTTGTATTATATGTTGATGATATATTACTGATAGGGAATGACATTCCTATGTTACAATCCATTAAAATCTGGTTATCTAAAAACTTCTCCATGAAGGACTTGGGTGAAGCATCCTATATTTTGGGGATAAAGATCTATAGAGATAGATCTAAAAAGGATGCTCGGCTTATCCCAAGGAACGTACATTGATACGATGCTAAAGAGGTTTAGCATGGAAGATTCCAAAAGAGGTCTCATGCCGATGAGCCATGGAATAAATCTCTCCAAGAAACAGGCCCCAAAGACACCTGAGGAGAGAGACCGTATGAGTAAGATCCCTTATGCTTCTGCAATAGGATCTATCATGTACGGTATGATATGTACTAGACCGGATGTTGCTCACGCACTTAGTGTAGCAAGCAGATACCAGTCGAATCCAGGAGAAGAGCACTGGAAGGCAGTGAAAAATATCCTAAAGTACTTGAGAAGGACTAAAGATATTTTTCTTGTCTACGGTGGGTCTGAATTAAAACTCGAGGGATTCACGGACTCAAGTTTTCAAACAGACCAAGATGACAGTAAATCTGTTTCAGGGTATGTGTTTACCTTGAACGGAGGTGCAGTGAGTTGGAAGAGTTCCAAGTAGCAAACGGTTGCTGATTCAGTGACAGAGGCAGAGTATATAGCTGCAAGTGAAGCTGCAAAGGAAGCTGTTTGGATGAAGAAGTTCATAACTGAACTTGGTGTGGTTCCTAGCATTGGAGAAGCAGTTCCCATTTACTGTGACAACACAGGAGCGGTTGCACAGGCTAAGGAACCCAGGTCTCATCAAAAATCTAAACACGTGTTGCGGCGATTTCACTTGATCAGGGAGATCATTGAAAGAGGAGACGTCACCTTGGAGCGTGTAGACACTCAAGACAACATTGCAGATCCATTTACTAAAGCTTTAACACAACAGCAGTTTGATCGTCACTTAGAGAAGATGGGTATGAGATACCATGGCGATTGGCTTTAGTGTAAGTGGGAGATTGATAGTAGTGTGCATACAAGCCAATCATGTATGATGACAAAGCACATACTTTGTAAACAATCTTATTTATTTATTAATAAAATATTTATTTAAGGCATATAATTATCTACATGGTGCTGTTTTTATAATATGTAAATAACCCATAGTTTTAAGCAATGCTTTTAGAATCATGATGAGATCATGATAATGAGATCTAAATTCTTAGAAAGCTTAAAAACTAAAATAGTTCCCAATTGTGGGATTACTAAAATGGGGATTAGTAAATTCGGATAGATTGGTACATATGTTGCTTGCTCATTGGATGAGGATGACTGATCTCATGGTCATTTGTGTGGAGACACTAAAGCAAGTATGTAGGTGCTTATTGGAGAATAAGTTCACTGAACGTGACTCGCTATGGAATATCTAATGGAGTTTTACTCGCCTGTCAATAGGAATTCCTAATGTGATAGTAGTACATGTGATCCTTGGACTTGAGATCATCATAGTATCTTGTATGTAACAAATTATACTTTGACTAATTCCTTAAGGCCTTTTAAGGCATATATAGGGTATGCTTGGGTGTAATGAGTTACATATGGAGATAATGAATGATCAATAAAGAATCTACCACCTCTAGTAAAAGAGGAGATATGTCCTATGTGATTCGTTAAATGACAACCCAGGAATCCTTGGCCAAGGTAGAATGAAATTAGAAAGAGGTTTCTAATTTGCATTATTTGGAGTTGTGCATTTTCTAATCGAAATACATATGATTAAATAAATTAAGACTTGACAGTAAATCCATGTCTTATATTTAATTGGGACATTGTATGGTGGAAGGATTGAATTGTACGGTAACTATTAACTCACAGGTTCTTTTATGATTAATGTTGAAATCTATATTATCTGGAAAGTCGTTGATCGCTAGGGAGGCTTATCCCTATTGTAGAATAAATGTTATTTATTTAAATAGATTATTAGTTTAATTTATTTATTTAAATAAGATTAGAATTGTTCTAATTGATTTATTCACAACTGGTTTAATATGGAGAACCTAAAGGGTCACACCATAAAAGCAAGAAGAATTATTTAAGAAAAAAAATGGCATGATAGTAATAATGCATTAAGTATAATTAATTTAATCTATGTTGATAAAATAAATTAAATAGCTTAATATTTATTATTTAATATTTTGGAAATATTAAATATAAATTAATAAGAGGAGTCTTATTAATATTATTATTATTATTATTTTAATTCTAAAGGAGTTTAGGAATTAATATAATATCAGTACTCTCTCTCAATCCTAATAAAGATTAGGATATAAATTAATTAAAAGTAATTAATTAATTAATTAAATAAAACCCTATTCTAATTGGATTAGGAGGGTTAACCTAATATCTATATAAGAGAGTCTTATATCAGAAATAAGGTACGTGAATTTTTCAAGAGTTGGGGTACACATATTCTATAGAGATAGAAACAAGGGTTAAGCCAATAACCCATCTTACTGAGTTCTTCATCTTCCTTGGTGGATCACCGTTAGAGGCCAAACATTTGGGTGGCTGACATTGATCAAGGGAAGGAGCCACTACAGAGGAATCAAAGGAATCAATGGAGTAGAACTTGTACCTGAGGAAGCTTGTATCTTCAAAGGTATAATTCTGTTTTTCTCCTTCTTCATTCACTGATAATTGATGCATAAGAATGATCATGGTAATGGGTTTGTATAAATTTTTTGAAAACCTAGTTTTTTACGCTTCCGCCCTATTTATGTGATTTGATTGCATGATTGCGTTACGTACAAACCCAACACATAGGCTTGAACGCATAGCACTTCAATTAATCATGCAATACAGTTTAAGACACACAAATACTGCAAGGTTCTGTCTATAATTCAAAGTTGTATGGTTTTCATGCCGGTAACACTTATACCTTAAGCTAATCAAGTTCATGTTACAAGGGGTCAACTATTAAAGCCATAAAACCACATAACGAGACTAATTAATACTTAGTATGCATTCTTGTACATATACTACACATGTATACCTTAATAACATAGTTTACACTTGAACTTTCCTTTTCATGAACATGTGTGTATAGGTAAAATCCATGTTTAACCAAATGATGCTCATGTCAACATGTCTAGAGGCATAATGAGTCCTGTTATTCATGCTTGCATGATCAGAACGTAACTCATACGGTGTTTGATGATATTAGCTTTCAAACTCTAAGTTTGTCCTTTGAAATCAACTTAACCTTCAATCATGTTTGCTAGTGTGTACTCAGCACTTTGGACTAACTATTCATATCTATTTAGACTATACGATAATGCTCACAAAGTCAGAATATACACATGATACGTACATGTCAAGGTTCATATCAAAAACTATAAGTTCATTTTAAAATCATAAGTTTTCCTTCCTTAATATATACTAACATGGCCACAACTATGCATGTAGTATCAAGAAACATCTACACAAGAGTTAAACCAATTTTCATGCTTGCCTTAAGTGATACCAACAAGTTAGCATGAGCAGATTTGTAACAGAAAATAAAAACCATCTTCAGAGCCTGGCGCAGCTACGCTGCGCCCTAGTATACAACTGGCGCAGTTACGCCGGGGTCCGGCCAGACCTGAAGCAGCTTTTGCTCGGCAGAAGTAAAGCCAAACTCAAAGTTTTCTCAACAATTTCGATTCTATACCAGCCACATTATAACTAACATGTTTATAACCTTGTATAACACTTAACAAATATATTCCACAATTCAATTAACATCTAATTCACATAATCAAAAACTTAGAATTTTAGAAATGAGGAACATGGAAATATACCTCTGCTAAACAATTGAGTTACTTGCTGCTATATATATATATATATCTCTCTCTCTCTCTCTCAATTCAATAGAAAAACTCAGAATACTAGCTCTATTTATCAATATCTCAGCAATTCAAAAGAAGAAGGCGAAGAGCTCAATATATAGGCAATTTGATATCCAGACAAAGCTTTCCTCCACTATATTAAACCAATGGATAGAATGAGAGTTTGATGGTTAATGAAGAGTTGTTGAATATCATCATGATACCCACTCCCCCCATAATCATTAGCTACAATTGTGACGCCCCCAAAATAGGTTCAATAACAACCCATTCTGAGTCGCCAAATACATGGTACAGAGTTCAAATACAATCTTTAATAACATACGATCGTGCAAACTACGACCACACAAACTGTGAATTTCAATACAAATCGTATATAATACGAAATATAAACATTCAAATTCACTCCTTATTAATTACAATCATTATCCCACTATTTTATAGAATAGTGAGGACTTCTACTGATCTAACTCTGACCATCACTCTGATCCCCGAATAGTCCCCGCGATATTTCCATTTCCTGAAGAGAACAATTGAAGAAAAAGGTGATCTTAACTAGCCCAGTAAAGAATTTTATGACTAAGATAATGAATAAGAAATTATCATTAGTTATCAATAAATCAGATAAAATATAATGGACAACAAACTTTAGATCAATATTCGCAACGAAAATAATAATTCATTAGAAGAGTTAAGTAGAGAATGAAGTCTACTATCTTCTATGATTTAAAAGTCCATCATTAATATTTTATTCCTGTAACATTAATCAATATACATCTCGAATCAAATATTCATCTTTTGCACTACGGGCCAAAGATATTCATTTGTATCACCAGTTGGTCATGTTAATCTCAACACCTGTCCATCTTTGCATTACGGGCCAAAGATATTCATCATGTAATCATTCATCTTTGCACTATAGGCCAAAGATATTCATCAAGCAATCATTCATCTTTAAATTATAGGCCAAAGATATTCATTTATATCACCATTTAGGACTGAGGATGATGAAAAATAATACGAATAACGAATTCAGTGAGATAAAGGACAAATATTAAAGAATTTATCTAGTGTTCAAGAATGAAGATCAAAACCTGGATCCAATCAAAGATGATTTGGAAAGAAAAAGAAAATATATTTTTTTATCTTGAATAGTACCCCATAAATAGTAACTCATGAATAGTAACTCGACATGAAAAGATAAAAATTTTACAAAAAAGTTCAGACCAATATTCAAGTGAAATAATATTAGATGAAGCGCAAAACTCAAGGACTGATCATTTCAGGAATTCTAGAAGCAATACTTACCGTAGTAAGTTTAGAGTTAGGAATCTGAAATGAAACAATATACGAAACTGCAATTGGATTTTCACCCGTTTGGCGGTAGTCCGCTCAGACATATTATTTCCACAATTTAATAACAACTGAATACGAAGGGTTATTCACCAGGCATGCGGTAGTCCGCGTAGATATGTTATTCCCACAGAATAATAAAGAATGGAATAACAACAGGATTTCACCATGCATGCGATAGTCCGTGTAGACAGGTTATTCCAATAGAATAATAAAGAATGGAATAACAACCCTTACGAATATTGAAAGAAAATAACTCTCTTCATGAATACGAAAGAAATAATATCCCTTACCTTAAAAATTTAGAGACTGCACTAGTGTAATAGCAGAATACTCTTCTTCTTTCTCTCTTATTCTCTCTATACTTTCTCTCTCTATAGCTTTAGTGAATTATTGAGAAATAATGAAGAAATGAGCTTCTATTTATAGGCTCGGCAGAGTAAGGGTAAAATAGTCTTTTCGCCATAATTTATGACATCATCGCTTACATCATCGATCCTATGACATCATTGCTTACCTCATCGCTCCGATGACATTCTTGTTTATCTCATCGCTCCGATGACATCATTGTTTGCATCATAAGAGTTCAAATTCAATTTGCACTCTTCCACCTCGTTTAACTTTTATACCATGAATTTACTATAATAATGTTACCATTCAAATTATAAAAATCATACTGTTATATAATCACATCATACTACTATAATGTAATATTATAATAATATATTTGAATGAATTATTTTATCGGACAAGATAAAATACCAACTTTCAACAAATGTCACATGTTAAAAATTCCTCCGTTTAAATCCACATTGAATAAGTATTTTCTTATCATATATATCAAAAATTAATTATTCACAAATAATATTACAGAACTACAATATTGACAACCAGGTCGTTCCTAGGAAAGAGGGGGCCTTCCGATAAGGATTTCTCCTTACTGGCGCACAATTAATCAACCCCTTTCTTAGACAGAACTTCCTTAGACATTGCCAATAATGCTATCTAATAATATTATTCAAATAATATGAATTATTGATTTGATAATTTGAAATAATGTGCAATGATAATTATTGAATCAATAATATAAAATAGCAAAGTAGCACTTATTGATATAAAATATCAACGTAGCAAATATTGAACCAATAAAATATTATGCAATTATTGAATCAATAATATAAAATATTGAATATTAATTACTGTAACAATAACTGAGTAAGTGTCTTCCTACGTAAGAATCAATAATTCAAAATATTGTGCAATACCATCTGCTACTGTGCAACACCATGTATTACTGTATTTTAATCACCGGGTATTTCAACAGTACTAACGGTAACAGTTTTGCCGTTATTTTTATAAAAAGGTTACTTCTGTTGCTTTCTATATTCGACATTCATTCTGTTGTGGGGTCCACCAATGACTGCGCCGTCGTACGAATATTCTCTGACAAAAAGAATATTTCTCGACCAAACGAATATTCTCCGACACAACGAATATTTTATAACCACTTGCTTACTTTGTAAATTTTGCACATTTCACCCATAGCTTATCACATTTATTAAATCAACACCTTACTATTTCAAAATAATATATAAAGAAAATTAAATCTTATTCATAAAATTTGGGGTCTTACAACAATTGCTGAGTTTGAGAGAATAGGTATAGAGTAGCTAGCCATTGGGTTATGACGTGTAGAAGAGAAAGGGACTCTCATTAAGGGGCAAAGAAATAACTCAGTAACTTGGCAATACTATACACTAATGTTATATATATATGCCTACCATGCTTAATTAGGCTATATAATATATACACATTTCATTTCATATACACTTAGGTTATAAATGAATTAGAGGCTACACATTGATAACATAATTCATAATAGCAAGTTGGGTTTTACACATCCATATAGAATCCATGTACATTTCATTAATATCGAATATAATTCATTTGGATATTATCATATTACATTATTCCAACTCTATTATTATAGAATACATTAACTCCCCAATTCGTGATTAAATAAACGATTGAATTATTTAATTAAATAAATGATCTAGTCTATTAGTATTTAAATTACCAAATAGACTATTAATATAAATATTGCTCACATCTATTAATTAATCTACATAATTAAATCCTTTCACTATATTCAAGTAAATTGAATATTTAATTACTAACACTCCTATTAATCTTCTGATATACAAACCTTAGGACTAGTCTACTAATTTAATAAACCATTAGTTACTCCCTTTAATATATACTGGCAATTTTTTTGGCATAGGCTCAACTCACATAACCACAAATGGTTTAAATAAGCATACAAAACTAACTAATTAAAATTAAATCATATATTTTTAATTAATAATGGGGTTTAAAATTCACGGTCATTATAATTCTAATCTAATTTAAAAAAATAAAATAAATTAATAATTTATTTAAATAAATAACATTTATTCTACAATAAGGGTAAGCCTCCTTAGCGATCAACGATTTTCTAGATAATATAGATTTTAACATTAATCATAAAAGAACCTGTGAGTAAATAGTTACCGTACAATTCATTTCTTCCATCATACAATGTCCAAATTAAATATAAGACATGGATTTACTATCAAGTCTTATTTTATTTAATTATATGTATTTCGATTCTAAAATGCACAACACCAAATAATGCAAATTAAAAACTACTTTCTAATTTCATTCTGCCTTGGCCAAGGACTACTGGGTTGTCATTTATCGAATCAAATAGGACATTCTTTTTTTTTACTAGAAGTGGTAGATCCTTTATTGATCATTCATTATTTCCATGTATAAATCATTATACCCAATCATACCCTTTGATATACCCTTAGAGTCTTAAGGGACATGTTAAAGTATAACTCATCATACACAAGATACTATTAATGATATAAAGTCTAAGGATTATTTGTACTACTATCACTTAAGGAATTCTTATTGATAGGTAAGTAAAACTCCATTAGGTATTCATTAGCGAACCACGTTCAATGAACTTATTTTCCAATAAACACCTACATACTTGCTTTAGTGTCTCCACACAAATGATTATGAGATCTATCATCCTCATCCAATGAGCAAGTCAACGTATTTTCCAATTTATCCGGATTCACTAATCCCTTTTTTAGTAATCCAACGATTGTGAACTATTTTAGTTTTAAGCTATCTAAGAATTTAGATCTCATTAGCACGATCATCATCATGATTCTAAAAGCATTGTTTAAAACTATAGGTTTATCACATATTATAAAAACAGCACCATGTAGATAAGTTAAATGCCTTTAATTGAATAACACTTTTATTAATAAATAAATAAGATTGTCTCAAAGTATAAGCTTTATCATCATACATGATTGGCTTGTATGCATACTACTTTCAAACGCTACTTGTTGTCGATGTCGGGAAAAAATCTTATCTCTTTTGACCTGATCTTTCTCTCTTCCTAAATTTGTTGTTTAAACCCTTATTTTTCTTATCTATTTTATGAAGGGTGAAGAGTTTTTAGGAAACGCCAACATGTATCATGTCGACGATTTGAACGGTTTACAGAGTCGCCAGTTGGTAGATTTGAAATGGTTGTACCAACTCAATCGAGCTTTGTTTGATTTTGCAAGTAGGCCTAATTACTGGACACTGTCAAAATTAGGTCTTAAAATCGAGATTCTAAAGTTCGGGGGCTTGGTTAAGTGAGGGGAAGGTGTTAGGCACCCCTAACTCCCGTAAAACACGGTACCGCATCTTTTTAATATTTTCCTTTTTATTTACAATGTGTGTGTGTATGCTGAAAGTAATTGAGCCTATGTTTGATTGATTTTGAAAGTAGTGCCTTGCTTCGTTGAACCTATATACGAAGGGTTTGATTTGATTTGCAAAAGTCCATTATTAGACAAGATATGAAAATGATGTTTTGAAAGGTTTGTGTTCAAACCCTTACGCTTGCATAGGATTAGAAGCCTGTTGATACTTCAATTTTTTTTTATCTTTTCAGCCTTTTGCTCGATTTAAATGGTGATGGTCGGGCTACGAAGCATCCTCGACCGCAAAATATATACAAGTGCCGGTCTTCTTTTGGGCATGACAGCCATCGGAGTGACTCTAGCACGAAAAACCATATTGCATTATGTTTGAGACCCGAATAATCGTTTTAAGGTCCTTCAGATATACATTTTTATAGAAAAACTGGCAGGGTACACTTGTAATGTGAAGTTTGTCCATAGTGGGAATCAGATTCTGATCAGTTTGTTCATGAATCCCACGATTCCTAGGCTCACATAGAAATAGACAAGAAAACCTTCACATCACAAATATTCACAAAGAATGTATATTTACATCTAGACGTCGCAAAACAAAGGATCCATCAGTCAAATCCTCGCATGCGCGTAGCCAAAGTTCCTCGTTCCCATTAGATAGCGATCTGAGGGTCGCGAGGTTGCTTTAATATTTAACAAAACTAGAAAGAAAGCTAGATTTAAATAAATCTTAGCCATTCTAGTTTCCCGGTTCTGGTTGGACCTATTTTGAACCGTTTGAAAGGCAGAAAGGGCTAAATTTAAATAAATCTAATTTGCCAAATTTACATTAAAACAACTGCATGTCAAATGAGTATTTAAAACAGATATTTAATCACAATGTATAATATATATATATATATATATATATATAATTATATATATACGAAAGTTGTAAAGGGCGACAAATTTCAAATCCCATGCCCGGACAGAAATGTAAATATATATATAAGTTGTAAAGAACCACGAATTGATCCAGGCTAGATTGGAATGTAAATATATATATATATATATATATATATATATATATATATATATATATATATAAAAGCTGTAAAAGAGCCACAGAGTAATCCAGGCTTGGCAGAATATAAATATATATATAAAAGCTGTAAAGAGCCACGAAATGATTCAGACTCGACAGAATGTAAATATATATATATATAAGCGGTAAAGTGTCATGAATTTCTCCAAGCTCAACTGGAATGTAAATATATATATATATATATATATATATATATATATATTTATAAAAGCGGTAAAAAGGCCACGGATTTCCAATCTAGGCCAAACTGAAATATAAATATCAATATATATAGTTAGTATATATATTAAAGCGAAAAGGCCACAAATTAGCAATCTAGGTCAAACGAAGTTAGAAAAATTATATATATATAGTTATATATATAAAAGCAGTAAAAGGGCCATGAATTTGCAATCTAGGCCCAATAGAATTAAAAGTTAGTATGTATATAGTCAAATATACATATAATAAAGCTAAAAAGGCCACGAATCAGCGATCAAGGCCAAACAAGTTAGTACATATATGTATATATTGAAAGTAGTATGCATACAAGCCAATCATGTATGATGATAAAACATATACTTCTTAAACGATCTTATTTATTTATTAATAAAAGTATTCATTTATTAAAGGCATTTAATTATCTACATGATGCTGTTTTTTATAATATGTAAATAACCCATAGTTTTAAGCAATGCTTTTAGAATCATGATGTTGATTATGGTAATGAGATCTAAATTCTTAAAAACTAAAATAGTTCCCAATCGTGAGATTACTAAAAAAGGGATTAGAAAATCAGGATAGATTGGTACATATATTACTTGCTTATTAGATGAGGATGATTGATCTCATGATCATTTGTGTGGAGACACTAAAGAAAGTATGTAGGTGCTTATTGGAGAATAAGTTCACTGAACGTGACTCGCTATGGAATACCTAATGGAGTTTTACTCGTCTGTTAAAAGGAATTGCTAATGTGATAGTAGTACAAGTGATCCTTGGACTTGAGATCATCATAATATTTTGTGTGTAATGAACTATACTTTAACTTATTCCTTAAGACCCTTAGGGTATATCAAAGGGTATGCTTGGGTATAATGAGTTACATATGGAGATAATGAATGATCAATAAAGAATCTACCACTTCTAGTAAAAAAAGAGATATGTCCTATGTGATTCGTTAAATGACAACCCAGTAGTCCTTGGCCAAGACAGAATGAAATTAGAAAGGAGTTTCTAATTTGCATTATTTGGAGTTGTGCATTTTCTAATCAAAATACATATAATTAAATAAAATAAGACTTGACAGTAAATTCATGTCTTATATTTAATTGGGACATTGTATGGTGGAAGGATTGAATTATACGGTAGCTATTAACTCACAGGTTCTTTTATGATTAATGTTAAAATCTATATTATCTGGAAAGTCGTTTATCGCTAGGGAGGCTTATCCCTATTATAGAATAAATATTATTTATTTAAATAGGTTATTAGCTTAATTTATTTAGTTAAATTAGATTAGAATTGTCCTAATTGATTTATTCACAACCGGTTTAATATGGAGAACCTAAAGGAAGGAAGAATAATTATTTAAGAAGGTAATGGCATAATCGTAATAATGCATTAAGTGAAATTAATTTAATTTATGGTAATAGAATAAATTAAATAACTTAATGTTTATTATTTAATATTTTAGAAATATTAAATATAAATTAATAAGAGGAGTCTTATTAATATTATTACAATTATTATTATTTTAATTCTAAAGGAGTTTAGGAATTAATTTAATATTAGTACTCTCACTTATTCCTAATGAGATTAGGAGGCAAATTAATTAAAGGAGTTTAATTAATTAATACCAATATGTTGGGAAGCGTAATTAATTAAATGAAACCCAATTCTAATTAGATTAGTAGGGTTAACCAATATCTATATAAGAGGAGTCTTATATCAGATATGAGATACACGAAATTCCAAGAGTTGGAGAGTACTTCTTTTTCTATAAAGAATAGAAAACAGGGCTGAGCTAACCACCCATCTTCTTGAGCAATTCTATTTCCTTGGTGAATCACCTTTAGAGGCCAAACACTTGGGTGGCTAACGTTGATCAAAGGAAGGAGCCAATACAGGATATTCAAGGAGATCACGAAGAGCAAGAAGTTGAACTCGTACCTGTGGAAGCTAGTTTCTACAAAGGAATGATTCTGATTTATCCTTACTTTTCTATTATTGATAATTGAGCACAAAACATGATCATGGTGAGGGTTTGTATAAAAATTTTAAAACTTGTTTTATCACGCTTCCGCCCTTAATTGTGTAATTTGATTACATGTATGCGTAACATACAAACCCAACATATATATACATAAACGCGAGTAAAAGCAATGGATCGACGATCCAGGCTGTGCAAATGAAGAAAAACGTATATATATATATATATATATATATATATATATATATATATATATACTAATATATACTAAAAAGTTAGCTAAAACAGCCATAGAACTGAGTTTCGGGCAAAATCAAAAGATGAAACTTGATATGCACGTTCACATATACGTAGTAAAGTAGAAAATGAGTTCTGATCGTAAAAGTACTTACAATGGACTGCTACACCGGCTTTTGTCACTTAGTAGGCTTCAATTGGACGTTTCCACCAGTTAATTTTTGGTATGTCGTAGAATATACATATACAAACTTGTTAGAAGAATAAAATTGAAGTTTAGAGTAAAAGAAGTAGGGTTAAGGGATGAAACGGGTGGAGTTTCAGAGTGTTTTTCTATTTTTTTTCTTCTTATTTGGCAATGGGGAGGGTCTTATATTTAAAGACCCAATGGTTGCAGGTGTAACTGCAGCAGCCGCGGGACTACTTGCGGCTCCCCAAGTGGGGCCCACTCCAGTGGGTCCCGTCGTCTAGAAGTACGTGTACTCCGAGCAACGCGATGTCAGGTTCGAACCTTCATAGCTTTTGATCAGAGCGTCCGTTTGAGTCGTGCTATACCTTTCCGGAAAGCCCTTTCTGATAGTGTCAACATGACATGGGAGTTATTCTTTTTTGAATCCAGGAAGATGAGTTTATAATCAAATCTTCATTTTCTCGCTGTTTGTCCGTTAAGCTGTATTGTGCTGTTTTCACTCGGGATCAATGTTATGGCTCTTTCTGACCTTCATTGCATTAATTCGGCTTGATTTTGATTGGATTGGCTTCAATTTGATAAAATGACCGTTTTAACCTCTCTAAGGGTTGTCTCCTGTGTTGGCACGGTCTTCGACTGTTATCGACGTAGGAAAAAAATGCGGGTCGAGTTGGACCTGAATATTTCTCTCTTCCTAAGCTTTGTTGTCTACCCTTATTTTGTCTGTTTTATGAAAAGGGTGAAGGTTTTTTAGGAAAAGGCCAACATATATCATGTTGACGATTTGAATGAATCACAGAGTCGCCAGTTGGTAGATTTGAAATGGCTGTACCAACTCAACCTAGTTTTGTGTGAAAGTAGGCCCAATTATTGGACAATGTCGAAACGGAATCTTTGAAACTGAAGTTCTAAGTTCGGGGGCTTGGTTAAGTGTGGGGAAGGTGTTAGGCACCCCACAACTCCCGTGAAAACATGGTACAACATCTTTTAAATATTTCCCTTTTTATTTGCAATGTGTGTGTGAATGCTAAAAGTAATTGGGCCTACGCTTGTTGATTGAAAGTAGTGTTTTACTTCATTGAACCTATATACGAAGGGTTTGATTTAATTTTCAACTTTCTTAGAAAAGATATTTAAAATGATATTTTGAAAGTCGGTTTTCAAACCCTTACACTCTCATAGGAATAGAAGCCTGTTGATACTTCTATTTTATCTTTTTAGCCTTTTGGCTCAATTTGAATGGTGATTGTCGGGCTGCGAAGCATCCTCGACCACAAAATATACACAAATACTGGTCTTCTCATGGGCATGACAGTCATCAGAGTGACTCTGGCACGACAAACTATTATTTCACTATGTTGAGACCTTAAACATGGATAACAGTTTAAAGGTCTTTCGGATGTACATTTTTATAGAAAAGTTGGCAGGGTACATTTATAATGTGGAGTTTGTGCATCGTGGGAATCAGATTCAAATCAGTTTGATAATGAATCCCACGATTCCTAGGCTCACAGAGGGAAGCCAAGAAAACTTGCACGACTCAAATATGCACAGAAAATGGATATTTACATCCAAACGTCGCGAAGACCAAGGATTCATCAGTCAAATCCTAGCCTGCGCGTAGCAAAAGCTTCTCGTTCCCAATAGATAGCCATCTAAGGGTCGCGAGATTGCTTTCAAATGAATAAAACTAGAAAGAAAGCTAGATTGAAATAAATCTCAGCCATTCTAACTTTTCGGTTCCGGTTGGACCTATTTTGAATCGTTTGAAAGATAAAATTGGCGAGATTTAAAGCAATCTGGTTTGCCAAAATAGATATCAGTGCCGATTTACATCAAATGAATATTTACAGCAGATATTTAATCATATTGAATAAAGGATATATATATAGTTATATATAGACGAAAGCTATAAAGGGCGATGAGTTTTCACTTTGATGCCCGGACTGAAATATAAATATATATATATATATATATATATATATATTTCCATTCTGTCAATAAAATCAATAAAGGGCGACGGATTTCAAATCCTATGCCCGAACTGGAATGGAAATATATATATATATATATATATATATATATTTATAAAAAGCTGTAAAAAGTTATAGAGTAATCCAGGCTGGACATAATTGAAATATATATATAAAAGCTGTAAAAAGCCATAAGATGATCCAGGCTTGACAGAATGAATATATATATATATATATATATATATATATATATATATATATATATAAGTTTTAAAAAGCCACGGGATGATCCAGGCCTGATAGAATGGAAATATATATATATATAAGCTGTAAAAAGCCACGGGATGATCCAGGCCTGACAGAATGGAAATATATATATATATATAAGCTGTAAAAGGGCGATGGGTTTTCACTCCAATGCCCAGACAAAAATGTAAGTATATATATATATATATATATATATATATATATATATTTATAAAAGCGATAAAAAGATCATGAAATGATCCAGGCCAAATTAGAATGTAAATGTTAATATATATATATATATATATATATATATTAAAATAATAAAAAGGCCACGAAGTAGAAATCCAGGCCTAAATAAGTCAAAAAAATTTATATATATAGTTATATATACAAAAGCGGTAAACTACCACGGATTTGACATCCGGGCTTGACAAAATTGAAAAGTTAGTATATATATAATTAAATATATACACAATAAAGCCAAAACGGACCAGGGTCAATAACCCAGTCCGGCGAAGGGCCTATATATGTATATATATATATATATAAGTGGTTCAAAGTTGCGGATCGTCGATTCGGGCTGTGCAAATGCAAAAAAACATATTAATGTACTAAAATGTACAAAAACGTAAGCAAAAATGGCCACGGAACTGAGTTCCGGGCATAATCAAAAAATAAAACTTAACGTGCAAGTGTATAAATGCGCAATAAGTAGTAGGAATTTCTTGATTGTAAAAATACTCATAATGGACTGCTACACTGGCTTTTTGCCAAATCTTAGGCTTCAAACGGGCATTTCCACCGCTAAGTTTTTGATATGTGGTAGTATATGAGTATACCTATGTGTTAGAGTGATAAAATTTGGGTTTGGAGTACTAGAAGTCGGGGTAGGAAATGAAATGGGCGGAGTTTCAGAGCTTTTTTTATTTTTTTATTTTTTGGCATGGGGTGAACTTATATTTATAGACCCAATGGAAGCGGGTCTACCCGCCGCAGCCGCGGGTCTACTTGCGGCCCCACGTGGCTGGCCCCGGGTTGTGGGTCCTATTGCCTCAAAGTACGGGCACTCCGAGCAACGCGAGGTCATATTTGAAACTTTTTAACTTTTGATCGGAGCTTTCGTTTGAGGTGTGCTATGCCTTTCCAAAAATCCCTCACTGAGAGCCTCACAATGACATGGGACTAAACCTTTTTCGAGTCCAAGAAGACGGGTTCATAACCGAGTCTTCAATTCTTTGTAGTTTGTCCTTTGAGCTGTCTTGCACTGTTTTCACTCGGGATCAGTGTTATGGTTCTTTCTGACCTTGATGGCATCAATTCGGCTTGATTTTAACTGGATTGGCTACAAGTTGGTAAAATGACCATTTTACCCCTCCGGGGGTTATCTCATATACTGGCACGGTCTTCGACTGTCTTCCCAGAGTTGTTTCCGAGGTTTTGATCCTAGCCGACTCTGTTTGTCCTCAAGGTTGTCTCCGAGGCTGACTTGGTTTCCCAGGGTTGTTTCTGGGGACGATGTGATGCTTTGGGGTTGTCTCTAAAGTTGATTTGGCCTCCCGGGTTGTAACCAGGGCTTGACCTGACCTCCCAGATTATGATCGGGCCTAAACTAGATCTCCTGGTGTTGTCTCTGGGGTTATTGTACCTCCCGGGTTATGATCAGGGTTTGACTTAACATCTCGGGGTTGTCACCAGTGTTGAATTGACATACCGGTATTGAGACTAGGACTGAGTTGACATCCTAGTATTGAGACCGGGGCTACTTGACATCCCGGTATGGTTACCGGGGCTTCACTTAACATCCTAGTATTTCCAGGGTTTAACTTGACATCCTGGTATTGTGACCGGGGTTGAGCTTGACATCCCGGGGTTGTCACCGAGGCTGCTTGACTTCCCGGTATGGTTATCGGGGCTTCACTTGACATCCTGGTATTGCCGGGGTTTAACTTGACATCCCGGTATAGTGACGGGGGTTGAGCTTGACATCCCGTAGTTATCACCAAGGCTGAGTTGTCATCCCAGTATGGTGAACAGGGCTGCGTTGACGTCTCGGTATTGTGACTGGGGTTGATCTTGACATCCCGGTGTTGTCGTTGGAAGATAAAAGATGGTTTTGCCTTATTGTATGGTTAGTAATTGGAAAACAAAATTTTGAGTGTCTACAGATGCCCCTCTTTATCATGTTTATGTAATGTAGTAGAATGAACATGATAAAGATTTACTAGAAACTTAAAATATGATAAGATATATTTAATGATGCAAATCGCAATGCAATGAATGTTAAAATGTCTTCGCAAATCATATTTTGTACTTCGCAAATCGCATATCATATCGCAAATCGCATCGCAACTCGTATATCGCATCGCATATCGCATCATAAATCGCTTACCCTTATCGGTCATGGATGATGCATGTGTTGGGGCTGATCTCAACGGTTGACTTTCATCAGTGCTGTTGATGTCTATGCTGGTGTTGATTCTAACAGTTTAATTTCCATCGGTGTTGTCGATGCTTGTTTGATGAAGATAAATTGAAATGTTTTCTTCATTTCTGCTGGGGATGATGTTCTGAAATCATCGAATCTTCCCGATATTTACATTGGAAATTTACAACGGTGCCTACCCTGCTGGTAGTTGACAATGATGCCTACCCTGATGGTAGTTGACAACGGTGCCTACCCTGATGGTATTTGACAACGGTGCCTACCCTGCTGGTAAGACAACAGTGCCTACCTTGACGGTAGTTAACAACGATTGATCATTGGACTGTCTAGATGTCTGCTCGAATGGTAGTTTACAAAGCTTTGTATCACCGAACTGTCTCGATGCCTACTCGAACGGTAGTTTTTAATAATAGAATTTTTCCTCGATTCTGGGTATTTAATGCTTATACATATTTAACTCTACTAGGTATGCATGCTTAATTTTTTAATGGAGATGCGCGCTGATATAGTGCTTGTTGCACATCTGCAGACCATGCATGATGTGATGATCTTAATTTGTCCTAGGTTGATGTATATGCTTAATTGCAATGATGTAAAGCCATACCTCACCCTTTCTGAGGCGATTTGGATTTTCTTTTCAGCCATGGATTTTGATAGGCCTATCAGCTTCAACTCCCGTGTGGCTCCTCTTGTCATTCGCAGAGAAGATTTAGATGTTTCCCTTTCATATGTTATCTTTGGTGGGGATCTCGCAGAGGCTGCTATTTTTCTTTCTGAATCTGGACCTGGTGTTGGTTCCATGGTTCAGACACTGATGGCTTTACTAGGAGACATCCCGATATATTCGCTGAAGTAGTGTTCAACGTCTTACATCACCGGATCTTTCCCTGATGCTATGCTGGATTGACGCCAACGATTTGATCATTGATTATGAAAAGGGGTGAGCTCTTTACTTGCGACCCTGCTGGATTAGATACTGGCTTAGCTGATGACCCGGGTGTTGCTAACGTCTTGAAGGATGTAGCCTATTCTTTCATTACCTAAATTTTAACTTCGGTGTAGAGGCCTCGACTTGTGAGGACTTGGCGCAGATTGACATGTTTGATGATGTAGATTTCATTTGCTAGACCTTTTGTCATAGAGCATCTATTTTTTTCGAGTTAAGGACTCTCTTGAGAATTTTTCCCTTTTTGTGGAGGGACAAGCTTATGTTGCCTTGATTTCTTTTAGGAGTTCTTCCCCTTCCTTTTGGTGAGAGGCTTGGTCCCGCCTTAGAATCCTTCCATTTCCTGGAATTAAAAAATGCCCCAGCCCTTTCGCAAGTTGTTTACCGGGGTTCATAGAAGAAACTCAATTTGTTGACTACATCCAGAGTGAGCAATATCCTGCACATTAGACAAAAAATAAGATGTGCCAAAAGCTTGCCGGCTCGGGCCTTCAGGATTAGTATGCTCTTGTGAATGAGGCATTTGAAGTTAAAGTTTATGAAATTGAATGCTTGTATTACTAAGCTTTTATCTGATCGCTAAAGATCTGAAATTGAGTATGAAAATGAATTTTTCCTAAGGAAATCAAAATTTTCATTTGACAAGTTATGAAATCGTAAAAAAACCTTTAAGTATCCATAGTCATTTTTCATGGGTAGGATCGGATTCAAAAGACTCATCTCCCTTTATCAGAGACACCTCATCTTTGCTCTAAACACCGCTCTTCACAGAATTAACATCATATGACATGTGCACTATCAGTGACGCAACCCTTATCAGGGGTTTCTCTTTTATGACTTTAGATGATCTCATTTTTATCTTGTAAAATTTTTATGCTTTCCTCGCTTAACTCTGTCTCATTTTCTTAGGGTATTCAGGGTTACCAATGTAACGAGTTTTGGACCAATGACTCCTAAACCAGACGGCTTTAGGGCACTAGGTGTTAAGACGCCCTTTCGGGTTTACTGGCTTGAGTAATAAAGGCCACACTTCGAGACAAGTCAGGCGGTCTATTCTATTTGATCCCCACTGTACAAGATTCATTTTCTTAGGCTCTAAATTACTCGTGCAGCAAGTGTTGGGCTGGTGACTCCCAAACCAGACGGCTTTAGGGCACCAGGTGTAGAGACACCCCTCGGGCTTAATTAGTCGAGTAACCTAGACCACGATTTAGATCTGCTCAGGTTTTGCCTTCTTCTTCTTGTAATGCTCATTTTCTTAGGCACTGAGTTACCCATGTAATGAGTGTTGGGCAGGTGACTCCGAAACCAGATGGCTTTAGGGCACCAGGTGTAAAGACACCCCTCAGGCTTAATACCTCGAGTAACCCAGGCCACGATTCGAGACATTAGGCTGGCTACTAATTGTCATCCATGTCGCTATAGTTTCATACCCCACAACTAAGAGTTACGGTGGTCGCAAATTGCAGACATGCATATGAGGTCAAGTTTGTTCCAAAAAGCGCTTTAAACTAGTATGTCGTGCCTAATCAAAAGGTTAAATTATCTTAATTCTCTAATCGTTCTCGTGATTCTTTCTCCACAGATGCTTATCAGAATTAATCCAATTCATAACAAGTTAAGCAAAAATCTCATCTTTTTAAAACTTTTTTCTAAGATTCTAACGCAAGATTTATCTATACTTAATATGTATACCATTGCCAATGCATGTAACTGGAAATTGAAAGCACATAAAGAGATGAAAGAGTCGTACCTTATCAATGGATCACAATATTATAAGAAAATTATGATTGGGAAAGACCAATTGATCATACCAGATCGCCAATAATGGAAGCTTTGATGATGACAGACCATGCTGATGGTGCCGACTGGTGAAATTTTATTGGAAGGTTGATAAATGCCCCAATGTTGAGTTGTCGCAATTTTTGAAATTTCTCCAGCCTTGCTTATCGTCTAGGGTGATTGCTTTGTTGTATGTTTGACAGATGGGCTGATAAGACGTCGAGATCGTAAGAGTCTTTTACCTCATAACCCACATGATGAATAGGTAGTGCATATGGGCCTTAATGTTTGGATGCCCCAATCATTGTTTCTGACTTGTGGGTGCAATTGACTTTGATAGTTGATATCGAAAGGCCTGTAGATTTTACTGAATTGGACTCAAGGGCTTGTGATGGTTGGTGATATGATGGCTTTAACCGGATTTGGTTTGATCAGTGAGGTTTAATCTATGGCCTTTTACTCAAGGAACAGATCATCGGGTATGAGATAGACTTTTTCATGATAGTTGCCCCTATTCTTCTGTAGGTCAAAAGAGATCAAGTCTTCTCGCACTTTAGTAGTGATGAGTTTCTGAAGGTTTGCATCTTAGGATGTATGCTATTTCATCACTAGGACTGACTGTCTTAAGGCATCACTACTTCATCCTTTTGAGACTTGCTCCAGATTTGATGGAACAACATTGAGGTGTTGTTGGGTCCCCTCAACATGGGTCATCGATCTGGAGTGTCTTTCTTGGAGGTAGGCTTTTCAGGTCTGTCCTTCATAAGTTGACTCCTACGCTAGAGGAGTATGAGCGCCTCACGGGTTTGACCTTAGATCTTCCATGTGCCAGGACAGCCATTAGTGACATGAGACGACCGTTCATGACCATGACTGGTTTGAGACACAGAGTCGTCACTGAGGAGATTAATGCGGGGCATGTGGTGTCCCTGGACTATTTTATCGATTGCTTTGGCCGGCTGAACAGCTACGAGTGATATTCAAGAGATTTTATTATCCCCGCAGATGAGTGGCAGTTTGCACGTGTGGACATTCTGTTGATGTGCGTCACAGCTTATTTGTATATGCCACTATATATGAACCACTTGGATATTAGCTTGATGGTAGTGGTTCATGTTCTCAGACAGGGTTTTACCATCCTGCCTATGATATTTGCCGAGACTTTGAGGTCGGCCACATTCCGCCATTTCCATCCAGTGGGGTTTTTCAAGGGCAGCGCCATTCTGCTGTACGTATGGTTCATGACATACTTGAGTTCCATCGGCACTTTCAAAAATCATAGGTACTGCTTTACTCATGAGATATCCTTGTCCTACTCTTTTCGATCGATAGAGTGTACAAATGCGGCATCTTGGTTAGCCTTTTTGCTGGCGATTGATCATCAATTTTCGACTTTTCCCTGCTCAGGTTTTAGTTCCCCTTACAGCTTCATCACTCATGCAGACGATATGGATTACCTGCCCTTGGCTGGTTTGAGAGGGGTGACCACATATCATCCGCTGGCAGTCATGGGCCAGTTTGATCAGTTTCAGAGCCTTCACCACTTTGAGGGGGCTACGGATCAGCGGGTATTAGCTTTATCTTTGTCGTCAGCCGACCTCACTAGGACTTATGAGTGTTGGATTCGTAGGGAGATGGATGATTTTTCTACTAGCCATCCAAATCGTTCCCCAGAGTATTCTGCATGGTTGGAGGCAAATATCGCATTGGCTGCTTTTATCCAGTCAGCTCCGAGCATTGATTCTGATAAGGAGGAGCCTATGGAGGAGCTTGATTCTCCCACAGAGGATGATTTATTTTCTGGTTTGACAGCATCCTTGGTTAGTAACCCACCGAGCATTCCAACTGGGACAGATCCAGCTTTTATTGATTCACTGCTCGGATGACCTTTGAGAGGGATCATGCTAAAGCGTTGATGTTGACAGGCCTTTCTGGAGGGATGCTGATTTTGCTGCTAGAGACGAGGCTTGAGCTACCAGGGATGCAGCATTTGTTAACATTGAGGAGGCTTTAGTTGTCCGGGATGATAGATGATCACAATATCACTATGCAGATGGCAGTGGATGTTCTAGCCAGTATGGAGACTGAGGGTATTGAGCTTGCAGCTCCTTCTCCATCTTCTGAGAGGGATGCCATGTTGGCAATGCTATCCCGTTTGTCCATAGGTTCGCAGACTAGCTTTATTTTTCCTGCACATACTAGATCAACCATTTTTGTCATGTACAGGATACTAAGTATATATTAAATAGTATTATATATTAGAGAAATATATTTTGATTCACTTCCCTGTTGGATATTTATTGTCATTGTTGAATGATTACCACTTCTTTCATGACTGGCTGTTGTTGATGTATCACGATCTTCTCCCTGATGGATGGACAGTGAGATGACAGAGAATATCTCAGCAGGGCCTGATGATCAGGGAGACTTGATAGTATTTGGGTTTTATAGGGTTTTGGTGTGTTGGGACTGGTTTTTATTGGGTTTTTTGTTCTTTCTTTGAAGGTCACACCGCACCATGAATGGCTGCTTACGTACTCCCGGGTGGAGGGAGATCAGGTCATTCGTAGTTCAAGCTTTGCCTGAATGGCTTGAGAAGTGTTTCTTTTGGGTTTGAACTTGGGTTTAATGGGTTTTTGAATTTTTTGTTTGGTTTGACCGCACCAGGAATGGCTGCCTACGTACTCCCGGGCTGAGGGAGATCAGGTCATTCGTAGTTCGATCTTGGACAAGACCTGATTGGTTTGATTTTTTGATTGATTTTAACTTTTTGATTTTTTTGATTTTTTAATTTTTTAATTTTTTGATTTTTATATGCACGGAAAATAAAAGGAATAACACTAATAAAGTGATAACGTCCCAACATCTCCTACAACTCGCAACTCTCCTCTGGATCTACGTCTTCCTAGCAAGCTGAGGCCTGATAGTCCAGTTGTCAGTGGTTATGTTACCTTCGAAGCTCGTGATATAGGTTACCTCCTGGTTCTGAATATCTTCAATCATGGCCGTAACTTGATCTTCTTTTGATTCAACATATCCTTTAAGGAGGCTCAAATTGGACTAGTCGCAAAAAGCGATGAACTCTTTATTCCTCGATGGGTTGGCTTCCTCGAGAACTTCACTAACTTTTTCTCCATCTGTTCCTTCACCTTTCTCACAGGTTTAAGAGGATTCGAGTATGAAATCACTCTTGAACTGTTGTTGTATTTCTCGCAAGGAACTTTCCTTTTTGGCTTTTTCCACACTGGGAAGGATCAGTATTTCCTCCTCATCATCCAGGAGGGTAAAGTCAGGAACGTGGTTGCTAACTTTTGGCAACCAAATGTTAGATGATGGTGGATGATTTTCCTTGGGGGATTCTCTTGTCTCCTCTGACACCCACCATCATTGGGGCATTAGGATCAGTCCACCTGATTCCTTGGGGCATTAGGATCAGTCCACCTTGTGTTCTGCCAGGATTGGTGCTCATAGCCGTCACCCCCTTTGAACTTCCTGTTTCGAGTGAACATCTTAAGCTCTTTATTTCCATTTCGCCTTTCCTGGTTATGGGGACTTCTGTGACACCCCCAGAATTGGTCCAATACCAACCCATTCTGAGTCGCCAAATACACTAAACAAAATCCAAATACAATCTTTTATATCAAACGGTCGTGCAAAATACGACCACACAACTGTGAGTGTTAATACAGACATGTAGAAAATATTAACATTCAAACTAAGTCCTCATTACATTTATTATCACACTGTTTTTAAAAAAATAGTGAGGACTTCTACAGCTCTAACTCGGACCATCATTCCATTCCCCGACTAGTACCCGCGATATTCTCATTTTCTGAAGAGAACAATAGAAGAAAAAGGTAAGCTCAACTAGCCCAGTAAAGAATATTATGACTAAGATAATGAAGAATAAATTATCGTTTGCCTTCAATAAATCAGATAAAATATTATGGACAACACGTTTTAGATCAATATTCGCAGCGAAAATAACAATTCATTAGAAGAGTTAAGTAGAGAATGATGTCTACTATCTTCTTTGATTTAAAAGTCCATCATTAATATTTTATCCGTGTAACATCAATCAATATACATCTCGAATCAAATATTCATCTTTTGCACTACGGGCCAAAGATATTCATTTGTACCACCAGTTGGTCATGTTCATCTCAACACCTGTCCATCTTTGCAATACGGGCCAAAGATATTCATCAGGTAATCATTCATCTTTGCACTACAGGCCAAATATATTCCATCAAACAATCATTCATCTTTGCACTACAGGCCAAAGATATTCAGTTATATGACCATTTAGGAATGAGGATGTGACGAACGAGAATTTTGTAAAGATATTTGAATATTTATTGAAATAAATAAATATTTTTAATGATTTAATTATTGAGTTAAATAATTAATTCATGAATTTGTGGTAGATTAATTTAATTATATGTGTTACATTAATTAAATTAATGTATAGTGATTTAATAGTTCAAAGTATTTAATTAATTAAGTTTATTTGATTAATTGAATTAATTAAATAAGCATATGTTACTTTAATTAATTTAATAATTAATTAAAGAATTAGTGAATTAACATAATTAATAAATAAATATATTAATTATGTGACAATATAATTTAATGTAAAATTTATTATATTTTATTTAATTGATTTAAATAAAATTGATTGATTAATTAAAGTGTTACAATTAACTATATA
The DNA here is from genome assembly GCA_020205555.1 of Panax stipuleanatus. Taxonomy (NCBI): domain Eukaryota; kingdom Viridiplantae; phylum Streptophyta; class Magnoliopsida; order Apiales; family Araliaceae; genus Panax; species Panax stipuleanatus. The sequence goes on along the minus strand of CM035119.1, from coordinate 32,620,936 downwards.
CTAAACTAGTTAATTAAAATAAATGAAAAAGGAATTAAGGGTGTAGCCAAACAAGGCCTTAAGGGGAGTTAGTCCGTTTGTTATACAACGGATATATTATATATACGTATATTATCCTGTTAAACGGAATTGTTTTTCATTTTGTTCAAAGTCAGAGAAAGAAATAAAAAAAAAAACTTAGAAATCTTCAGAGAGAAGAAGAAGAAGAGAGAAAGAGGTTTGAGGAATCTTGAGTATTGTATTAGATTTATCTTCATACTAACAAAGGGTAAGAGTAATTAAAGAAGTGAGTAATAACTGTAGCTTGCGCACGAGGCAAGTTTTCTATCCCTAACTTACTATTATTGTTGGGCAAGTTTCCTAAACTAAACTCTTTAAATTAAGCAATTGCTATGCTTAATTATTATTGTTGAGTAAATTCTTACTCTTGAATATCCAAGTTTAGAATTTCACATGAGATGCCATGATTCTTTTAAAAGTATTATTTAAGTGTACAATACTTATTTGATTGTATACCTTGAGAAGTTAATATTCAATTTGAATATCATTTATTGAGTTATCCAAACCAACTTTATTTGGTGCGGATTCTGATGTCAAACTGAGATGAACAACCCTAATATAGGGAATTAATGAAGATGCTTAAAGCGTTAAGATAGTGTGCACAGTATCAGTACGAAGGGCTGATCTCCCTAAGTACGAGAAGTAAAGTCTATAGTCTTGTGACTGTTAAAGGTTGGAAAGGTTAATATACTTGACAACCTAAGACTCGGTTCAAGGTCTTAATGACCCTCAGAAGTAATTTGACTCTTGATTAATATTCTTGATTCAAAAGTTGAGAAGTAATTTGACTCTTGATTAATATTCTTGATTCAAATGTTGAGCTTTCTGTTATTCAGAATTCTTTCACTCGCATGTTATTATTCTGTCATATTTTTATACTTGCGGGCATCCGTGCTCACTCTTGCATAATAACATTGCAGCTAATAATGAACGAAGTGATGTACCTTCTAGTAGCAAGGGCAAAGGAAAAGCTAACAAGTGATGAAGATTTGTGTTGTCATGAATAATGTTAAAGTTTAAGATTTATGTGTGATGATTTAAGACTTATTTATTTACGTTTCCAAAACAGATATTTAAGGTTAAGTATAACCTGGGATTTATGATGTATTTTTATTTCAGATGATGTAAGATGATGATTTATTTATCTAATAAATGAATTTCATTATTTATGGGTAGATAGTTGTATGATATTGGAATAGTGAACACCAAATCCTATAGAAATTAAGATACCGGATTTGGGGGTGTCACAAGTTGGTATCAGAGCCGTAGGTTATGAACCTTAGGTGGGGGGAAAACCTTAGGATAGTAGCCTTCATGAAGATAGTAATGACATCTCTGATTTGAGTTCTAAGAAAGATAATAAAATTACCTTATGTGCTATGTGCTTATGTGTTCATACTTGTTAGAGTATTGATTAACATCACGTAAAAACTAAGACTTAAAACTTATTTTGTCAGGATGTCAGATACTGTAGGAGCTAGTCAGCCCAGGGATGTTGTACCCCTAGAGACTAGAGATGAGGAGCCCCGGGACATACACACTGTCTAGGAGCAGTTAGTACAGCCAGAGCCATCTCCTGTGATTCCAGATTTTGGTCAGGAGCATGAGCCAGCGATTTACTCAGAGGAGGACCCTGAGGAGGTTGAGATCCCGGCTGAGGCAGCCGAGGAGGAGGAAGATAAAGACCCTGAAGAAGAAGAGGAGGAGGAAGATCTTGAGGAGTTCCCACCGAATTCTGTCAGTGCTGATATGTACGATTTATTATATGATCGCAACGTAGAGTTACGAGATACAATTCAGGAGTTGAGGGAGCAGTCAGTTGCTCAGGGTGGTGAGATTGAGATACTCCACACCCGTCTTGGCAATGTGGAGTGGGATTTGGTTCATGAGAAGGGCCAAACTGAGCAGAAGACAGAGGAGATAGAAAAGTTAAAGAATGAGTTGAAAGAGAAATCTGAAAGACTCGCCATAGTGGAAGAAACTTGGGTGAGAAATGCACGACGTGCAGATCTAGCAGAGGATGATGTGCGTGCGAAGAGAGTTAAGGTTGCAGAGACGTGCTACACGTTTCTGAGGGCAATGGATGAGGCCCAGGACCGAGTTATGAGATATCCAATTCAGTTTGAGGGACTGCCTGGGTATATGTTAGATCGCAGGACTATGTCCCGCATTATAGAGGAGGAACGTAGTGAAGCTGTCCGACGCCTTAGTAGGCCGTGATAGGATAATATGATATTGTTAATGTTTAAATAATCGTAAATAATGTAAATTCCAATGTGATTATAAACAAAGGAATATTGTGATAATGTAAATCCTGTAGAAACTTTATTTCAGGATAGTTGATGTAAATGGCAGAAATGCTATCGTATTGTATTAAAAGCTTTTGGTTTTAATAAAATAATAAAGTTGTTTAAGATGATATGGGTTAGGTGAGTATGTTAAAGTATTTAACATTATGTGATACTCTTTGGACTAGTTAATGTAAATTCCGATGTGATTAAAAACAAAGGAATATTTTGAGAAACTAAATCCTGAAGATTCTTTATATTGGGATAGTTGAAGTAAATGACAGAGATGCTATAGTACTATGTTTAAAACTTTTGATTTAAATAAAATATCAAAGGTTATTTGAAAAGAAAAGAGTTAAAGTGGTTATGTTAAATATTTGAGTTAATTCTTAAATATTTAAGTGATTTAATAAAGATCTAATGAGCATATATTCTTAACAGAAATATGCCGCCAAGAAGGAGACAAAATCGTCGACAAGCCCAAGAGGGGTCAACCAATAACAACAATGATGCCAATGCGAACCCCGTTCAGCAGTTGGTAAATCTGTTGGCTGGAGCGATGAACAATCAGCCTCAAGCTCCACCAAACACCTCATTTAAAGACTTTAAGGCAGTGGGACCGCCAGATTTTAAGGGTTCCACGAACCCGATAGAAGCTCAGACTTGGGTTATGGAAATGGAGAAAATTTTTGAGGTCGCCCGTGTTAGGGAGGACCAGAAGACCGCCTACGCGACATTTATGTTAAAATCAGAAGCCAGCTACTGGTGGCAGGCAAATAAGATCAGGGGAGGAGAAGGTGTAATAACCTGGGAAAGGTTTAAAGAAATGTTTTTCGAGATGTATTTCCCGACCAGTTCCCAGAATCAAATGGAGGTGCAGTTTCTGGAGTTGAAGCAGGGGAATATGTCTGTGCCCGACTACGCGGCAAAGTTTAACGAATTGTCTAGGTTTGCCCAATATCAGGTGCATACTGACGAAAGAAAGGCTAGGTGTTTTGAACAGGGACTGAAACCCTGGTTGTATAGCAAGGTGTCGATGTTTCAATTGAACACTTTTGCTGGAGTTCTGGAGAAGGAAATTCTCGCTGAAGGTGGAAGCGAAGCGGTGTCTAAGTACAATCAGGATCAAAAGAAGAAGAAGAATGATAGTGAAGGAAACAATAAGGCTAGTGGCAATCACACAAGGGGAATTAATAATCATAAACGAAAATGGAATGACAACCTGTCGTCTGTAAGTCAGCAAGGTAGTCAGAAGAAAAAGTTAGAACCATGCCCAACCTGTGGGAAGACTCACTTAGGAGTCTGCATGAAAGGAAAAAGAGTTTGTTACAACTGTGGTCAGGAAGGCCACATAGCACCTAACTTCCCTAACCCTAAGAAGGGCGCCTGTTACACATGTGGCTCAAAGGATCACTTGGCTAGAGACTGTCCAAAGAAGGCATCTGGAGGGGCAGGGTCAGGTGGACATAAGGGAAATAATAGTGGAAATCCTCTTACCATTACCGGACCAACTTCGACAAACCGACCAACTGCAAGGACATTTAACATGACCGTACAAGACGCTGTGCAGTCTCGTGATGTGGTGTCAGGTATCATTCCGATCAATAAAGTCAATGCTTATGTTTTATTTGATTCGGGTGCTACTTGTTCATTTATATCCGATGACTTTGCAAAGAATTTAGAATTGCTTAAAGACGAATTAGAAATCCCTATGAACATAGAGATTGCGAACAAGGAAGTAATTCCTGTTAAATATATACACAAGAACTGTAGAGTGGATATTAAGGGTAACGTTATGAATATAGATCTTATCCCGATTAAACTTGGGGAATTTGACGTTATCCTGGGAATGTATTGGCTATTCAATTATGGAGCCGTAATTGATTGCCAGAAGAAATGTATTAACCTTATGACTCCATCAAAGGTTGTGTTTTATGGCAGCAAATCGCCTAGACAAGCGAGTTGTCTGACGATGATGCAGGCCAGGAAGTTATTAAGACAAGGCTGTGTGGGGTATTTAGCCTACATAGTCGATAGTCGTAAGGAGAATTCAAAGTTAGAAGAAATACCAGTCGTAAGAGACTTCGTGGATGTTTTCCCGGATGATCTGCCAGGACTTCCGCCTGACACGGAAGTAGATTTTGTTATCGATTTGGTGCCAGGAACGGCTCCAATATCGAAAGCACCGTACCGGATGGCTCCGGTAGAAATGAAGGAATTGATGGTACAGCTACAAGAGCTGTTGGACAAGAAATATATTCAACCGAGCGTATCACCGTGGGGAGCGCCGGTATTATTTGTTAAGAAGAAGGATGGAACGATGCGACTCTGCATTGACTATAGAGAATTAAACAAGGTTACCATTAAGAATAGGTATCCGTTGCCAAGGATTGATGATCTGTTTGATCAATTAAAAGGAGCGAGATATTTCTCGAAGATATACCTGAGAAGTGGTTATCATCAGTTGAAGGTGAGGCCCGAAGATGTCCCAAAGACAGCGTTTAGGACACGATATGGTCACTACGAATTTTTGGTTATGTCATTTGGTCTAACAAATGCGCCTGCAGCATTTATGGGCTTAATGAATGGAGTGTTCAAGCCGTTTCTGGACAAATTCGTAGTGGTTTTTATTGATGATATATATTCTAAGACCAAGGAAGAACATGTTGAGCATTTGAAGTTGACGTTAGAAGTATTAAGAAGAGAGAAGTTGTATGCCAAATTCTCAAAGTGTGAATTCTGGATTGAAAGGGTGCAATTTCTCGGACATGTGATTGATAAGGACGGAATTTCGGTGGATCCCTCCAAAGTCGAAGCGGTGATGAATTGGGATCAGCCGAAAACATCGTCGGAAGTAAGAAGTTTTCTTGGATTAGCTGGTTACTATAGAAGATTTATTCAGGATTTTTCCAAGATCGCCACTCCATTAACGAATTTGACTAGGAAAGTTGTGAAATTCGTTTGGACGGAGAAGTGTGAGGAAAGTTTTCAAGAACTTAAGAGAAGGTTAAGTACAGCACCTGTGTTGTCCCTTCCGGATGACACAGGAAATTTTGTGGTATATAGTGATGCGTTGCATAAAGGGCTGGCTGTGTGCTTATGCAAAATGGCAGAGTCATTGCGTATGCGTCATGACAACTAAAAGATTACGAGAAGGGATATCCAACCCATGATTTGGAATTGGCTGCGGTGGTATTAGCTTTAAAGATTTGGAGACACCTCTATGGGGAAAAGTGTGAAAAATATACAGACCATAAGAGTCTGAAGTATATTTTCACACAGAAAGACTTGAATATGCGCCAAAGAAGGTGGCTGGAGTTAATAAAGGATTATGATTGTGATATCTTATACCACCCAGGAAAAGCGAATGTTGTAGCCGACGCCTTAAGCAGAAAGGGTCGAGAAAAGTTGATGATGCTGACATCACAGGAAGAATTGATTTCAGCAATGGAAAAGCTGGAATTGGAAGTAGGATGTCCAATGGAGACTGACGAGAAACTGTTCCAAATGCAAGCTGGTACAACTTTATTGGATAAGATTAAGGAAGCACAAATCCTGGATAAGGAATGTGAGGAAGTAAAGAAAAAGATATCTGAAGGGACTGAACTTAGATTTAAAATGGATAGCGAAGGATTTTTGAGATTTGAAAGTAGAGTTTGGGTACCGCCAATACCAAAAATCAAGGAGGACATTCTGAGCGAGGCTCATAGTTCGAGGTATTCCATTCACCCCGGAAGTACCAAGATGTATCAGGATTTACGACAACACTTTTGGTGGCCAAATTTGAAGAGGGACGTTGCCGATTGTGTTGCCAAGTGTCTGACTTGCCAAAGGGTCAAGGCAGAACACCAAAGACCAAGTGGTTTGTTACAACCTTTAGAAATCCCAGAATGGAAATGGGAATATATTACAATGGATTTTGTTGTTGGCCTTCCGACGACCCAGAAAGGCTATGACGCAGTATGGGTTATCGTCGACCGATTAACGAAATTCGCACACTTTCTTCGGATTAAAATCAGATTAAACCTAGAACAATTGGTGAAGTTATATGTAAAAGAGATTGTTTCGAGGCACGGGGTGCCAGTGTCAATTATTTCTGACCGTGATCCACGCTTCACATCGAATTTCTGGAAGCGACTACAAGAATGCATGGGAACACAGTTGAGGATGAGCACCGCTTATCACCCTCAGACTGACGGGCAAAGTGAAAGAATGATCCAAACATTAGAGGATATGCTTAGAGCATGCATAATGGATTTTAAAGGCAATTGGGATGATCATTTGCCGCTTGTAGAATTTGGTTATAATAATAGTTACCACGCTAGTATTGGTATGCCGCCTTACGAAGCGTTGTACGGTAGAAAGTGCAGAACTCCACTGTACTGGGATGAAGTTGGTGAAAGACAATTGCTAGGACTAGAGTTAGTCCAACAAACGGCAGAAATAGTTAAAGTAATTCAGACAAGATTAGTAGCGGCTCAAGATAGGCAGAAGAAATACGCCGATCCACACCGCAAGAATGTAGAGTTTGAATCGGGTAGTTTTGTATTTTTGAAGGTCTCTCCTTGGAAGGGAAAGATCAGATTTGGTAAGAAGGGAAAATTGAGCCCAAGGTTCATTGGACCCTTTGAGGTACTCCGAAGAATTGGAGAAGTAGCCTATGAGGTAGCTTTACCTCCGGCACTGGAGCATGTCCACAACGTTTTCCATGTGTCGGTATTACGACGTTATAAACCCGATTACAAACATGTGATAGAATATGAACCCCTACAATTTGAGAAAGATTTATCATACCAAGAAGTTCCTGTTCAGATAGTTGACAGGAAAGAGGAAGTTCTCAGGAACAAAGTAATACCTTCTGTTAAGGTAATTTGGAGGAACCACAACGCTGAAGAAGCTACGTGGGAACTCGAAGAGAATATGATGAATAATTATCCACACTTATTTTCTTGAATAGGTGAACGTGATTCTGAGGACAGAATCCTTTAAAGGGGGGAAAGATGTGACGAACGAGAATTTTGTAAAGATATTTGAATATTTATTAAAATAAATAAATATTTTTAATGATTTAATTATTGAGTTAAATAATTAATTCATGAATTTGTGGTAGATTAATTTAATTATATGTGTTACATTAATTAAATTAATGTGTAGTGATTTAATAGTTCAAAGTTGTTTGAATATTTATAATGGGACGAAATTATTAAATCGAACTGTGATTCTGAGGACAGAATCCTTTTAAGGGGGGAAAGATGTGATGAACGAGAATTTTGTAAAGATATTTGAATATTTATTGAAATAAATAAATATTTTTAATGATTTAATTATTGAGTTAAATAATTAATTCATGAATTTGTGGTAGATTAATTTAATTATATGTGTTACATTAATTAAATTAATGTGTAGTGATTTAATAGTTCAAAGTATTTAATTAATTAAGTTTATTTGATTAATTGAATTAATTAAATAAGCATATGTTACTTTAATTAATTTAATAATTAATTAAAGAATTAGTGAATTAACATAATTAATAAATAAAAATATTAATTATGTGACAATATAATTTAATGTAAAATTTATTATATTTTATTTAATTGATTTAAATAAAATTGATTGATTAATTAAAGTGTTACAATTAACTATATACTAAACTAGTTAATTAAAATAAATGAAAAAGGAATTAAGGGTGTAGCCAAACAAGGCCTTAAGGGGAGTTAGTCCGTTTGTTATACAACGGATATATTATATATACGTATATTATCCTGTTAAACGGAATTGTTTTTCATTTTGTTCAAAGTCAGAGAAAGAAATAAAATAAAAACTTAGAAATCTTCAGAGAGAAGAAGAAGAAGAGAGAAAGAGGTTTGAGGAATCTTGAGTATTGTATTAGATTTATCTTCATACTAACAAAGGGTAAGAGTAATTAAAGAAGTGAGTAATAACTGTAGCTTGCGCACGAGGCAAGTTTTCTATCCCTAACTTACTATTATTGTTGGGCAAGTTTCCTAAACTAAACTCTTTAAATTAAGCAATTGCTATGCTTAATTATTATTGTTGAGCAAATTCTTACTCTTGAATATCCAAGTTTAGAATTTCACATGAGATGCCATGATTCTTTTAAAAGTATCATTTAAGTGTACAATACTTATTTGATTGTATACCTTGAGAAGTTAATATTCAATTTGAATATCATTTATTGAGTTATCCAAACCAACTTTATTTGGTGCGGATTCTGATGTCAAACTGAGATGAACAACCCTAATATAGGGAATTAATGAAGATGCTTAAAGCGTTAAGATAGTGTGCACAGTATCAGTACGAAGGGCTGATCTCCCTAAGTACGAGAAGTAAAGTCTATAGTCTTGTGACTGTTAAAGGTTGGAAAGGTTAATATACTTGACAACCTAAGACTCGGTTCAAGGTCTTAATGACCCTCAGAAGTAATTTGACTCTTGATTAATATTCTTGATTCAAAAGTTGAGAAGTAATTTGACTCTTGATTAATATTTTTGATTCAAATGTTGAGCTTTCTGTTATTCAGAATTCTTTCACTCGCATGTTATTATTCTGTCATATTTTTATACTTGCGGGCATCCGTGCTCACTCTTGCATAATAACATTGCAGCTAATAATGAACGAAGTGATGTACCTTCTAGTAGCAAGGGCAAAGGAAAAGCTAACAAGTGATGAAGATTTGTGTTGTCATGAATAATGTTAAAGTTTAAGATTTATGTGTGATGATTTAAGACTTATTTATTTACGTTTCCAAAACAGATATTTAAGGTTAAGTATAACCTGGGATTTATGATGTATTTTTATTTCAGATGATGTAAGATGATGATTTATTTATCTAATAAATGAATTTCATTATTTATGGGTAGATAGTTGTATGATATTGGAACAGTGAACACCAAATCCTGTAGAAATTAAGATACCGGATTTGGGGGTGTCACAGAGGATGATGAAAGACAATACGAATAACGAATCGAGTGAGATAAAGGACAAATATTAGAGAATTTATCCAGAGTTCAAAAATGAAGATCAAAACCTGGATCCAATCAATGATGATTTGGAAGGAAAAAAAATATATTTTTACCCTGAATAGTACCCCGTGAATAATAACTCGTGAATAGTAACTCGACATAAAAAGATAAATATTCCATAAGAAAGTTCAGACCAATATTCCAGTGAAATGATATTAGATGAAGTGCAAAACTCAAGGAATTTCTGATCATTTCAGGAATTATAGAAGCAATACTTACCGTAGTAAGTTTAGAGTTAGGAATCTGAAATGAAACAATATATGAAATTGCAATTGGATTTTCACCCGTCAGGCGGTAGTCTGCTCAGACAGATTATTTTCATAATTTAATAACAACTGAATACAAAGGGTTATTCACCAGGCATGCGGTAGTTCACGTAGACAGGTTATTCTCACAGAATAATAAAGAATGGAATAACAACAGGATTTCACCATGCATGCGGTATTCCGCGTAGACAGGTTATTCCAACAAAATAATAAAGAATGAAATAACAACTCTTACGAGTATTGAAAGAAAATAACTCTCTTCATGAATACGAAAGAAATAATACCCCTTACCTTAAAAATTTGGAGATTGCACTAGTGTAATAGCAGAATACTCTTCTTCTTTCTCTCTTATTCTCTCTATACTTTCTCTCTCTATAGCTATAGTGAATTGGTGAGAAATAATGAAGAAATGAGCTTCTATTTATAGGCTTGGCAGAGTAAGGGTAAAATAGTCTTTTTGCCATAATTTATGACATCATCGCTTACATCATCGATCCTATGACATCATTGCTTACCTCATCGCTTCGATGACATCCTTGCTTACCTCATCGCTCCGATGACATCATTGTTTGCATCATAAAAGTTCAAATTCAAGTTGCACTCTTCCACCTCGTTTAACTTTTATACCATGAATTTACTATAATAATGTTACCATTCAAATTATAAAAATCATACTATTATATAATCACATCATACTACTATAATGTAATATTATAATAATATATTTGAATGAATTATTTTATCGGATAAGATAAAATACTAACTTTCAACAAATGTCACATGTTAAAAATTCCTCCGTTTAAATCCACATTGAATAAATATTTCCTTATCATATATATCAAAAATTAATTATTCACAAATAATATTACAGAACTACAATATTGACAACAAGGTCGTTCCCACGAAAGAGGGGGCCTTCCGATAAGGATTTCTCTTTACTGGCGCACAATTAATTAACCCCTTTCCTAGACAGAACTTCCTTAGACATTGCCAATAATGCTATCTAATAATATTATTCGAATAATATGAATTATTGATTTGATAATTTGAAATAATGTGCAATGACACTTATTGAATCAATAATATAAAATAGCAAGATGCACTTATTGATATAAAATATCAACGTAGCAAATATTGAACCAATAAAATATTATGCAATTATTGAATCAATAATATAAAATATTAAATAGTAATTACTGTAACAATAATTGAGTAAGTGCCTTCCTACGTAAGAATCAATAATTTGAAATACTGTGCAATACCATGTACTACTGTGCAACACCACGTATTACTATATTTTAACCACCGGGTATTTCAACAGTACTAACGGTAACAGTTTTGCCGTTATTTTTATAAAAAGTTACTTCTGTCGTTTTCTATATCCGACATTCATTCCTTTGTGGGATCCACCAATAACTGCGCCGTCGTACGAATATTCTCTGACAAAAAGGATATTCCTCGACCAAACGAATATTCCCTGACACAACGAATATTTTATAACCACTTGCTTACTTTGTAAACTTTGCACATCTCACCCATAACTTATCACATTTATCAAATCAATACCTTTCTATTTCAAAATAATATATAGAGGAAATTCAATTTTATTCATAAAAAGTTGGGGTCTTACAACCTCCCTTCCTTATGAAATTTCGTCCTCGAAATTGACGTGCGTACCTGGTATGTCGAAAAGGTGAGGATACCTCTTTTTTATTTTCGATTTTAATTCCCAGGTTATTTCTTCAATTCCAACTGTGACTCTCATGGTGCTTCAACCATAGTACCTCACAATGGTACCTATCAGTTTGTCACCGCACAAAAACGGCGTCCCCTACGGAGAGTCTGGCTTCGGTGCATCCTATATAAGAAGTCACCAGATAGAGGCCCGGGGCTCTTTACTTATGGCTCTTGATGCTTCGCCTTGACACGTTGACACATTAAACAGCTTGAGATAAACTCCGCGAACTTAGCCTCGTACTGGGACACAGTCATGTTGTTTTGTTCCAGTCTGATAAATTCTACCTCTTTCATGTGACGAATACTTTTTGGAAAGTACTTGTCATTGAACAGTTTAGGGAACGCCCCCCCAAAACATCTTGAGTGCGGCAGGCTGGGTACGCTTCATAGATTCCCAACAGTAATCTGCCTCTCCACGGAACATAAAGGTAGCAAATGGAACCTTATGTTCCTCCGTGCATCATAAGACATCAAATATCTTGGTAATTTGCTTAATCCAATTTTCCGCCTTGATTGGATCTGGCTTTCCCTAAAACTTTGGGGGTACCAACTCTTTAAACTTCTTGGTAGTGACAAGCCGCGAGTTGTTATTTCCACTAGTATTATGAACACGTGTCTCCCTCATCTGGTTTTGCATGAACTGCAAAAAGCTTCTAAACATCCCGTCATTTATCATTTCTTTGGTAGGGTTGTTTACAGGAGGAATATAGCCTTCCTGTTACACGTTCTCCTCGTTGGTGATTAAAGGTGTCTCAACGGTCTCATTCACTCCATTGTTTAAATTTTCAGCTGCCATTCTCAAATACTGCCACAAAACAAGGGTTAATCAAAAAAATTAACATATCACATATTAACCCTATGTTCCAACCGACCAATTAAATAACAAGTATGCTTAGGTAGGACACACTAGCGAAGGTTTTACTCGTCTCTCCCCTCCTAGTTCTATTTCCAGATCTCCGCTAGAGATCATATCCCTAAGCTCTGATACCAACTGTGACGCCCCCATAATTGGTCCAATACTAATCCATTCTGAGTCGCCAAATACACTTAACAAAATCCAAATACAATCTTTTATATCAAACGGTCGTGCAAAATATGACCACACAACTGTGAGTGTCAATACAGACATGTAGAAAATATTAACATTCAAACTAAGTCCTCATTATATTTATTATCATACTATTTTAAAAAAAAATAGTGAGGACTTCTACAGCTCTAACTCGGACCATCATTCCATTCCCCGACTAGTAGCCGCGATATTCTCATTTCCTGAAGAGAACAATGGAAGAAAAGGGTGAGCTCAACTATCCCAGTAAGAATATTATGACTAAGATAATGAAGAATAAATTATCGTTAGCCTTTAATAAATCAGATAAAATATTATGGACAACACGTTTTAGATCAATATTCGCAGCGGAAATAACAATTCATTAGAAGAGTTAAGTAGAGAATGATGTCTACTATCTTCTTTGATTTAAAAGTCCATCATTAATATTTTATCCCTGTAACATCAATCAATATACATCTCGAATCAAATATTCATCTTTTGCACTACGGGCCAAAGATATTCATGTGTATCACCGGTTGGTCATGTTCATCTCAACACTTGTCCATCTTTGCACTACGGGCCAAAGATATTCATCAGGTAATCATTCATCTTTGCACTACAGGCTAAAGATATTCATCAAACAATCATTTATCTTTGCACTACAGGCCAAAGATAATCAGTTATATCACTATTTAGGACTGAGGATGATGAAAAATAATACGAATAACGAATCGAGTGAGATAAAGGACAAATATTAGAGAATTTATCCAGAGTTCAAAAATGAAGATCAAAACCTGGATCCAATCAATGATGATTTGGAAGGAAAAATATATATATATTTTTACCGTGAATAGTATCCCATAAATAGTAACTCATAAATAGTAACTCGACATAAAAAGATAAAAATTCCACAAGAAAGTTCAGACCAATATTCCAGTGAAATGATATTAGATGAAGCGCAAAACTCAAGGAATTTCCGATCATTTCAGGAATTATAGAAGCAATACTTACCGTAGTAAGTTTAGAGTTAGGAATCTGAAATGAAACAATATACGAAACTGCAATTGGATTTTCACCCGTCAGGCGGTAGTCCGCTCAGACATATTATTTTCACAATTTAATAACAACTGAATATGAAGGGTTATTCACCAGGCATGCGGTAGTCCGCGTAGATATGTTATTCCCACAGAATAATAAAGAATGGAATAACAACAGGATTTCACCATGCATGCGGTAGTCCGTGTAGACAGGTTATTCCAAGAGAATAATAAATATTGGAATAACAACCCTTACGAATATTGAAAGAAAATAACTCTCTCCATGAATACGAAAGAAATAATATCCCTTACCTTAAAAATTTGGAGACTGCACTAGTGTAATAGCAGAATACTCTTCTTCTTTCTACTCTTCTTCTTTCTCTCTTATTCTCTTTATACTTTCTCTCTCTATAGCTTTAGTGAATTGGTGAGAAACAATGAAGAAATGAGCTCCTATTTATAGGCTCGGCAGAGTAAGGGTAAAATAGTCTTTTTGCCATAATTTATGACACCATCACTTACATCATCGATCCTATGACATCATTGCTTACCTCATCGCTCCGATGACATCCTTGCTTTCCTCATCACTCCGATGACATCATTGTTTGCATCATAAGATTTCAAATTCAATTTGCACTCTTCCACCTCGTTTAACTTTTATACCATGAATTTACTATAATAATGTTACCATTCAAATTATAAAAATCATACTCTTATATAATCACATCATACTACTATAATGTAATATTATAATAATATATTTGAATGAATTATTTTATCGGACAAGATAAAATACCAACTTTCAACAAATGTCACATGTTAAAAATTCCTCCGTTTAAATCCACATTGAATAAATATTTCTTATCATATATATCAAAAATTAATTATTCACAAATAATATTACAGAACTGCAATATTGACAACAAGGTCGTTCCCAGGAAAGAGGGGGCCTTCCGATAAGGATTTCTCTTTACTGGCACGCAATTAATCAACCCCTTTCCTAGACAGAACTCCTTAGACATTGTCCATAATGCTATCTAATAATATTATTCAAATAATATGAATTATTTATTTGATAATTTGAAATAATGTGCAATGACAATTATTGAATCAATAATATAAAATAGCAAGGTAGCACTTATTGATATAAAATATCAACGTAGCAAATATTGAACCAATAAAATATTATGCAATTATTGAATCAATAATATAAAATATTGAACAGTAATTACTGTAACAATAATTGAGTAAGTGCCTTCCTACGTAAGAATCAATAATTCGAAATACTGTGCAATACCGTGTGCTACGGTTCAACACCACGTATTACTGTATTTTAACCACCGAGTATTTCAACAGTACTAACGGTAACAGTTTTGCCGTTATTTTTATAAAAAGGTTACTTCTGTCGCTTTTTATATCCGACATTCATTCCGTTGTGGGGTCCACCAATGACTGCGCCGTCGTACGAATATTCTCCGACAAAATGAATATTCCTCGACCAAACGAATATTCCCTGGCACAACGAATATTTTATAATCACTTGCTTACTTTGTAAATTTTGCACATCTCACCCAAAACTTATCACATTTATCAAATCAATACCTTTCTATTTTAAAATAATATATAGAGGAAATTCAATTTTATTCATAAAAAGTTGAGGTCTTACAACTTCCCCTCCTTATGAAATTTCGTCCTTGAAATTGACGTGCGTACCTGGTATGTCGAAAAGGTGAGGATACCTCTTTTTTTATTTCCGATTTTAATTCCCAAGTCATTTCTTCAATTCCAACTGTGGCTCTCATGGTGCTTCAACCATAGTACCTCACAATGGTACCTATCAGTTTGTCACCTCACAAAAACGGCGTTCCCTATGGAGAGTCTGGCTTCGGTGCATCCCACATAAGAAGTCACCAGATACAGGCCCGAGGCTCTTTACTTATGGCTCTTGATGCTTCGCCTTGACACATTAAACACCTTGAGATAAACTCCGCGAACTTAGCCTCGTACTTGGACAAAGTCATGTTATTTTGTTCCAGTCTGATAAATTATACCTCTTTCATGTGACGAATACTTTTTGGAAAGTACTTGTCATTGAATAGTTTCTGAAACGCCCCCCCAAAACATCTTGAGTGCGGCAGGCTGGGTACGATTCACAGATTCCCACCAGTAATCTGCCTCTCCACGGAACATAAAGGTAGCAAATGGAACCTTCTGTTCCTCCGTGCATACTAAGAAATCTAATATCTTGGTAATTTGCTTAATCTAATTTTTCGCCTTGATTGGATCTGGCTTTCCCTGAAACTTTGGTGGTCCCAACTCTTTAAACTTATTAGTAGTGACAAGCCGTGAGTTGTTATTTCCACCAGTATTATGAACACGAGTCTCCCTCGTCTGGTTTTGCATGAACTGCAAAAAGCTTCTAAACATCCCGTTATTTATCATTTCTTCGGTAGGGTTGTTTACAGGAGGAATATGGGCTTCCTATTGCACGTTCTCCTCATTGGTGATTAAAGGTGTCTCAACGGTCTCATTCACTCCATTGTTTAAATTTTCAGCTGCCATTCTCAAATACTGCCACAAAACAAGGGTTAATCAAACAAATTAACATATCACATATTAATCCTATGCTCCAACCGACCAATTAAATAACAATTAAGCTTAGGTAGGACACACTAGCGAAGGTTTTACTCGTCTCTCCCCTCCTAATTCTATTCCCAGATCTCCACTAGAGATCATATCCCTAAGCTCTGATACCAACTGGGAAGCCCCCAGAATTGGTCCAATACCAACCCATTCTGAGTCGCCAAATACACTTAACAAAATCCAAATACAATCTTTTATATCAAACGGTCGTGCAAAATATGACCACACAACTGTGAGTGTCAATACAGACATGTAAAAAATATTAACATTCAAACTAAGTCCTCATTACATTTATTATCACACTATTTTAAAAAAAAATAGTGAGGACTTCTACAGCTTTAACTCGGACCATCATTCCATTCCCCGACTAGTACCCGCGATATTCTCATTTTCTGAAGAGAACAATAGAAGAAAAAGGTGAGCTCAACTAGCCCAGTAAAGAATATTATGACTAAGATAATGAAGAATAAATTATCGTTTGCCTTCAATAAATCAGATAAAATATTATGGACAACACGTTTTAGATCAATATTCGCAGCGAAAATAACAATTCATTAGAAGAGTTAAGTAGAGAATGATGTCTACTATCTTCTTTAATTTAAAAGTCCATCATTAATATTTTATCCGTGTAACATCAATCAATATACATCTCGAATCAAATATTCATCTTTTGCACTACGGGCCAAAGATATTCATTTGTACCACCAGTTGGTCATGTTCATCTCAACACCTGTCCATCTTTGCAATACGGGCCAAAGATATTCATTAGGTAATCATTCATCTTTGCATTACAGGCCAAAGATATTCATCAAACAATCATTCATCTTTGCACTACAGGCCAAAGATATTCAGTTATATGACCATTTAGGACTGAGGATGATGAAAGACAATACGAATAACGAATCGAGTGAGATAAAGGATAAATATTAGAGAATTTATCCAGAGTTCAAAAATGAAGATCAAAACCTGGATCCAATCAATGATGATTTGGAAGGAAAAAAAAATATATTTTTACCCTGAATAGTACCCCGTGAATAATAACTCGTGAATAGTAACTCGACATAAAAAGATAAATATTCCACAAGAAAGTTCAGACCAATATTCCATTGAAATGATATTAGATGAAGTGCAAAACTCAAGGAATTTCTGATCATTTCAGGAATTTTAGAAGCAATACTTACCGTAGTAAGTTTAGAGTTAGGAATCTGAAATGAAACAATATACAAAACTGCAATTGGATTTTCACCCGTCAGGCGGTAGTCCGCTCAGACAGATTATTTTCACAATTTAATAACAACTGAATACAAAGGGTTATTCACCAGGCATGCGGTAGTTCACGTAGACAGGTTATTCTCACAGAATAATAAAGAATGGAATAACAACAGGATTTCACCATGCATGCGGTAGTCCGCGTAGACAGATTATTCCAACAAAATAATAAAGAATGAAATAACAACTCTTACGAGTATTGAAA
This sequence comes from Panax stipuleanatus, assembly GCA_020205555.1. Taxonomy (NCBI): domain Eukaryota; kingdom Viridiplantae; phylum Streptophyta; class Magnoliopsida; order Apiales; family Araliaceae; genus Panax; species Panax stipuleanatus. Next base: position 32,603,340 of record CM035119.1, on the reverse strand, counting down.
GAAAATAACTCTCTTCATGAATACGAAAAAAAATAATACCCCTTACCTTAAAAATTTGGAGATTGCACTAGTGTAATAGCAGAATACTCTTCTTCTTTCTCTCTTATTCTCTCTATACTTTCTCTCTCTATAGCTATAGTGAATTGGTGAGAAATAATGAAGAAATGAGCTTCTATTTATAGGCTCGGCAGAGTAAGGGTAAAATAGTCTTTTTGCCATAATTTATGACATCATCGCTTACATCATCGATCCTATGACATCATTGCTTACCTCATCGCTTCGATGACATCCTTGCTTACCTCATCGCTCCGATGACATCATTGTTTGCATCATAAAAGTTCAAATTCAAGTTGCACTCTTCCACCTCGTTTAACTTTTATACCATGAATTTACTATAATAATGTTACCATTCAAATTATAAAAATCATACTATTATATAATCACATCATACTACTATAATGTAATATTATAATAATATATTTGAATGAATTATTTTATCGGATAAGATAAAATACCAACTTTCAACAAATGTCACATGTGAAAAATTCCTCCATTTAAATCCACATTGAATAAATATTTCCTTATCATATATATCAAAAATTAATTATTCACAAATAATATTACAGAACTACAATATTGACAACAAGGTCGTTCCCAGGAAAGAGGGGGCCTTCCGATAAGGATTTCTCCTTACTGGCGCGCAATTAATCAACCCCTTTCCTAGACAGAACTTTCTTAGACATTGCCAATAATGCTATCTAATAATATTATTCAAATAATATGAATTATTGATTTGATAATTTGAAATAATGTGCAATGATAATTATTGAATCAATAATATAAAATAGCAAGGTAGCACTTGTTGATATAAAATATTAACGTAGCAAATATTGAACCAATAAAATATTATGCAATTGTTGAATCAATAATATAAAATATTAAATAGTAATTACTGTAACAATAATTGAGTAAGTGCCTTCCTATGTTAGAATCAATAATTCAAAATACTGTGCAATACAATGTGCTACTGTGCAACACTACGTATTACTGTATTTTAACCACCGGGTATTTTAACAGTACTAATGGTAACAGTTTTGCCGTTATTTTTATAAAAAGGTTGCTTCTGTCTCTTTTTATATTCGACATTCATTCCGTTGTGGGGTCCACCAATGACTGCGTCGTCGTTCGAATATTCTCCGACAAAAAGAATATTCCTCGACCAAACGAATATTCCCCGACACAATGAATATTTTATAACCACTTGCTTACTTTGTAAACTTTACACATCTCACCCATAACTTATCACATTTATTAAATCAATACCTTTATATTTCAAAATAATATATAGAGGAAATTCAATTTTATTCATAAAAAGTTGGGGTCGTACTACATCTATCTTCAGTTCTCCATTTTCAATGAGATCCTGGATTTTGTGCTTTAGAGACTAGCATTTCTCAGTTGCATGTTACAGTGAGTTAGAATGGTATAGACATATTTTGGTGGAATCATAACTTTTCACCTCGGGCTTGGCAGGAGGCAGCAACTCAGTAATCTTTTTCTGCGCAACCAACAATGCTAACACATTTTCCAACGAGTTCCCTAAAGGTGTGAATACCCTTCTCCGCCTACTCTCCCTGACTATCGGTGCCGTATGATTTCGAAGGTTGGCCAGTGTTTAGAATGTTGCTTGATATTTCCTATTTGGGAATTTGCATTCCTCCTGACGATTTTTACTTTGGCAAGATCTTCTAGTAATTTTATCATTCCACCTTTCTCGTCCATCAAGCATGCTTTAACCTTCTTCATTTATCTGGCTGATCTTGGAGGGAGATAGGCTTACATTATAAATAACCTCCTTTTTCTCTTGGCTTTCTGATAGTTGAGTGAAAAGAAGCCTTGTATCCTGATGTTGGCGCACTATCAGATTAGCCAACAAAGTTACTTGATGCTAGATTGTATCCAATTTTTGCATCACCGTCATACCCTCATCTGAATTTTCCAACTCTAGGATATTTGTTCTGTTTCTTTGGGGGTAATCCTCCATCCTTCGTATATATTTACGATTTAGATGCATTTCATCGCTTCATGACCCGATCATGTTTACTCCCTCCGTATCATGTTGTATTAGAAGGTTGGTGTTGACATTTGGATGTTCAAGTTGTTGGACCACAACATCGTCGTTTTCGATCAGGTTTGGGATTTTATGCTTCAAGGACCAACAATCTTGTGTATCGTGTCCCGAAGACCCTGAATGGTAAGCACACCTTTGGCTTGGATTGTATCTTTTGCTCCTTGGATCCAGAGGTGGAGCAAGTTCAGTAATTTTCTTGTGATCCACTAACATCACCAACATATTTTCAAGGGAATCGCCTAGTGGAGTGAACACTCAATTTTTTGTTCTTTCAAATTTTATCTTTCTGTCCTGGCATTGGTTTAATGCAATTTGTTGTTGAAATGACAGATTACCTTCCCTCTTCCAAATGGAGGGACTATGGTTGGGTCTCCTAGATTGCCCATGTATAATGAGGGATACTTCTTCATCGCCTTTCATGGGTACCCTATTGGGAGTGTTCGCATAGTTGCCAGACTGTATATGCTCGGCGACTGCTTTCAAGGCAGTGAAATCTTTAATCTTGCCTGCTTTCAGGCCAATCTCTGCTATTTCACCGTGTTTGATCATCTTTGAGAATGACTTTCCTATTCCATCTAGGATCCTCTAATAGTAAGGTGCCTCTTGGATGTCTATGAAAGTCATCACCATTTCAGTTTCTATCATAGGTGGGCTGACCTATGCTGCCAAACGTCTCCATTTTTGGGCATACTCATGGAAAGACTCGTTTCTTTACTTTTTGACCTTGGTCACTTGATATCGCTCCGGAGCCATCTGAGACTGGAAGCTATATTGATTTAGGAAGGCATGAGCTAGCTCTTCCCAACTATGGATTTTTGCATTGTCAAGTCGGGCATACCATGTCCTAGCCTCTCCAATGAGACTATTTTGGAAAAGCTGCATTCTGAGGCTTTCATTTTCAGCATAAGACCCTAGCTCGCCAATGTATACTTTCAAGTGCGTATAGCGATCGCCTGCCCCATTGTACTTTCCAAACTCTGGGACTTGGAATTTGTTAGGATATCTAGCCCTGGAAATATGCAGGGATCTGAATAGGTGACACTTCCAAGGTTTCTAGTCCCTTTGATTGCCCGGATGGTTTCTTCCATTTGTTGGACTTTCCTTCGGATATTGCCCGTTCCTGATCTTCCCTGAGATTTATAATTTCAGGGGTTTTGTGGGTTCTTTCACTGGATCGAGGTTCAGGGATATACATTTCCCCCTTTTTGTTAGCACTTTGATTGCCACCCTATGAGGAGAACTCTGTTTGATTGGGCATTGCCTGGCCATGAGTGCTTTTACTTTGTTCTTTTAGGAAGATAAGCAACTTTTTTATTTGATTCTTAAGTCCATCAAACTCCTTTCGAGATACGAAACCTGATTCTTGTTGGGCAATTTCCTCCATGTCAGTGGATAGGCTTTGTGCTTTCTTAGATATAGTAATGGGAATACTTTTACCTACGAGACGAGTAGATATTTTAGTCTTGATAAGCATTAACAGTAGACATGCTATGCAATGTGTCTATTTTCGGGATTTTTATCTTCCTGCAAAATAGGGGTCAGTTATTTTGATGACAGGATAACATGACAGGATTTGATATCTGTACAATAATGGAATTGACAGGGATTGGAATGATATTTATTTGATATTTATATGGAACTAAAAGTGGAAGGCATGAAGAGGCTTCCTTTCGGATTTTAGGCTACTCTCGTAGTTTTTCGGCATGAAGGTCCCCAAATCATTGCAATCTACTAGAGGTCCGATCTTTCAATTGGAGTGGATCTAAGTGGTGGGATTCTTGAGCCTCGCAGACTTAGTCGCCTTTGAGTCCAGTACTCAAGCACCGACGGGTTCGCCTCCTAGTGGAGGAATCACACAACATACATTCACATACATCGCGTCTCACCGTATGAAATGATGACATTTGTGCGAAACACAAATATAAAGCAGTAAAGCATTCATTCACATCCATTCAATATAAAGACGCCACATTTCACACATACGCAGATAGAAATGGGAAATGTTGAAAAGATTTAAACGTGACCAAAGCCCTCTACTATCCCCAGCAGAGTCACCACCTGTCGACGTCGGGAAAGAATGCGGGTCGAGTTGGACCCGAATCTTTCTCTCTTCCTAAGCTTTGTTGTCTACCCTTATTTTGTCTGTTTTATGAAAAGGGTGAAGGTTTTTTAGGAAAAGGCCAACATGTATCATGTCGACGATTTGAATGATTCACAGAGTCGCCAGTTGGTAGATTTAAAATGGTTGTACCAACTCAACCGAGTTTTGTTTGAAAGTAGGCCCAATTATTGGATACTGTCAAAACTGAATCTTTGAAACCAAAGTTCTAAGTTTAGGGGCTTGGTTAAGTGTGGGGAAGGTGTTAGGCACCCCATAACTCTAGTAAAAACACGGTAAAACATCTTTTTAATATTTCCCTTTTTATTTGCAATGTGTGTGTGAATGCTGGAAGTAATTGGGGCTACGCTTGTTGATTGAAAGTAGTGCTTTGCTTTGTTGAACCTATATACGAAGGGTTTGATTTGATTTCTAGAAGTCCTTTCTTAGAAAAGATATTTAAAATGATGTTTTTAAAGCCGGTTTTCAAACCCTTACGCTCTCATAGGAATAGAAGCCTGTTGATACTTCTATTTTATCTTTTTAGCCTTTTGGCTCATTTTGAATGGTGATTGTCGGGTTGCGAAGCATCCTCCACCACAAAATATACACAAATGTCGGTCTTCTCATGGGCATGACAACCATCAGAGTGACTCTGGCACGACAAACCATTATTTCACTATGTTGAGACCTTAAACACGGATAACCGTTTTAAGGTCTTTCGGATGTACATTTTTATAAAAAAACTGGTAGGGTACATTTGTAATGTGGAGTTTGTCCATTGTGGGAATTAGATTCTGATCAGTTTGATCATGAATCCCACGATTCCTAGGCTCACAGAGGGAAGCCAAGAAAACCTGAACAGCTCAAATATGCACAGAAAATGGATATTTACATCCAAACGTCGCAAAGACCAAGGATTCATCAGTCAAATCCTAGCCTGCGAGTAGCCAAAGCTTCTCGTTCCCAATAGATAGCGATCTAAGGGTCGCGAGATTGCTTTCAAATGAATAAAACTAGAAAGAAAGCAAAATTAAAATAAATCTCAGCCATTCTAGCTTCCCTGTTCCGGTTTGAAAGACAAAATTGGTGAGATTTAAAGCAATCTGGTTCGCCCAAATATATATCAGTGCTGATTCACATCAAATGAATATTACAGTAGATATTTAATCACAATGAATAAAGGATATATATATATATAGTTATATATATACGAAAGCTATAAAGGGCGATGGGTTTTCACTTTGATGCCCAGACTGGAATGTAAATATATAAATATATATCTATATATATATATATATATATATATATATATATATATATATATTTATAAAAGCTGTAAAAAGCCACGGAGTAATCTAGGCTTGATAGAATGGAAATATATATATATATATATACATATATATTTCAAATCCTATGCCCGTACTGGAATAGAAATATATATATATATATATATATATATATATATATATATATATAAGCTGTAAAAGGGCAATGAGTTTTCACTCCTATACCCGGACATAAATGTAAGTATATATATATTTATAAAAGCGGCAAAAAAATAACCATGAAATGATCCAGGCCAAACTGGAATGTAAATGTTAATATATATATATATATATATATATATATTAAAATAATAAAAAGGCCACGAAGTAGAAATCCGGGCCATAATATGTTAGAAAAATTTATATATATATAGTTATATATATAAAAGCAGTAAACTATCACGGATTTGACATCCGTGCTTGACAGAATTGAAAAGTTAGTATATATATAGTTAAATATATACATAATAAAGCCACAACGGACCCGGGTCAATAACTTAGTCCGGCAAAGGGCCTTTATATGCATACATATATATACATATATATATGTATATATGTACACGTATATATATGTATACATATATGTATACATATATGTATATATATATATACATATAAGCAGTTAAAAGCCGATCCGGGCTGTGCAAATGCAAAAAAACATTTATGTACTAAAATGTACGAAAACGTAAGCAAAAACGGCCACGGAATTGAGTTTCGGGCATAATCAGAAAACGAAACTTAACGTGCAAGTGTATAAATGTGCAATGAAGTAGTAAGAACTTCCTGATCGTAAAAATACTCACAATGGATTGTTACACGGGTTTTTTGCCAATTCGTAGGCTTCAAACGGGAATTTCCACCGCTCAGTTTTTTATATGTGGTAGTATATGAGTATACCTACGTGTTAGAGTGATAAAATCTGGGTTTGGAGTATTAGAAGTCGGGCTAGAAAACTAAATGGACGGAGTTTCAGAGCGTTTTCTTTTTCTTTCTTTTTTGGCTTTGGTGTGCACTTATATTTATAGACCCGATGGAATCGGGTCCACCCGCTGCAGCTGCGAGTCTACCTGCGGTGCCATGTGGCAGGCCTTCGGTGGTGGGTCCTGTTGCCTCGAAGTATGTGCACTCCAAGCAACGCGAGGTCAAATTCGAAACTTTCTAACTTTTGATCGGAGCAGCCGTTTAAGGCGTGCTATACCTTTCTGAAAATCCCTCACCGAGAGCGTCACAATGATATGGGACTAAAACTTTTTTGAGTCCAAGAAGACGGGTTCATAATCAGGTCTTTGATTCTTTGCAGTTTATCCGTTCAGCTGTCTTGCGCTGTTTTTACTCGGGATCAGTGTTATGGTTCTTTCTGACCTTCATGGCATCAATTTGGCTTGATTTTAATTGGAATGGCTTCAAGTTTGTAAAATAACCATTTTTCCCCTTCAAGGGTTGTCTCCTGTACTGGCACGGTCTTCGACTGTCTTCCCGAAGTTATTTTTGAGGTTTTAATTCCAGTTGACTTTGTTTGTCCTCAAGGTTATCTTCGAGGCTGACTTGGTTTCCCAGGGTTGTCTCTGGGGATGATGTGATGCTTTGGGGTTGTCTCTGAAGTTGATTTGGCCTCCCGGTTGTGACCAGGGCTTGACCTGACCTCCCAGATTGTGACCGGGCCTGATTTAGATCTCTTTGTGTTGTCGCCGGGGTTACTATACCTCCCTGGTTATGATCGGGGTTTGACTTGACACCCCGGGGTTGAGTTAACATCCCGATATTAAGATCGGGGCTGAGTTGACATATCAGTATTAAGACCAGGGCTGAGTTAACATCCCAGTATTGAGACTGGGGCTGCTTGACATACCGGTATGGTTATCAGGGCTTCACTTAACATCCCAGTATTACCGAGGTTTGACTTGACATCCCGGTATAGTGATCGGGGTTGAGCTTGACATCCCGATGTTGTCACCGGGGCTGCTTGGCATCCCAGTATGGTTACCTGGGCTTCACTTGACATCCTGATATTGTCGGGGTTTGACTTGACATCCCGGTATAGTGACTGAGGTTGAGCTTGACATCCCAAGGTTGTCACCGGGCTTGAGTTGTCATCCCGGTATGGTGATCGGGGCTGAGTTGATGTCTCGGTATTATGATTGGGGTTGAGCTTAACATCCCGGTGTTATCACTGGAAGATAAAAGATAGTTTTTCCCTCCTGAATGGTTAGTAACCGGAAAATGAAATTTCGAGTGTCTACAACTATTTTCTCGGGGTTGTCTCTGAGGTTGACTTGGTTTCCTAGGGTTATCTCTAGGGATGGTTTGATACTTCGGGTCCAAAGTTGATTTGGCTTCCCAGGGTTGTCTTTGGGGTGATTGCATCTCTCGGGTAGTGGTCGGGGATTTACTTGACATTCCGGTGTTGTTGCCGGGGTTGAGTTTGATCTCCTGGTGTTGTCGTTGGGGTTGAGTTTGATCTCTCGGTGTTATCGTCGGAGCTTCTGTACCTCCCAGGTTGTTATTGGGGTTGGACTTGACATCCCGATGTTGTCATTGGGGCTGAGTTGGATCTCCCAGTGTTATCGTCGGGGTTGCTGTTCCTCCAGGGTTGTTGCGGGGGCTTAACTTGACATCCCGGTGTTATCGTTGAGGTTAAACTTGATCTCCCGGTGTTGTCGCCGAGGTTACAGTACCTTCTGGGTTGTTATTGGGGCTTAACTTGACATCCTGGTGTTGCCGCCGGGGTTGAATTTGATCTCCCAGTGTTGTCGGGGGGTTACTGTACCTTCTAGGTTGTTGTCGGGGTTTGACTTGACATCCTAATATTGTCGCCGGGGTTGACTTTGATCTCCTGATGTTGTCACTGGGGTTACTGACTTTGGTTTGAACTTCCAGGGTTGTCTCCGAAAGGTAAAAGACGGTATTGCCCTCCTGCAGGGTTAGTAATAGGAATGAAAAATTTTAAGTGTCTACACTCGTGATGTGGACCGCATCCGAGACTTTTACCGGGGCTCATTCACCTTTGCCTATTTCCTTCGAGGGATGCACCTACCCTTAGAGGGCATGACAGAGGCTTGGCTAAGCTTTTACCAACTTTTGCTGGTGAGTAATTTCTCCTTATTTTTTAATCTCCCTCGCTCGGGTTGTCAATCGTTATCACTGAGAACATTTAATCTTTGCATTTTAAGTCTTGGGCATACGAAAGGCTCCCTTGCCTACACTAAGTTACTACTCTGGGTTTAGAGACCTACCCACGGGGATGGCGCTGACATTATTCCACCTTGGTAGAGTTCCATGTGGCGGAGGGGTTTACCCATTCTCGTTTATAGCTGGAGTTGCTGACTTCCGACGTCAGTACATGGGTTCCTTACACCCCCAATTATCTGACAGCTGGTTTAGAGGACGGTTTTTTATCCGGGATAGAGTATGTGTTATCCACTCGTCGGATCCCTTTCTTGATTGACGGAGGTTGGGAGCTCTACTTGGGAGAACGTGCTATCAGAAGTACTACATGGGAGATTCGTATTCCATATCTTCCTCCTGCTAGATGCCATTGGTTTTTATCTCAGTCGGTCACAGATATTCCCCTGATGGGCTTAGATGGCTTTACTTTATCAGAAGGTCCTTTCACTTAGGATGCCTTTTATCGCTGGTGGACTACTTGTACCATTGAGGCTCAGACCCGCGCCACTCAGTTCACAGCGGACATGGTTCCTGGTCCGTGATGATGATAGATTAAATTGGCTGTGTTAGAGAGCCCACTCATTTAGAGCAGATTGCCAGCTTGACCCAGAGGTTGAACCAGGCGCATTTTTTCATCAAGCATTTGGGCAGAGATCCATCGGAGGCAGATGCTTTTGATCCATCCAGCTCTGGCACTGGCATCTTAGGTGGTCCATATTCTGACAGTTTTACTGGAGCAGATCCCCCTTTGTATCGACCCGATATTCCCTCTGGCAGAGATACGGTAACTCAGGCGGAGTTACAACAGGTTGATTGGCTGGATGATGTAGACATCATAGATATCTTTTGATAGGCTCGTTATCTCTTTGTATAGGCCTCTATTAGATATTGGATTGATGTGCCCCATTTCCCTGTATTTTTTATTTTTAGTTATAGATAGAGATGATGTATTTAATCTTTTTTAGATGATGTATTTAAAAATGTATGTATAATGCTTTCTATTTATTGCATCATATTATCATTTATCATTGTCATTTATCATGATGCATGCATTATATGTCATGGATATGCATGTTTATTGATGAGTTTTGCATTGACCCCTGGATAGTCTCATGATACGGTTCTACAGGCGCAATTACAACAGGTTGATAGTCTAGATGATGTAGACATCATAGATTTCTTTTGATAGGCTCGTTATCTCTTTTGATAGGCCTCTATTAGATATTAGGCGGATGTGCCCCATTTCCCTGTACTTTCTATTTTTAGTTATAGATAGAGATGATGTATTTAATATTTATTAGATGATGTATTTAGAAATGTATGTATAATGCATTCTATTTATTGCATCATATTATCATTTATCATTGTCATTTATCATGATGCATGCATTATATGTCATGGATATGCATGTTTATTGATGAGTTTAGCATTGACCCCTGAATGGTCTCATGATACGGTTCTACAGATGTCTTCATCCACTGTTAGCCGGATCGAGCATAGTCCACCCACTTTGATAGCCTCATTTTTGAGTCCTTGGTATGATAGTCTGCCACATTTAGAACGGATGGCCGTTGATCACATGTTGAGACATTCTATGGCCCTCCTGACGTTCTTGGTTTCGGTGGGCTTCGTGAAGGGTATGCTATCATGCTGGATTCCCGAGAGACAGGTCTTCAGATTCGGGACTCATGAGTTGACTCCCACATTGGAGGAGTATGAGCACATTACAGATTTTCCTCTAGATAAGCCCTGCACTAGAGTGGCCCTTGGCGAGTTAAGGTGGCAGTTTATGGTATAAAAAGGCTTATGTTGCATAGTCATCTTAGATGAGATTACTTCAGGACATGTTGTGTCCCTAGATTTCTTGATTGATAATTTTGATTCGACCGACAACTATTTGTTGTACTCAGGAGATTTTACCATTTCTGAGGATTAGTGGCGGGATGCCCTAGTATATATTTTATTGATGTGCATTGTAGCGTATCTGTATATGCCGCTATACATGGATCATCTGGATATTGGATTGATCACAGTAGTGAGTGCTCTCAGGGAGGGTCATACCATCCTTCCCATGATCTTAGCAAAGTCCTTGATGTCAGCCACATTTTTCCATACCCATCCTACTGGGTTATTTAGAGGCAGTGCCGTATTGTTATATGTTTGGTTTATGATGCATCTGAGACCGATTGGCACTTTAAGACGTTGTAGACACTCAAAATTTTGTATTCCTATTACTAACCTTGCATGAGGGAAAAAACATCTTTTACACCCCGACGACAACACCGAAAAATCATCAAACCAGACCCCCGGCGACAACACTGGGAAATCATCAAAACAGACCCCCCGACGACAACACCAAGAAATCATCAAACTAGACACCCTGATGACAACACCGAGAAATCATCAAACCAGACACCCCGGAGATAGCACCGAGAAATCATCAAACCAAACCCCCGACGACAGCACCGGAAATCAAATCAACCCTCGGTGACAACCCCAAGATATCAAATCAACCCTCAGAGATAACCCTGAAGCATCAAAATTAATCCCCGGAGACAAACCCTAGGAAAAACAGAATCGGCTGTGATCAAACCTCGAAAACAACCCCGAGAACTAGTCGAAAGCCCCGTTTACCCTGGAGACAACCCCCGGAAGGGCAAAATGGTCATTTTGACAAGTCAACTTTAAAAAACATAAAACAGTTGCAAGAAGGGTTACAAAGAGCCATTGCAGTACTTCCGAGCACAAACTACGCAAAATAGCTCAACGGACTTCCTGCGAAGACCCGAAGATGCCATTATGGTCACGGACCCATCTTCCCGAATTCAGAAAAAGGAAATCCCTATCATTGCGTAGCTCTCAGAGAGAGCTTTTCAGAATGGTATGACACATCTCTATCGGATTCTCGGATTGTAAGTTACAAGCGTTTTCGCGGCCTGCACGTCGATCGAGGTTACACGTACTTCGAGATAGGGGGATGCACTAAGGACTTCCACAGGTGTACCTGCGGAATCCGCAAGTCTACCTGTAGAAGTCCATGACTTTATAAACAAGCTTTCACTAGCTTGTTGAAGAAGAATAAGAGAAAAAAAGAAAAAGAGAGAGAGAGAAGAGAGAAAAAGGGAAAGGAAAGAGATTTCATGCCAGAAATCTTTTTGATCTTGCTTCCAAACTTGTAAACCCTACTTGTAAGCTTTCATATAAGCATCTATTGCAACATATCAAGATTTAACCGTTGGAAATCGAGTCTAAGGGCGTTTAAAGCAGTTCGATAGCCAGTCTCGTGCAAGACCGTAAGGTTTTTTCAAATTTTCATTTTTTTCTTACTAATATACATATATATGAGTAATAAATATGTATATTAGTTAGTTTTGCAGTTTAAATATCAATTTTTAGCTTTTCTTTGTGTTAATATATATATATATATATATATATATATATATATATAGTAGTTAAACCTGGATTACAAATTTGTGGCTTTTTAATGCGTTATTCGTCGCTTTTTATATATATATGGTGTGTGTCTCCAGCGAACCATAGAGAGCGAACTAAAGACGAACCGACTATAGTGACTGTTTTTTCTGTCCCTATATCATAGAACGGTTTGCTTGGATTTTAAATCTGTGGCTTTTCTCGCTTTATTATATATATAAATAATATATATATATATATGTAGTTATTCTTTATATATATATATATATATATATAAGTTTTATTGCTTTATTATATATATTTAGTCAATCATTGTGATTAAATATCAATTGTAAGCGTTCATACGATGTAAATCTGCAATATTTAATGTGTGTTGACTAAATTTATATAAATCTAGCCATATCTAGCTTTTAACCGGTTCAAAACTGGAACCGTTAAGCTAGAATGGCTAAGATTTATCTAAATCTAGTTTTCTTTCTAGTTTGTAAATATTTAGCGATCACGTGGCCCAAGATTTGTATCTAGAGGAAACTGGAAGCTATAAGCTGCGCGTGTACGAAGATTTGATTGATGAATCTTTCGTTTAGCGACGTCTAGTATAGTTTTACTGTTTATTGCGATATATTCATTATGAAGGCTATGTATTTGATATTCTGTGAGCCTTGGAGCTACAGGATCTATGATTCAATTCATGGATCTAGATCCGGTTCCATTGATGGACTTGGTTGAGTTGTACCGCTAGCTTGCAAATTTGTAATTGTAAAAATAGGACCTTAAAATGGTTATCCGGATTTAAGGCCCCCATAATAATGAAAATCATATGTGTGGTGTTCGGGTCACTTCGATGGCTTTTATGCCCATAAGAGACCCAATATTTATTTATATATTATTTTATCGAGGATGTTTTGCATCCCGAGAATAAAATCAAGTCAAGCCGAATGTGGAATAAAATGGAAGTATCAAAAGGCTTCAATTCCTATACGAGTGAAAGGGTTTGAAAACCACCTTTCAAAACATCACTTTCATATCTTGTCTAAAAAATGGACTTTTTAATAAATTAAACCCTTCGTATATAGGTCCAACGAAGCACAACACTACTTTTAAATAAAGCAGTTAGGCCCAATTACTGTAATACACACACACACACACACACAAATTAGGGAATGATAAGAGCGGTTACTGTGTTTCACGGAAGTCAGGGGGTGCCTAACACCTTCCCTCTGCTTAATCAAGCCCCCGAACTTTTTGAAATCTAGGTTTCCAAGACCAATTAAACAGAGTCCAGTAATTGGGCTATATTGAAAAACCTTTCAAAACTTGGTTGAGTTGGTACAACCATTTCACTCATACCAACTGGCGGCTTTGTCTAATTCGGACCAATAAAATCAATCTTTTCAAAACGTCGACATTATATGTCGGCCTTTTCCTGAAAATTCACCCTCCAGATCAAACAAAGACAAATAGAAAACATAAAGGGTAAAAACACTTAGGAAAAGGGAACCCAAAATTTTCTCAACGTCGATAGGTGGCGACTCTGTTGGGGATAGTAGAGGGCTTAAGTCGCATTTTCAAAACTTTTTAATTCCCTTCTTGTGTGCATATGTGTGAAATGACGTCTTTACATTGAATGGATGTGAATGTCTCTTTTACCACGTTTTATATTAGTGCTTCGCACAATGTCATCATTTTGCATGCGGTGAGACGCGATGAATGTATGTTGTGTGTTCCTCCACTAGGAGGCGAACTTGTCGGTCACTGATTATTGGACTCCGGTGGCGATTAAGTCCAAGTGAGGCTCAGGAAAGGTACCACTCCGATCCGATCCAATTGAAAGATCGGATTAGCTTTCCATTTAGTAAATTGCGATGATCTGGGAACCTCCATGCCGAAAAGCTTGTGAGATTAAACCTAAGATAGTACAGCCTCTGATAAACCAAACGCGAAGGGAAGGCCCTTCATACCTTTCCCTTTCAATTTCATGTTAAAATATCAAATGTTGTAAATATCAAAGATTGTAAAATGTAAATTATCTTTAATTTATTATCAAATATCAAGCCCTGCCATGATAACCTGTCATCAAAACAACTGACCTCTATTTTGCAAGAAAATATTTAAAAAATAACCCTAAACATGACATATTGCATAGCGTGCATAATGTCCGGGTTTATCAAAGACTAAACTACCTACTTTTATTACAGATAAGATTGGGCCCGTTACCAGATCAAAGTCCAAAAAGGCACTACGCCCATCTTCAGATATGGTTTCAAGTTCCCAACCTGAATCCACCCCTGTATCTCGGGAAGAGTTCAAAGGACTCAGGAATCAGATAGCGGAATTAGCCATTTTACTGAAAGACGAGAGCAACAGTACTCACGGTCAGAAAATGCCAGAGTCATCCACACAAGGTGGTAGTCAGGGTACTGACAAAAACAAAGATACTCAGATACCTGAGCCTTAAAGCAAGGATATGCCCAATAAAACCCCTGAAACCACCAATCTCTGGAATGATTAGGAAACTCGTGATATTAAGAAGAAAGTCTGACAAATGAAAGAAACTATCCGTTCCATCAAAGGAACTGGGGCATTTGGAAGTGTAAACTACTCAGACCTTTGTATATTTCTAGGGGCTCGTTATCCAGACAAGTTTTAAGTCCTAGATTTTGAAAAGTATAATGGTTTAGGAGATCCTTATACTCATTTGAAAGTATACATTGGAGAGTTAGGATCCTATTCAGAGGATGAAAAGCTCAGAATGCAGTTATTCCAAAAGAGTCTGACTGGAGAAGCCCGAGCTTGGTATGCCCGACTCAATAATTCCAAAATTCATAGTTGGGAAGAGCTAGCCCATGCATTCCTAAATCAATAAAGTTTCCAGTCTCAAATTGTTCCGGTTCGATATCAAGTGACCAAAGTCAAAAAGCAAAGCAATGAGTCTTTCCGTGAGTATGCCCAAAGATGGAGACGGATGGCTGCACAAGTCACCAAACTATGGCAGAGACTGAGATGGTGATGACTTTCATTGATATACAAGAAGCTCTATATTATAAAAAAGTCCTAGCAGGTATAGAAAAACCATTCTCAGAGATGATCAAATACGGGGAAATGGCCAAGATGGGGTTGAATTCTAGAAAGATTAAAGACCTTATTGCTTTAAAAGCTATGGCTGAGCACATTCAAACAGGAAATTATGGGAATAATACTCGAAGAGTTCATAAAAAGAAAGAAGAGGATGTATCCATGATATTGTAAGGTCAAACTCAAAGAGGCAACCAAAACCTGCCTATTTAAAGGAAAAATTATTCCTCTTTCCAAACATCTGTGCAACCTGCAAATTCGATGTTCCAAAGAACTAGAGAGGCTAAATGTCAAAGAATATTCACACCCTTAGGGGATTCACTTGAGAATATACTCAAGCTTTTGATAGCATAGAAGAAAATTGGTCAGCTCTGTCCACCAGCCAATCCAAGTGGGAATAATTTTGACCCAAGCAAGAAATGTGCTTACCATTCTGGATCTCCAGGCCATGATACCCAAAAATGTTGGTCTCTGAGGCACAAGATTCAAGACCTGATAGACAGTGGTGAGATCGTGGTAACAAAACCAGAACAACCACATGTCCAAGATAACCCTCTGCCTCAACACATTTGATCAGCATAGGAAATGGAGAAAGTTCCATGTACCTCAAATACGTAGGGGGCTCTCCCCAAACAAGCAAGGATAGTTCTAATAAATGGGATTATTTAGAATGCCGATTTTTGATAGAATGAGAAATGAAGTCTATCAATGAGCAGATTGGCCAACTGGCAGAAATGATGGTATACCAGCACCAAATAACTTAACAGTTGATAACTCAAGTCAACCAAAGGAGAACGAATCCTCCCACTCCCCAAATCCTTCCAATTACAAGGAAGGGCCATTATCGGTTCCATGAACATGAAACATGGGTAGATAAAGTTGCCAAAGAAGAAAGATTCTGAGCTCATAGAGATTTTTCCCTCAAGAGGAAGTCCACTCATCTGAATTAGCCCATGGAAGAAATCCTCTAGATATTGATCAATGAGGGAAGGGTCACTGTGCTGCTACCCCTAGTGAACACTAGATCAAGTAAATTCAACCCTTCCAAGATATGTTAATATCATTCCAACACTCCTGGGCATGATACAGAAGAATGTTGGGGACTTCATCATTTAATTCAGAATCTGATTGAAAGCGGCGAGCTGCTAAAGGCAAGCCAGAGGGGGAAGCCATATTTCCTCCTCTAGAATGGAGTCTAAGGGAAGTTATAGCAGTCATATCCTATGAGAAGGACACAACTATCATACCTCTGACCATTTAAGGAAAGGGGGACAAAAAAGGAAAGAACCTTTTTGAAAGTGGCTGCACCAGAACCACTGATGTTGCCATTCAGACTGCAGTATCCCTTGATCAGCTTAAAGAGAGTCCCTTGGAATTATGGGGTGAACGAGGGGTAAACATCAAATCATACGTCTGTTATATCAAAGGAAAACCCGCTGTATCTACCTCAGCGAGTAATAAATCCAGTCAATAAAACTAAGGGGAAAGTGCCCGAGGAGAAAATTAAAGAATTCCTCATCAAAATAGGGCATAATGAAGCCAAGGTAGTGTAGAGATTAAGGGATGCACCTCAACAAATATCCATTCTGGATTCGGTCTTATCTTAAGAAGACCACCGCAAAATCTTAATACAAGTGTTGAAAGAAACACATCTACCCAAGGCAGTAGACACAGAAAAGGTTTGTCAGTTGATAGAGCATATTTTTAATAGCAATGTGATATCTTTCACTAATGACGAGATACCAGCGGAAGGGACTGGTCATTGCAAGTTATTGCATATAGCAGTGATATCCTCTGGATATGTGATAGGAGGAGTACTGATAGATAGAGGATCTTCCTTGAACATTTGTCCTTATGACACTTTGGAAAGAAAGAAGTTCAATCCAAATCCAATTCAAAGTAGCCATATAGTCATAAGAGCCTTCGATGGGTCTCGGCGAAATACTGTAGGAGAAATCAAATTCCTAGTGGAGATCGGTCCACATACCTTCTACATATCCTTCCAAGTGTTGAATATCACCACATGATATAATATGTTATTGGGAAGACCGTGGATTCATATGGCAAGAGCAGTCCCATCGACCCTTCATCAACAGGTCAAGTACATTATCAATGGCAATCTGGTCACTGTTAATGCCGAACTAGAGTATCCTGTCTATTTACAAGGGGATATGCCTGTGATCAGCCTCAACGAAGAAGTTGAGATAGCCAATTTTCAAGCTTTCGAAGTGAGAAACACTCACTATCGACTTATTGGGGTTCCAGCCTTGAAGCCAAGAATTTCTCCCGAAGTGATGTACGTCGAAAAAGAAATGATATCTTTGGATTTCTGTTCCAGCAAAGGGCTCGGGAAAAATAAACAAGGTATCAAACATCCAGTCCAGATACCTAGCCAGACAGGAAAGGATGGATTAGGCTATTTTTGTGGATCAAATCACAAGAACCCGCACAAGCATCAGCCGTTTCAGACATCCACCATTCTATTACCAAATCTCACGGATGCTGGATTTGTGAATCAAACAAGGAAAGTCCCTGCTTTTATGTCAGGCATGCTAATTCCTCAGGTCAAATGGGCCGGTGAGAAAAAAGAAATCCAAATTCCTGCTAAGGAAAATAAGGAAAAGAATGAAAGGTTCCTACAAGAAGTGCAAGGTCGATTTGCAAAGATGTATTTTCTGGCATATACTGAGGATATGAACAAGGATATCCCAGATGATGACTATTCAGAAGATCAAATCCTGATCCCTAACATCAATAGGGCTAAGGAACTATTTAAAGAAAATTATTGACCCTGATGTGAATTCAATCATGGTGATCATTAAACAAGAGGTGGAAAACTATAACCCCTTCATCATCTCAATCAACAGAGACCTGACCCTGGACAACTGGTGTAGCACTCATTGCATCTGTCGTAAAGGGTAAAAGGGCAGAAAATCCATCCCCCTAAAGTGTAGATATCAAAACACTATCAAGTCAAACCAAACCTCGATTAAACCACCACAGTCAATATCGAAACCTCAAAAAATCTTAAAGAGAGCCAAATAGGAAATGTCCTTACCCTAACCACAGAACAGACCTGATTAAACTCCTAACTCAGTTCCAAGATGTGTTTGAATGGTCACATGAAGATATGGTCGGCCTGGGTCTTGACATTATCATTCACCGACTGCCCATTAAAAAAGGATTCAAGCCTGTCAAATGTAAACTCAGGAGAATAAAGCTCGAGTGGAGTTTGAAGGTCAAAGAGGAAGTTGTCAAGCAATTCAAAGCAAACATTATCATGGTCTCAACATACCCTGAATGGCTGTCCAATATAGTTCCTGTACCTAAGCCCGGAGGGAAGGTACGAGTATGCATGGATTACAGGGATTTGAACAGGGCTTGTCTCAAAGACGACTTCCCAGTACCTTTCATCCACATACTGATAGACAACACATCGCAGTATGTCATGTACTTATTTGTCGACTGTTTTGCTGGATATCACCAAATCATGGTCGCCAAAGAAGATAGAGAGAAAACAGCCTTTATCACCCCCTGGGGAACCTTCTGTTATAGGCGATTGTCTTTCGACCTTATCAATGTCGGTGCCACGTATCAGAGAGCCATGATGGCCCTGTTTTATAACATGATGCACAAAGAAATAGAAGTTTATATGGATGATATCATCGTCAAATCCCAAAGGGAAGATGACCACATTGACCATCTCAGAAAGCTATTCAACAAGCTTCGCAAATACGACTTAAAATTGAACCCAGCCAAGTGTGCTTTCGGTGTTAAGTCAGGAAAATTATTGGGTTTTCTTGTGAGCAATAGGGGCATTAAACTGGATCCTGCTAAGATAAAAACCATTACTGAAATGCCTGTACCCCAAATAGAAAAAGAGATATGGGGATTTCTTGGGAGAATCAACTTCATAAGCAGATTCATCTCTCAACTCACGGAAACTTGTGAGCCCATCTTTAAGCTCTTGAGAAAAACTCCTCCGGAAAGTGGAATGAGGAGTGTTAGAAGGCTTTCCTCACCATCAAGAAACAATTAATTGAAGCCCCTATTTTGGTGCCTCCAAGAGATAAAATTCATCTATTTATATCATATAAGTCAATCTTAATGCTATGGGGTGTATGCTGGGGCAGAAAGATGATAGAAGCCATGAAAGAGCTATCTATTACCTTAGTAAAAGATTCAGCAGCGGTGAGAAGAAGTACACCTTGATTCAAAAGACCTTTTGTGCTTTAGCATGGGCCGCTATGAGATTACAATATTATCTTCATGGACGCACAACTTATCTTATCTCTCACATGGATCCTGGGAGCTGTCGTTTAGCACTCCAAAATTAACCTTACTCATTATTAGTATAGTAACAAGCAATGATCGATCCCACAGAGAGTGTTTTGTGTTATATTTATCCAAGTATTTTCTAATGAATTGGGGAATTTTGGTTTGAAAAGTTGAATTATCGAAAGTGAATTTAAAATAAGTATCAATGAGTAAAAAGCTTCAATTCTTCAGTTCAGTATCGCCTTTTCACAATTTCGGATAAACCAAGTTTTTACAATATTTATCCTTCAATGAGATTAACAATCCTAGATAACCGCGATCGCTAGTTATCCGAAATTTGCCTTATGTGTAAATCTAATGCGACAATCGCCAACAAAAGATCCTAACTATTATATAACCTAGAACTATCAGTCTAAATTTAATATGATAGAAGCATGAAGAATGAGAATTAGATTGTTCCAAGTAACAATTACACAATCAGGAATTATTTAACTTGACTTCTGAAAATCTTAATAATATCCAAAAGTTTGACCACAATCGAATATCATTAATTGCTACCTATGATCAGACATACATCGTTTGCTTAACATATATCTTAATCTAGCAGATGATATCAATTTACTAATTTAATCCTGCAGAAACTAAATTAGTTAAATGAATAACATACAAGAAAGTTTATATAGATAATCAGAATAAATCTTACATACGAAAGAGTGAATAAAATAAACTTGCTCAAACCATTAATTGTAAATAAAGTTCAACATCCGTTTAGAATTGAATTGAGTAGTTTAGTTTGACATGCCTTGATTCTCCAAAACTAGGGTTTAGATGAATGTTGAAGATGATGATCTATGACAATATATGATAATCCCCTTTTATAGTAGGTCTTACATCCCTTTATAAAGTCTAAAACAGTCCCCAAAACCCACAAGTTCGCAACCCTAATTGCATTAGAAATCTTCCCAACACTTTCCCAAACACTTAAAAATACTATTTTTCTGACGTGAAACGCGCCGGAACGCAGATTTCTTCATAAAAGCGCGCTGGGGTGCAGTTCGACAAAGAGGTCGGCGCCGGGGCGCAATTTGGCAGAGAAGTTGGCGCCGAGGCGCATATTTCCTTTTGTAAAATTGCACAGGGGCGCATGTCCTTTATGCTGCAACATCGCTTACTAAAAAGGTCATAACTTCTTCATATGAACTTCGATGGGACTATTTAAGATGCCACGGAAAGCTAAGGAATTGCTCTTCGATAAAATCCAAGTCCCAAGCCAAGACCATGAATCCATCTTAGCATTAAAAACCCAACAATCTTCCCATTTTCCTCGTTTCATCTCCATTTTGACCTGAAACCCATAAACAAATCTATTAAACCCTTCTTAACAACCAAACATGTAATACACTACGCATAAAGGAATCAAAATAAATGAATATCATGCACTCGTCAAATTCCCCCACACTTAGCTTTTACACATCCTCGTGTAAACCAAACCCAAGGTTATGTTATCATTCACATAATTCAACCCAACCATAGTATCAAAAAGTTCCAGTTAAAATTCATGAATATCAATACTTATCAACCAAAACCCGATTAGCATCTCACTAGTCAATTCATGACTACTAACCTTATCACCTCACCAATGAATTTCATCAAATCGAACTGTATCCACATAAGTATCTATCCCATAATCCACACTCACCCAACTTAGTTATCATGGAGCTAAAACCACGCACACTAACTCATAACTCAAAACATATTTTCCTGCACTTTTGCCATGTTTTTCGTAGAACCTTCTTCATATCTCAGATGAATATATTTTGATGTTTTCTTGTATTATTATTTTTCTTGACATGTGCAATGTCTCCTTTTCTTAGGCTTTTCAGTGCTACTCATGTAACGAACTTTCCACCAACGACTCCCAGACCAAATGGTCTTAAGGTGCTGCGTGTAAAGACACCCCTAGGGGTTACTCATTCAAGTAACAAAGGCCACAAAAGTCGACTAGTCAAGCTGCTTTTGTCCATCACACTTTTCAGCATGAATACCGATGTTTCCCGAAGCTTGGATACCTAGTTAATTCATATAATGGACATTGAAGCAGATTTTTCACTATTTTTTCATACATCAATTTCATCATCAATTTTTTTCATTTTTTTTCTTATCACAAAGATCTTTTATTAACATAGCAGTGAAAACGGTTCTAAAGCAAGAAATTAGTGCATATAGACAACTGTACATATAACTTTGTCAACTAAGCATGCTTCACGTATTCAAGTACTCATGCATTAATAAATTCAATTCAAATCAAGTACACTGGTTACTGACTCAGTTTTTAACATTCACTGATCAACTAAATACCAACAGATCTTGAAATTAAGCATCAATTTTCAATTTGGAACTCTAACCCCTCAACACTTAGGCGAATAAAATCATGGAACCAAGCAAAAATTTTAGCATATTTCCAAATTCTATCAGATTTTAGACTATTATACCTAAAAAAACAAAGAAAACTAAAATCTAAAATTCCCTCCCCCACACTCAAACCTTACATTGTCCTCAATGTAAGAAAATCATGCAAAGTAGAAAACTACTACAACTAACAAAATAAAAAGGAAAGGGATACAAAGATAAATTTTAAATTATTGGGCTGCCTCCCAAGAAGCTACCCTTATTTAACATCATTAGCTCGACAACAATCAACTCAATCATACGAAAGCCGGATCCATCAGCATCAACATCTCAACCTCCTCAACCAGACTGCTATCCAAAAATGGCTTCAACCTATGTCCGTTCACCTTGAACATATTCCCTGTCTTTGGATTTTGTATATCTATAGCACTATGAGGAAACACATTAGTAACAACAAATGGACCCCCCAATGGGAATGCAACTTACCTAGAAATAATTTCAATCGTGAATTATAAAGGAGAACTTTTTGCCCAACAGTGAAATTCTTTCGCAAAATCTGCTTATCATGGAAAGCTTTTGTCTTAGCCTTATACAGTTTAGAACTCTCATATGATTCAGTACGCAACTCCTCGAGTTCTTATAACTGTAACTTCCTATGGACGCCAGCTTGATCCAAGTTCATGTTACACTATTTGATCGCCCAGAAAGCTTTATGCTCTAGCTCTACATGTAGGTGGCACGGTTTCATGAACACCAGCCTATAAGGCAACATACCAATTAGTGTTTTGTATGCCGTCCTATATGCCCATAGTGCTTTATCTAATCTAAGCCTCCAATCTTTCCTGCTCGGGTTGACTACTTTCTCCAAAATGGATTTTATCTCTCGGTTGGATACCTCAGCTTGGCCATTGTTTTGCAGATGATAGGATGTAAATACCCTATGAAGAACGTTGTATTTCCTGAATAAAGCTACTAATACCCTATTATAGAAGTGAGTTCCGCGATCACTAGTGATGGCCCGTGGTGCTCCAAACCTGACAAATATGTTAGTCCTGACAAAATCTGCAACAACTTTAGAATCATCAGTCCTAGTGGCTTTAGCTTCCACCCACTTTGAAACATAATCAACTGCCAATAAGATGTAAACATTACCAAAGGAAATAGGAAAAGGTCCTATAAAATCAATACCCCAAACATCAAAGATTTCAACAATTAGAATAGGGTTTTGTGGCATTTGATGTCTATGTGATATATTTCTTGTTCTTTGATAATTTTCACATGATTTGCAAAATAGATATGAGTCTTTGAAAATCGGGGGCCAAAAGAAACCACTCTCTAACACCTTATGTGATGTTCTTTTAGGTCCAAAATAACCTCCACAAGAATAGGAATGACAGAAAGCTAGAATAGATTGGAACTCATTATCAGGTACACAACGTCTAACTATCTGATTAGCACAAAATTTCCACAAGTATGGGTCATCCCACATATAATGTTTTGCATCACTCCTAAGCTTCTCTTTCTGGGATTTTGAAAACTCACCTGGTAAATACGCACTTACCAAATAATTCACAATGTCTGCATACCAAGAAGTTGTATTGCCAATGGAAAGTAGATACTCATCCGAAAACATATCATATAATGGTAGTGCTTCTTCCTCCTTAAGAATTCTGCTCAAGTGATCCGCTACCAAGTTATTCGCACCCTTTTTATCTTTAATTTCCAAGTTGAATTCTTGCAGCAGCAAGATCCACCTTATGATTTGAGGTTTGAACTCTTTCTTAGTAAGCAAGTACCTGGGAGTAGCATGGTCAGAATAAACTATCACTTTAGTACCAAGTAAGTATGATCTAAACTTATCTAAAGCAAATACAACAGATAAGAGTTCTTTTTTAGTTGTGGAATAATTTATCTGAGCCACATTCAATGTTCTAGAAGCATAGTAGATGGCATGGATAGCTTTGCCAATCTTTTGGCCCAAGACGGCGCTGACAGCATAGTTGCTTGCATTACACATTATCTCAAATGGAAACTTCCAATTTAGTGGTTGAATGACAGGGGCTGACGTCTACAATTTCTTTAAAGTATGAAAAGCCACCTTGCATTCATCATGAAAATGGAATTCCACATCTTTCTAGAGCAACTTGCATAAGGGCAATGCTATTCTGGAGAAATCTTTGATAAACCTGTGATAAAATCCTGCATGTCCAAGAGAAGAGCGTATCTCCCGCACGCTAACGGGGTAAGGCAATGCAGATATAATATCAATTTTAGCTTTATCAACTTCTAAACCATTAATTAACACTATATGTCCAAGTACAATACCTTGTTATACTATAAAGTGACATTTTTCCCAATTTAGGACAAGGTTAGTTTCCAAACATCTATCTAAAACACGAGTCAGATTATCTAGTTAAGCATCTAAAGAATTACCATGTTCTGTCAAATCATCCATAAAGACCTCAATGCATTCTTCTAAAATATCAGAAAAAATACTCACTATGCATCTTTGAAAAGTACATGGGGCATTGCAGAGTCCAAAGGACATTCACCGATACGCAAAGGTGCCAAAGGGACATGTGAATGTGGTCCTTTCTTAGTCTTCGGGTGCAATCACAATCTGGTTATAACCTGAAAAACCATCTAGAAAGCAAAAATAAGTGTGCCCAGCTAATCGTTCTAACATTTGATCAATAAAAAGAAGGGGAAAGTGATCTTTTCTTGTTACATCATTTAACCTCCTATAGTCAATACACACTCTCCAACTTGTTTGCATCCGTGTGGGCACTAACTCATTATTATCATTCTTGACAACCGTGATTCCGAATTTCTTTGGAACCACCTGCACCGGACTTACCCATTGACTATCGGAGATGGGTAGATGATTCCTGCATCGAGCAATTTTATTACCTCTTTCTTTACTACCTCCATTATAGGTGGGCTCAATCGTCTTTGTGCATCACTCATAGGTTTAGCCCCGTCTTCCAGCAAAATTTGATGCATGCACATTGCATGACTAATACCTTTGATGTCTGCTATAGTCCAACCAAACACTGTGATATGGTCCCTAAGGACTCTCAACAATATTTCTTCCTGCATTTTGGTTAGATTACTAGCAATTATCACAGTTAAAGTCTCATTAGTCCCCAAATACGCATATTTCAAGTGTGTAGGTAATTGTTCCAATTCAAGTGTTGGAGCTTGCATAACAGATGGTAATAGTTTTTGATGAGACATAGGTAATTGAATTAAATGGACTTCATGCTTATTTGTGAGTTTAGGCAATGAGTGTAGTGCAGCCACAGTTCTCTTCAATTCCTGATTTTGCTCAAGTTCATACTTCTCATCCATGTCCAAACTGCTAGAAATAGCAACCTCCAATCTGTCTCTCTGAATTTGTTCAAAAGTTTCCTGCACTAAAGAGTCACACACGTCAATTGCAAAGACTTGACAAATATCACTAAGGTACCTCATGGCATCATAGATGTTAAATTGGATCTTTTCACCATCAAACTCCATTGTTAAGGTCCCATTGTGCACATCAATCATAGTCCTCGCTATTTTTAGGAAGGGCCTTCCTAACAAGATGTGGGATGGGTTTGGTGATGTATCATCCTCCATATCCACTATGTAAAAATCTGCATGAAAGATTAGTTCATTCACTTGCACCAACACATCTTCAACTACCCCTCGAGGGTAGGTGTTAGTACAATATGTCAATTGAATAATCACACCAGTATTTTTTAAAGGATCTAGATTTAGAGACTTATAAGCAGATAACGACATCACATTAATTAAAGCACCTAAATCTAGCATGACCTTCTCAAATCTAGTGTTTCCTATCTTGCATGGGATCGTGAACATGCCTGGATCTTTACATTTAGGGGGCATTTTTCTTTGAAGAGCAGCTGATACATTCTCCCTAACTGTGACTTTTCCATCATTTTCCATTTTTCGTTTGTTAGTGCACAATTCTTTTAAAAATTTTGCATACCGTGGCATTTGTTTAATTGCATTAAGTAATGGAATATTCACTTCTACTTTCCTAAAATTTTCCAGAATTTCTTTTTCCTGTTCATCTTTCTTTGAAGTTCTAGAATTTCTGGGAGGAAAAGGAAGATGAATATTTTTAAGCTGACAATAAGGGTTAGGGTGTACCTTAGATTTTTTCGGTTCCTCCTTAGCTTGCTCTTTCTCAAACTCAACTGTGGCTATAGGTGTATCCATCTCATTACCACTCCGCAAGGTTATAGCACTAGCATTCTCCTTAGGATTCACAACAGTTTGAGATGGGAGTTTCTCAGAACCTTGAGAGTTCAATTGACCCACAGTAGTAGCTAATTGGCTCATTTGACTCTCCAAACAATGGATTGAGATGGGAGTTTCTCAGAACCTTGAGAGTTCAATTGACCCACAGTAGTAGCTAATTGGCTCATTTGACTCTCCAAATAATGGATGGAAGATTTAGTCTCTTGTTAAAACTGTTGTGTGTATGTCATAAATGCTTTGAACATGTCCTCCAAGGATGTTCCAGAATTGGCCGGTGCTGCTGGTTTGGGTTGGTACTGTGGTTGATTTGGTTGAAATTGCTGTTTATTTGGGTAGAACCCTTGCATCTGCGGCCTCCATAACTCAAGTTGGGATGATCCCTCCATCCTGGATTGTAAGTATTGGAAAAAGGATCATATTTCCTCTACGGATGTGCCTGGTAATTTCCCACTGCATTAGCTTGCAATGCATTCTCTTCCTCTTGTAATGTCAGGCATGAATCTGTAGGGTGCCCCGCCATTAAACATATTCCGCAAGACTTTGCAACCGGCAAGTTACCCGTTCCTAATTGTTTCACCACAACAGTTAAGTCAGAAATCTGTTGCTCTAAATTACTCGTGCTTACATCACTTACCCTTTATACTGGATGATCATTCTGTGTTCCATATTGTTGTACATTGGCGGCCATATTTGCAATCAAATTCTTTGCAGCCTCCGGCGTTTTATCTACTAATGCTCCTCAACTAGCAGCGTCGATCATACTCCTATCCATCGGTACAAGTCCCACATAAAAGTACTAGATAAGGTGTTGATCATCAATCTGGTGGGGTGGACAGCTGAAACAAAGCTTTTTGAATCTCTCCCAGTATTCATACAATGTTTCACCGCTGAATTGTCGGATTCCGCAAATTTCTTTCCTTATATTGGCTACTTTTGAAGCAGGAAAGTATATCTCCAAAAGTAGTCTTTTCATGTCATTCCATGATTGTATTGATCCCGAGGAAAGATAATACAACCAATCTTTTGCTAAATCCGCCAGTGAGAATGGGAAAGCTCTTAGTTTTATCTGCTCCTCCGTAATTTTGTGTGGCTTCATGGTTGAGCACACAACATGAAACTTCTTCAAATGCTTGTAAGGATCCTCACCTGTAAGACCACGAAAAGTAGGCAAAAGGTGAATTAGTCCGGATTTCAATTCAAACTCAGCATTTAAAGCAGGATATTCAATGCATAGAGATTGTTGAGTGAGATTAGGAGTAGACAACTCCTTTAAAGTCCTATTATTATTTGGCACCGCCATCTCTTCATCTGATTCGCTAAAAGAATGGTCTGAAAGTAGTGTGAGTGTGATGTTGAGGCCTGGTGATGGAGCTTCGTCGGAATCTGCAAGTGTACCTTGGGATTTTTGAGCTTCCTTCCTAAGCCTTCGTGCGGTTCTCTCTATTTCTGGATCAAATTTTAATTCAAGAGAGTGAGAGGATCGAGGCATAAAAATAAAATAAATGAAAATAATTGAATAAATAACACTCCCCGGCAACGGTGCCAAAATTTGGGAGCTGTTGTTTAGCACTCCAAAATTAACCTTACTCGTATTCTATTAACTCAAGAATTAGTATAGTAACAAGCAAGGATCGATCCCACAGAGAGTGTTTTGTTTTATATTTATCCAAGTATTTTTTAATAAATTGGGGAATTTTGGTTTGAAAATTTGAATTATCGAAAGAGAATTTAAAAGAAGTATCAATGAGTAAAAAGCTTCAATTCTTCAGTTCAGTATCGCCTTTTCACAATTTTGGATAAACCAAGTTTTTACAATATTTATCCTTCAATGAGATTAATAATCCTAGATAACCGCGATCGCTAGTTATCCGAAATTCGCCTTATGTGTAAATCTAATGCGACAATCGCCAACAAAAGATCCTAACTATTATATAACCTAGAACTATCAGTCTAAATTTAAATGATAGAAGCATGAAGAATGAGAATTAGATTGTTCCAAGTAACAATTACACAATCAGGAATTATTTAACTTGACTTCTGAAAATCTTAATAATATCCAAAAGTTTGACCACAATCGAATATCATTAATTGCTACCTATGATCAGACATACATCGTTTGCTTAACATATATCTTAATTTAGCAGATGATATCAATTTACTAATTTAATCTTGCAGAAACTAAATTAGTTAATTGAATAGCATACAAGAAAGTTTATATAGATAATCAGAATAAATCTCACATACGAAAGAGTAAATAAAATATACTTCCTCAAACCATTAATTGTAAATAAAGTTCAACATCCCTTCAGAATTGAATTGAGTAGTTTAGTTTGACATGCCTTGATTCTCAAAAACTAGGGTTTAGATGAATGTAGAAGATGATGATCTATGACAATATATGATAATCCCCTTTTATAGTAGGTCTTACATCCCTTTATAAAGTCTAAAACAGTCCCCAAAACCCACAAGTTCGCAATCCTAATTGCATTAGAAATTTGTCCAACACTTTCCCAAAAGCTCAAAATTACTATTTTTCTAACGTGAAATGCGCCGGGGGGCATATTTCTTAATAAAAGCGTGTCGGGGCGCAGTTCGGCAGAGAGGTCAGCACCGGGTCGCAGTTTCCTTTCACAAAATCTCTCTAGGGCATAGTTTGGAGGAGAAGTCGGCGCCGAGGTTCATTTTTCCTTTGCAAAATTACGCCGGGGCGCATTTCCCTTTTATGCTGCAACATCGCTTGGTAAAAAAGTCATAACTTCTTCATATGAACTCCGATGGGACTATTCAAGATGCCACGAAAAGGTAAGGAATAGCTCTTCGATAAAATCCAAGTCCCAAGCCAGGACCATGAATCCAGCTTAGCATTAAAAACCCAACAATATTCCCATTTTCCTCGTTTCATCTCCATTTTGACCTGAAAACCATAAACAAACCTATTAAGCCTATGTTAACAACCAAACATGCAATAGACTACGCATAAAGGAATCAAAATAAATGAATATCATGCACTCGTCGGATCCTCTGAAGTACATATTCAGCAAGCCCATGTTGAATTACCGATTGTTCAAATGGCAATTGATCCTTCAGCAATTCGATATCATCTACGTGACTCAAAAGTCCATCAAAGGTCATGGAATTGCAGATCAATTGACCGAAGCACCATCAGGGAACTTCGAATCCTTGGAAACTTATTTCCCAGATGATGTAATATTGATAATTCAGCAAAACCCTCGAGAAGATACTAGACAATTCTAGAAACTGTACTTCGACGGGGCTGTAAATATGGAAGGTGCAGGAGCAGGGGTAGTTCTTGTATTTATCACAAGAGAACAGTATCACATGGCTATTAAACTATAGTTTGTCAACACCAACAACGCAGCCGAATATAAAGGCTGTATAATGGGATTAAAACTAGCCCAATCCATAGGTATCCAACGGTTAGCAGTCTTTGGAGATTCTGAGTTGGTCATCAGATAAACCACCGAGGCATATCACATAAAAGAATTGCATTCGCTGCCCTATCATCGGCAAGTCATCAGAATGGCTATGGAGTTCGAAGAAATAGCCTTCATCCATATTCCTCGAAATAGAAATGATTTCACGGATGC
This sequence comes from Panax stipuleanatus, assembly GCA_020205555.1. Taxonomy (NCBI): domain Eukaryota; kingdom Viridiplantae; phylum Streptophyta; class Magnoliopsida; order Apiales; family Araliaceae; genus Panax; species Panax stipuleanatus. Next base: position 32,573,547 of record CM035119.1, on the reverse strand, counting down.
ATTAGCAACACTGGCTTCCTTGATCCACATATATGATAGGAAGGGAATCTCTGATATCAAATTTGCAAGCCAGAAGGTACCAGCCTATGGAAATTATATTGGAGAAGTATCTGGTGAACTACCTCCCATCAAACAGCCCTGGTATCAAGACATCAAAGAATATATGCGAGATGGATCTACGCCCAGTAGCGCAAGCCAAGCTAAAATAAAGCGGATCCATAGATTGACCATGAAATTCTACCTAAGAGGAGATGCACTTTACAAAAGAGATGTTAGAATAGGCCTGTTAAGGTGCCTAGATAAAGACCAAACCCAAAAACTTATGGACGAAGTCCACGGTGCAGTATGTGGCCCACACATGAGAGATCCTTTACTTGACAAGAAGATATTAAGAACAGGGCATTAATGGATATCTCTCAAAGCCGACTGTGATGATCACGTTAATGGATGTTATCAATGCCAAGTTCATGAAAATGTCATCCACACTCCTCCAAACGAACTACACTGTATGAGTTCGCCATGGTCCTTTGCTATGTGGGGAATGGACGTGATCTGGCCAATAGAGCCCAAAGCCAGTAATTGTCATCGATTTATCTTCACCATTATCGACTACTTCACCAAGTGGATAGAAGCTGCCTCTTTTCCCAAAGTCACAAAGGAGGTAATTGTCAGTTTCATCAAAAATAATGTGATACGTCGATACAAACAACCGGAGGTGATCATATCAGACAATGTAAAAACTTTGAACAATCAAATGATGAAGGAATTATGCAGCAAATTCCACATCAAGCATCTCAACTCTGTCATCTACAAGCCTAAGATGAATGGTGCTGTTGAAGCAGCCAACAAAAATATCAAGAAAATTATGCAAAAGATGCCCGCTAATCACAAAGGATGGCCAGACTTATTGCCACTGACTCTGTTAGCATACAGAACATCAATGCGCACTTTTATTGGGTCTACCCCCTATTCGTTGGTCTATGGTATGGAAGCAGTTCTCCCCGTAGAAGTAGAAATGGAGTCATTAAGAGTATTAATGGATGCTGTGACACCCCCAAATCCGGGAACTTCATTTCCACGGGATTTGGTGTTCACTATCTAAATAAAACATAACTACTGCCCAGAAATAAGGAATGCAAAAAAAATTACAACCTTAATTAAATAATAAAAATCTTCCTTATAAAAATATTTACAACCTTGTCAAAAATATTCTCAGGGTTATCTAACCTTAACATCGTCAATGCGGATAAAACATCACATAATTAAAATTTTATTACGCGTCATAATCAAATATATAAACAAGTCTTCACTTGTTCATCTTGCTCTTGCCTTTACTGGTTGACGGTTCGTCAACACTCTCAACTTTAGCTGCAATGGTTATATAATGCAAGAGTTAGCAAATAAAAGCTCACTGGAAATAGTAATCAATAGTGATTACATAAACTGAATAACTTCAACTGAATTGAATAATATTTCTATCATCGATAATCAAGAATAAGACTTAGAATTCATTTTAGGGTCATAAGACCTTGAACTATATCCTAAGTGGTAAGTATTTCTACTTAGACCTTTAACAGTCGTTAGACTATATAGACTCTTAACTCGTACTTAGGGGGATCAGCCCTTCATACCATGTATTGTGCACAAAGATCTTAATGCTTTCGCATGGTAATCCCCTATTAAAAGGGTTGTTCATCTCAGTATTTATTTAACGAGTCTGCACCAAAGAAAGTTTGGTTTGGATAAGCTCAAAGGGTAATTTAGAGTTCAACTATCATCAACTAAGGAGTAGTTGAATCAACTTACAATAATTAAGAATTCGACAAATACTATGAGTCATAACAATAGACATTATAATCAATAGTAATGCTTTAGAATTAAACTTAAAGCATTTGAAAGATAAAATAAACCTTGCTTGAACAATTAAGTCAAGGTCATATTAATTCAATAATGACTTCAATAACATACTTGTTCAATATGGAAATTACAGAATAAGTAGATTTTCATAAACGTAACAAGAAAGGATAGAACAACTTGCTCAATAAAATAAGGATTAGGAAACTTACCTCGTGCACAAGCTACAATTTACAATCACGTTCCACAATTATGCTACGTACACGTAATTAACAATAATAACATACATTAGTTAACATATAACTAACTCACATCATTGGTTAACCCATCAGAGTTAACTCATCATTATTAGGTTTAATTATCGATTATCACATAATGATCAAACCATATATCTTAATAATCAATCAAACTATACTCAGCTTATGATATTAAATCATACATTCACTTTTCTTAAATTATTGTTAATCAAATTATAATTCACCTTATACATTTCATATTTACAAATTAAACATGTGAAATACATTAATGAATCATTCTAACATCTCAGTGTATGCTTAGCATGTCATCAAGTTCATCACATTAGGTTAGCTTTTCATGTAATGCACAAAACTACGCAAAACTCAAAGCAACATTTTTGGACAGAATGTACACCAGCTGGGGCGGATATTTTGCCTTCATGGGACCCACTGGGGCAGGTGTCCTTGCTGGGAAAATTCTGGTTCGCGAACTTGTGCAAGAAAAAGTCAATTTGGCTTATCTCCTTGCACCAAACTTATAATTTAACTAACATAATGCATATAAAACTTTATAAAAACAAAATGTTAAGCTTTTAACATGTATGATCATCATAACACATAATCAAAAACTCTAAATTTTATTATTTTGAAGAAAACACCATTGTTAAGCGTTCTTTAAGAAAATTAACACTGTGACTTTGTTTTTAAACCAAATCACATAATTTAAATCATGTTAATTTTATTTCTTAACATATTATCATAATCTAAACTTAATTCTCATAATCATAGCATAATCACACAGAATTTTTGATATTTAAGAAACTATTTTTTTCAAATTAGTTCACTATAAATTGCTATGAACATGATTTCTTCATGTTCATCATATTTACATGAATTGAGCCATATAAACAATCATATAAATCATATATAAGCATGTTATAACACAAATTACATATAGAATCCATATTTACATGAATTTCACGAAAAATATTTAAAGAGAACTAAAATCATGAAAACACTGAAGAACATAACTTCAAATTAGATTATACCTTTGCTTCTAGAGGAAGAAGATGAAGATGGTGATGATGGTGATTATCTTTATGAATTCACAGGCTTATCTTCTTTCTTTCTTTCTTCTTCTCTCTTTTCTCTCTAACTCTCTTACTCTGTTCTTCTATTCTAATTCTGACTAACTTAACTTAACGTATAATGTAATATACATATAATTGATATACATATAATATAGCATAATTACATATAATATAATTGACAAAATATTTAATCCCTCTACTAAATACATATCAGTTATATATTTTTTAAAATCAAAAGCCACTAGGGCTTGTTTGGCAAAAACTCTTTTAATTTATTTTAATAACTCATTTAACACATAGTTTTTAATGTCACACTTTATCTATTTAAATCTTACTATCCCAATTTAATTAAATTAAAGCTAACATCAATTAACTAAGTAAAATTATCACATAACAATTATAATTACTCATTAATCATAATCTCATGTAACAAATACCATATACTATTCATCTAATATAATTATCTCAATTAAATTAGAACTACACCACAAAATTATTACACATCAATTTAATTAACATATTGCACTTAATTAAATTACTCCACAACAATCACATAAATTATTTATTCAACTCAATAAATAAATCAATTAAAATATTTATTTAATTCAATAAATATTTAAAATTGATATACAAAATTCTTGTTTGTTACAGATGCTTAGATGGAAGAAGACCAGTGGTTGCAAGATTGGTACAACCAGTTATCCATAATCGATGAGAAAGGGACTGTATCTATTTTCCATGGTCAATTATATCAACAAAGGACGCTTCGGTCCTATAATAAGACGATCCAGATTCGGCAATTTAAAGAAAATAACCTGGTATTGAAAAAGGTCCTCTCCAATCAAGAAGTAGCCAGAGGAAAATTCACCCCAAACTGGGAAGGCCCTTTTATTATCAAAGAAGTGTTGTCAGGAGGAGCCCTCAGACTTTAAGAAATGGACGTCGAAGAATTTTCCCAGCTTATCAATTAAGATACTATGAAAAGGTACTATGTCTGAAATGCTTGTAAAACCGCCATCTTGGTCCTGAAAAAAATCAAATCAATTCAGACCTTCACTACAAAGTTGGAACTATGAAAGACCTAATCACTCATCTACGGGAGTACGTAGGCAACCATTAATGGTGCGGTCAAACCAAAAAAAAAGATTCCAGAAAACTATAATGCCCCCAAATTCAGATATTGTACCTCGAATTCGGTGCATAACGATCTAATTCTAATAACATACTACAATCTCACGCAACGGAATAATAGAATAATTTACATTGATTTAATATAAATATTCGCGTCCCACGGTCTCTCAACCATGACTAACTTAAAGATATCTTAAACCATAACATAACCTAATACATAATATAAAATAAGTCTTATTACAACATCATAATAATCCTAAAAGAGAACAAAGCTACGCCGTAGCCTTGCCATTGCCCTTGTCCGTGCCAAAGGGTCCACAATGCTCTGCCTTAACTGAAATATTTTAGGGAAAGCAAGAATGAGCAACAAATTTGCTCAACACGTAATATAGCAATACGGGTAAGCATGATTATAAAGCTTAATAATATCCAAGGTATAATGTCAAGGATAACTCAAGAGTTTAAGGAATAATGTAGTAAACAAAGAAATATTAATAGTTCTAAAACTGTCCTTTGAATTGTAAACATAAGGTAATTAAAGACCAAAATATTATCAAAAGGATTCAAAGGTTTCAACGTTTTCCAAAAGATAAAGTTTAATACTTAGCAGTCCCTAAGGGCTAAGAACTCTTGTTAGAATTAACAGTGTTTAACTGATAATTCGATATAAACAAGTACAACAGGTGATCAGCCTCAAGTACCCTACATTATGCATAATATTCACATGTTATTTGTGCGCACGCCGGTCTCCCGACGGATAGATAGTTTCCCCTTTAATGAGGGTTGTTCATCTCAGTCAATTTATAAGATTCCTCACCAATCAATTGGTTTGGATTGCTTTCAAATTCATGACATGGGTCTAGCCGAATCAAATGGCATAGATAACTTTTACAATGTATATGAGAATAATTTATAAGTTCAATACTCGCGACATAGTTCGAAGAATGTAAGCATGCTTTAAATTAAACTATGAATTATTAATTTATAAGACAAGAATCATACTATCAATTATTTACTCGTACGATCAATAATAGTACAAGCTTAAGTAGTGCTCAATAATTAATGAGTAAGGTTTGAATACTTGCAAAATATCCAAAGTTATGTACGACAGGGAACTTGCATTCAATATAAAATCAAATGAAGTTAGAAAACTTGCTCGATAAAAAGTAGGGTTAAGAACTTGACTGAGTCGTTGATTAATTCCGACCTCGACTTCTTATTCCTTGATTAACCTATTATTATAGTAACTGTGACGCCCCCAGAATAGGTCCAATCCAACCAACCCATTCTGGATCTCCAAATACATGGTACAGAATCCAAATACAACTTTTATATCACACGGTCGTGCAAAATACGACCACACAACTGTGAGTGTCAATACAAATATGTAAAAAATATAAACATTCAAACTAAGTCCTCATTATAATTATTATCACACTATTTTATAAAAATAGTGAGGACTACTACTGCTTATACTTGGACCATCACTCTCTCCCCCGACTAGTCCCTGCGACATTCTCATTTCCTGAAGAGGACAATAAATGAAAAAGGTGAGCTCAACTAGCCCAGTAAAGAATATTATGAATAAGATAATAAAGAACAATTTATCTTTAGTCTTAAACAAATCAGATAAAATATTATGGACCACGAGTTTTAGATCAACAACTGCAGCGGAAATAACAATGCATCAGAAGAATTAAGTAGGAAATAATGTCTACTATCTTCTATGATTTGAAAGTCTATAATCAATATTTTAATATGTGTAATATCAATCAATATATATCTTGAATCAAATATTCATCTTTGCACTACTGGCCAAAGATATTCATCAAGTAATCATTCATCTTTGCACTACAGGCCAAAGATATTCATTAAATAATCATCGATCTTTGCACTACATGCCAAAGATATTCAGTTATATTATCATTTAGGACTGAGGATGATGAAAAATATTTTAAAGAACGAATCCAGTGAGATAAAGGACAAAAATTAGGAATTCGTAATTTAGTTTATCCAAGTTCAAGAATACTCCATAATAATTAATTGTGGAGCAAAATTCAAGAATGAAGATCAAAACTTGGATCCAATCAAAGATAGGAACCATAATAGCCAACTTGGACAAAGAAAAGAAAATTTAATTTTTATGTGAATAGTATCGTATTCGTGAATAGTGCCGTATACGTGAATAGTGTCGTATACGTGAATAGTAACTCCAATATGAAAAGGTAAAATTTTTACAATAAAATTTATACCAATATTTCGGTGTCATGATATTGAAAGAATTAACATCATTTTTGAAAAAAATAACATCCCTTACCTCAAAAGAACAGTACTTCTGACTAGAATATCGGATATAGTACTGAAGAAAACTTGCACTGAATAGCAACACTCAAAGTATCGAAATACTCACAAAAATACGCTCGATATTATAGAGAAAGAAACTTATGATTCTGGTGTGATTTTCAAATTCTAATTCAGCATCCTATTTATAGGAAAATGCTTAGAACTCCAAAGCAGAAAATTTAATAAAATAATAATATTTTAAAAGAAATTTTCTACGCACACCATTGACCAAAATATCAGCTCACCAAGTGGGTCCCACCCATTAAAAAAAAGTTTTTTATGAAAAAAATATTTATAACCCAAAAAATCAATTATTTCGGAACTTCAATAATTCATAATAAATAGCCCTTTTATCAGAAAAATTCAAATCTTATGTCCATTCCATAGGAGATTTAATTCTCTACAACTTTGAAGAAGAAAGTTTTTCCAAATTCCAAACATAAATTGTCCGAAATCCACATACGGATGATTTTCCACACCTACATTCTAACAAAATACTGATAAAACACATCAGCACTAATTCATTCTTTTATATTCACATAAATAAATATTTTCTTATCATATAAATCAATAATTAATTATTCACAAATAATATTACAGAACTATAATATTGACAACCAGGTCGTTCCCAAGAAAGAGGAGGCATTCTGATAAAGATTTCTCCTTACTGGCGCGCAATTAAATAACCTCTCCTAGACAGAACTTCCTTAGACATTGTCAATAATGTTATCTAATAATATTATTTAAATAATATAAATTATTGATCAGATAATTAGAAATACTGTGCAGTGACAATTATTGAATTAACAATAATATAAAAATAATGTGCAATACCGTGTGCTACTGTGCAACAACGCGTATTACTTTACTTTATCCATCGGGTATTCTAATAGTGTTAACGGTAACAACTATGCCGTTAGTTATAAAAAAATTTATTCTTGTCGTTTTCTTCAACCGACAGTTTTCCGTTATAGGGCCCACAATTGGCTGCGTCGTCGTACGAATATTCCCCGACAGCAAGAATATTTCACATTATCAAATTAACCCCTGACTATTTCAAAATAATATATAGAGAAAATTTAATTTTTTTTATTCATAAAAGTTGGGGTCTTACAACCTCCCCTCCTTATGAAATTTCATCCTCGAAATTGACGTGCGTACCTACCTGGTGTTCTGAAAAGGTGAGGATTCCTCGCTTTCATTTTCGATTCTAACTCCCAGGTCATTTCCTCAATAACATGGTTCCTCCACAAAACTTTAACTTGTGGTATAACCTTTGTGCGTAGGACATGCTCCTTCCTATCCAAAATCTTGACAGGTACCTCCTTGTACATTAAATCTTCGACTATCTCGTCCGGTTCTAACTCAATAATGTGGCTCGGGTCTTTCACATATTTACGTAACACAGATATGTGAAACACGTTATGAACACGAGACATGCTTGGAGGTAATGCGAGTCTGTAGGCCACATTTCCTACTCGGTTAAGAATCTCAAATGGACCAATGAATCGTGGATTGAGCTTTTCTCTCTTCCCAAACCTCGTAACTCCTTTCCACGGAGCAACACATAACAATATATGGTCCCCAACATTAAATTCCACGTCCTTTCGATGAAGATCCGCATAACTCTTTTGTCGATCTTGTGCCGTTTGTATACGTTGTTGGATCATTTGGATCTTTTTTGTAGTCATACGTACTAACTCCGATCGCAACAATGTTGCCTCGCCCACCTCATCCCAACATACTGGAGAATGACACTTTCTCCCATACAACGCCTCGAATGGAGCCACACCTATACTTTCCTGATAACTGTTGTTGTAGGAGAATTCCACCAATGCTCGGTACTTATCCCAACTCCCTTTGATGTCTATAACACAGAGTCTCAATAGACCTTCAAGAGTTTGAATAGTCCTTTCTGATTGTCCATTCGTTTGAGGATGATATGCCGAACTGAATCGTAAATCTGTGCCCATAGCTTTCTGCAAGCTAACCCAAAATCGTGAAGTGAATCTTGGGTCACGATCCGAAACTATGGATACTGGCATGCCATGCAATCTCATAATCTCATTTACGTACATACGAGCAAGACGTTTAAGGGAATAGGTCTCCCATATTGGCAAAAAATGAGCAGACTTGGTTAATCTATCAACAATAACCCAAATCGCATCTATGCCTTGAGAAACCTTGGGAAGACCCGTAACGAAATCCATCGTAATGTGTTCCCACTTCCACTTTGGAATCTCAAGTGGTTGCAATGGACCCTTCGGCACTTGATGCTCCGCCTTTACACGTTGACAAGTTAAACATCTCGAAATAAACTCCGCGATCTCTCTCTTCATATTGTTCCACCAAAATGTATGTCGAAGATCACGATACATTTTGGTACTCCCAGGATGGATTGCAAATGGTGTGTTGTGTGCCTCCATCATGATTCTATGCTTCAAGTCAGAATCGTTAGGAACACAAAGTCTGGAGTTAACTCGGAGTATTCCTTCTTCATCGATTCTTGCTTCTGGAACCGCACCTTCTTGCACCTTCTTCTTTATCTTCATCTGCTCCGGATCCGTAGCTTGAGCAGCTTTCACTTTATCGATCAAAGCTGTTTCTACGCGTATACTTGACATCATCATGTAGGTCCCCGAAGTCTTGAACTCTATCTCTATCTTTTGTAATTCACACAGAATAGGCCTTTGTGTGGACATCATCGCACTCGTTCCCGCATATTATCTTCTACTCAACGCGTTAGCTACCACATTCGCTTTTCCCGGATGGTATTAGATGGTATGATCGTAATCTTTCAACAGCTCAAGCCAACGTTGTTGCCGCATGTTGATTTTCTTTTGAGTGAAGAAATATTTAAGGCTCTTATGATCCATATAAATCTCCACTTTCTCCCCGTACAGGTAGTGTCTCCAGATCTTCAACGCGAAAATGACTGCTGCCAACTCTAGATCATGAGTAGGATAATTCCTCTCATATTCCTTGAGTTGTCGTGAGGCATAGGCTATGACTTTCCCATGTTGTATGAGAACACATCATAACCCTTTGCCCGAAGCATCGCTGTAGATAACAAATCCATCCGAACCAGATGGTATTGTCAGAACAGGTGCCGAGATAAGTCTCCCCTTGAGCTCTTGGAAGCTCTTCTCGTATTCCTCGCTCCATACGAATTTTGTATCTTTTTGAGTCAACTGAGTTAATGGAGTAGCGATTCGAGAAAATCCTTCCATAAATCTCTTATAATAACCAGCTAAGCCCAGAAAGCTACGTACTTCAGTCACTAACTTCGGTTGCTCCCAACTTTGTATTGCTTTAATCTTCGCTGGGTAAATAGATACTCCATGTTTTGACACCACGTGCCCAAGGAATGCTACTTCCTAAAGCCAGAACTCGCATTTCTTCAACTTGGCATATAACCACGAACTGATCTTCACTACTTTTAGAATAGATAAGGATGTCAAGTGGTGCTCATGATCTTCACTACTTTTAGAATAGATGAGGATGTCATCAATAAACACAACCACGAACTGATCCAAATATTCCTTGAATACACGGTTCATCATATCCATGAAAGCAGCAGGAGCATTAGTCAATCCAAAAGACATGACTAAGAACTCATAATGCCCGTACCGAGTTCTAAAGGCAGTCTTCGGAATATCCTCAATTTTAATCTTCAGCTGATGATATCCAGAACGAAGATCGATCTTTGAAAAGAATTTTGCTCCTTGCAACTGGTCAAACAGGTCATCAATACGAGGTAGCGGATACCTATTCTTGATGGTGACATGGTTCAACTCCCGATAGTTAATACAAAGTCGCATACTCCCGTCTTTCTTCTTTACAAATAAAATAAGAGCACCCCAAGGAGACGTACTAGGACGAATGAAAACGATGTCTAACAACTCCTATAGTTGGACCTTTAACTCTTGAAGTTCAATAGGAGCCATTCGATATGGGGTTTTAGAAATGGGTTTTGTACCGGGCTCAAGGTCAATAAAGAATTCAACATCACATTATGGGGGTAGACCTGGAAGTTCTTCGGGAAGTACATCAAGAAACTCATTAACAACAGAAATATTATTCAAATCTGACGTATTCTGGTTTAGATTAATGACATGAGCTAAGAAAGCTTGACATCCATTTTTTAATAAACGAATAGCTTTTTGACTTGAAATGACATTGACTGATTTTAGTGGTATGGTGGTTTGAATTCGTACAACAGGTTGGTTAGGAATATGAAAACTAACAACCTTACGAAAACAATCATTTTTGGCATGATACGTGGTTAACCAATCAATTCCTAAAATCACGTCAAATGCAAGTATTTTTAAATATATAAGATCAACAAATAGGGTGAGGGTACCAATCTGAATCAAGCAAGATTTATAAATTATAGATGTAACGAAGGTCTCTCCCAACGGAGTCTCAACAGATAAGTCAAGGTCTAATTTCTCAGGTGTCAAGTTCAAACGTTGAGCACATATAAGTGATATAAAAGAATGGGTAACACCAGTATCTAACAAAGTGTAAACTTCACAAGAGGTTATGATTAGCTTACCCGTGATCACCTCGTTCGGGTTCCTAGCATTTTCGGCAGTCACAACAAACGCTCTTCCAGAAACCACCGACTTTGACTTGTCCGGAACCGCCTTTGGAATCACCACCCCCGCTGGACTTGGTTTCGCTACAAGTAAATCTCGAGCTATATGTCCTTCCTTTCCACAGTTATAGCTTGCCTTAAATTATTGTGGGCAGTTTGGGCTGATGTGTCCCGCTTTCCCGTATTTATAGCATACGACCGGTGGTCATTCTCCTCCCCTAAAAACAGTTGATGTTGGTGCCGCTGTCGACGTCTTCACATTCTCATTGTTGTACCTTCTCTTTTTGAAATCTCCCCCCGACTCGCTTCTTCTACTATCATGGCCACGATTACCACCGTAGTGGTTACTGCTTCTGTCATAATACTTTCCTCCCCGCTGGTTGTCATTGCTCCTATGACTGCTTCCACCGGTATGACCCTGGTTGTGGTCCCTTGGTTGAACATATTCATTATCTTGTTCTAATAACTAAGCCCTGTTTACTACATCTGAATATAAAGAAAATTTGTGAGAAAGGAGGTATTGACGTATTTCTGGTTTCAAACCTCTCAGAAACATCTACGTCATACGTTCATCATTCTCCACCAAATGAGATGCAAACCTGGACATCTCTGCCAACTTAGCCTCGTACTGGGACACGGTCAAGTTATTTTGTTCTAGTCTGATAAACTCTACCTCCTTCATAAGACGAATACTTTCAGGAAAGTACTTGTCATTAAATAGTTTCTGGAACGCTTCCCAAGATATCTTGAGTGCGACAGGCTGGGTACGCTTCACAGACTCCCACCAGTAATCTGCCTCTCCACGGAACATAAAGGTGGTGAATGGAACCTTCTGTTCCTCCGTGCATCCTAAGACATTAAATATCTTGGTAATTTGCTTAACCCACGTCTCTGCCTTGATTGGATCTGGCTTTCCCTAAAACTCTGGTGATCCCAACTCTTTAAACTACTTGGCAGTGACAATCCGCGTGTTGTTATTATTTCCATTTGTATTTTGCACACGAGTCTCCCTCGTCTGGTTTTTCATAAACTGCAAAAAGCTTCTAAACATCTCATCGTTTATCATCTGATCAGTGTTATTTTCAGGAAGAACATTGCCTTCCTGTTGCACGTTCTCCTGGTTGGTGATTACAGGTGTCTCCACGGTCTCATTCACTCAATTGTTAACATTCTCAGCTACCATTCTCAAATACTGCCATAAAGCAAGGGTTAATTAAACAAATTAATATATCACATATTAATCCTATGCTCCGACTGACCAATTAAATATCACATAAGCTTAGGTAGGACACACTAGTTAAGGATTTACTTGTCTTTCCCCTCTTAGTTCTATTCCCCGATCTCTGCCAGAGACCATATCCATAAGCTCTGATGTAAGACCCCAACTTTTATGAATAAAGATTTAATTTTCTTTATATATTATTTCGATATAGTAAGGTGTTGATTTGATAAATATGAAAGTTATGGGTGAAATGTGCAAATATTTTAAAATGAGCAAGTCGTTATAAAATATTCTTGTTGTCGGAGAATATTCGTTTGGTCGTGGAATATTCTTGTTGTCGGGGAATATTCGTACGACTGCGCAGCTATTTGTGGGCCCCCACAACGGAAATACTGTCAGATATAGAAAGCGACATAAATAACTTTTTTTTATAAAATAACGGCATAGTTGTTACTGTTAGTACTGTTGAAATACCCGGTGGTTAAAATACAGTAATACGCGGTGTTGCACAGTAGCACACGGTATTGGACAGTATTTCGAATTATTGAGTCTTACGTTGGAAGGCACTTACTCAATTATTGTTACAGTAATTACTGTTCAATAGATTATATTATTGACTCAATAATTGCTACGTTGATATTTTATATTATTGACTCAATAATTGTTACATTGATAATTTATTGACTCAATAATTGCTACGTTGCTATTTTATATGATTGATTCAATAATGGCTATAGTTGATTGTTTGTATTATTGATTCAATAATTGTCACTGCAAAGTATTTCACATTATCAACTCAATAATTCATATTATTTGAATAATATTATTAGATAGCATTATTGACAATGTCTAAGGAAGTTCTGTCTAGGAGGGGTTATTTAATTGCGCGCCAGTAAGGAGAAGTCCTTATCGGAAGGCCCCATCTTTCTTGGGAATGACCTGGTTGTCAATATTATAGTTCTGTAATATTATTTGTGAATAATTAATTATTGATTTATATGATAAAGAAATATTAATTTTGTGCATATAAAAGAAGGAATTAGCGCTGATATATTTTTATCAGTATTTTGGTGTGGAAAATCATCCGTTTATGGATTTCGGATAATTTATGTTTGGAATTTGGAAAAACTTCCTTCTACAAAGTTGTAGAGAATTAAATTTCCTATGGAAGGACATAGAATTTGTATTTTTCTGACAAAGGGGCTATTTATTATGAATTATTGAAGTTTTGAAAAATAAATATTTTTTTATGGGTGGGCCCCGCTTTTGTTGAAAATTTTGATTTCTTTGGAAAGCCGCCAGGCGGCGAATTTTTTTTAAAAATAATATTATTTTATTAATTTAGTCTCCTTTGGCATCCTAAGTTTTTCCTATAAATAGGGTGCTTAGGTTAGAATTGAAAATCACACCAGAATCAGAAGTTTTCTCTCTCTATAATATCGAGCGTATTTTTGTGAGTATTTAGATACTTTGACTGTTACTATTTAGTGCAAGTTTCCTTCGGTATTATATCCGATATTCCAGTCAGAGGTACTATTCTTTTGAGGTAAGGGATGTTATTTCTTTCATAAATGATGTTATTCTTTTCAATATCATTATACCAAAATATTGTCATGGATTTTATTATGAAATTCTTATTTTTTTCGTCGGAGTTACTATTCACGTATACGGCACTATTCACGTATACGGAAAAATTAAATTTTCTTCTATATGTCCAAATTGCTTGTTAAGGTTTTTATTTTTGATTGTATCCAAGTTTTGAGCTCTATTCTTGAATGTTGCTCCACAAAGTATTATTATGGGATATTTTTGAACTTGGATAAACTAAAATACGAATCCTTAATCTTTGTCTTTTATCTCACTGGATTCGTTATTTATGTTATTTTTCATCATCCTCAGTCCTAAAAGGTGATATAACTGAATATCTTTGGCCTGTAGAGCAAAGATGAATGATTACCTGATGAATATCTTTGGCCGTAGTGCAAAGATGACAGGTGTTGAGATGAACATGACCACTGATGATACAAATGAATATCTTTGGCCTGTAGTGCAAAGATGAATATTGATTTGAGATGTATATTGATTGATGTTACAGGGATAAAATATTGATGATGGACTTTTAAATCGTAGAAGATAGTAGACTTCATTCTCTACGTAACTCTTCTAATGAATTGTTATTTTCGCTGCGAATATTGATCTAAAGTTGGTTGTCCATTATATTTTATCTGATTTGTTGAAGACTAACGATAATTTATTTTCCATTATCTTAGTCATAATATTCTTTACTGGGCTAGTTGAGCTCACCCTTTTCATCTATTGTCCTCTTCAGGAAATGAGAATGTCGCAGGGACTAGTCGGGGGACAGAGTGAAGGTCCGAGTTAGAGCAGTAGTAGTCCTCACTATTTCTGATAAATAGTGTGATAATAATTATAATGAGGACTTAGTTTGAATATTAATATTTTCTACATATTTGTATTGACACTCACAGTTGTGTGGTCATATTTTTCACGACCGTATGATATAAAGTTTGTATTTGAATTCTGTACCATGTATTTGGCGACTCAGAATGGGTTGGGTTGACTGGACCTATTCTGGGGACGTCACAGTTGGTATCAGAGCTTAGGGATATGACCTCTGGCGGAGATCGGGGAATAGAACTAGTAGGGGAGAGACGAGTAAATCCTTCACTAGTATGTCCTACGTAAGCTTATATGGTATTTAATTGGTCAGTCGGAGCATAGGGTTAAAATGTGATATGTTGATTTGTTTAATTAACCCTTGTTTTATGGCAGTATTTGAGAATGGCAGCTGAGAATGTTAACAACGAAGTGAATGAGACCGTGGAGACACCTTTAATCACTAACCAGGAGAACGTGCAACAAGAAGGCAATGTTCATCCTGAAAACAACGCTGGTCAGACGATAAACGATGAGATGTTTAGAAGTTTTCTGCAGTTCATGCAAAACCAGACGAGGGAGACTCGTGTGCAACATACAGGTGGAGATAATAACAACTCGCGAATTGTTACTGCCAAGCAGATCAAAGAATTGGGACCACCAGAGTTTTTGGGAAAGCCGGATCCGATCAAGGCGGAGCTGTGGATTAAATAAATTACCAAGATATTTGATGTCTTGGGATGTACGGAGGAACAGAAGGTTCCATTCGCCACGTTTATGTTCCGTGGAGAGGCAGATTACTGGTGGGAATCCGTAAAACGTACCCAGCCTGCCGCACTCAAGATGTCTTGGGAAGCGTTCCAGAAACTGTTTAATGAACAGTACTTTCCTGAAAGTATTCGTCATATGAAGGAAGTAGAATTTATCAGACTCGAGCAAAACAACATGACGGTATCCCAGTATGAGGCTAAGTTAGCGGAGCTGTCCAGATTTGCACCTCATTTGGTGGAGAATGAGGAACGTATGACGCGGATGTTTCTGAGAGGTTTGAAACCCGAAATATATCAATACCTCATTTCTCATAAATTTTCTCTATATTCGGATGTAGTGAATAGGGCCCAGTTATTAGAACGAGATAATGATTATGTTCAACCGAGGGACCACAACCAAGGTCGTACCGGTGGCAGCAGTCATCGGAGCAATGACAACCAGCGAGGAGGAAAGTATGACAGAAGCGGTAACCACTCCGGTGGTAATCATGGCCATGATAGTAGAAAAAGCGAATCGGGAGGAGATTTTAAAAAGAGAAGGTATAACAATGAGAACGTGAAGATGTCAACATCAGCACCAGCATCAACTGTTTCTAGGGGAGGAGAACGACCACCGGTCGTATGCTATAAGTGCGGGAAAGAGGGACACATCAGCCCAAACTGCCCACAACAGTTCAAAGCATGTTATAATTGTGGAAAAGAAGGACATATAGCTCAAGATTGTCCTATTGCAAAACCAAATCCAGCGGGGGTGGTGATTCCAAAGGCGATTTCGGACAACTCAAAGTCGGTGATTCCTGGAAGAGCGTTTATCGTGACAGTTCAAAATGCGAGGAATCCACACGAGGTGATTACGGGTAAGCTAATTATAAACTCTTGCGAAGTTTACACCTTGTTAGATACCGGTGCTACCCATTCTTTTATTTCACCTGCTTGTGCTCAACGTTTGAACTTGACTTCTAATAAATTAGACTTTGACTTATTTGTTGAAACTCCGTTAGGAGAAACCTTCGTTACATCTACAGTTTACAAATCTTGCTTGATTCAGATTGGTACCCTTACCTTACATGTCGATCTGATATCTTTGAAAATACTTGCATTTGACGTGATTTTAGGAATTGACTGGTTATCCACTTACCATACCAAAATTGATTATTTTCGTAAGGTTGTTAGTTTTCATATTCCTAATCAACCTGTTGTACGAATCCAAACTACCAAACCACTAAAATCAGTCAATATCATTTCAAGTCATAAAGCTATTCGTTTATTAAAAAATGCATGTCAAGCTTTCTTAGCTCATGTCACTGATCTAAACTAGAATACATCAGATTTGAATGATATTTCCGTTGTTAATGAGTTTCCTGATGTATTTCCCGAAGAACTTCCCGGTCTACCCCCAGAACGTGAAGTTGAATTCTTTATTGACCTTGAACCTGGTACAAAATCCATTTCTAAAACCCCATATCGAATGGCTCCTATTGAACTTCAGGAGTTAAAGGTCCAACTACAGGAGTTGTTAGACATCGGTTTTATTCATCCTAGTACGTCTCCTTGGGGTGCTCTTGTTTTATTCGTAAAGAAGAAAGACGGGAGTATGCGACTTTGCATTGACTATCGGGAGTTGAACCATGTCACCATCAAGAATATGTATCCGTTACCTCGTATTAATGACCTGTTTGATCAGTTGCAAGGAGCGCAATTCTTTTCAAAGATCGATCTTCGTTCTGGATATCATCAGCTGAAGATTAAAACTGAGGATATTCCAAAGACTGCTTTTAGAACTCGGTACGGGCATTATGAGTTCTTAGTCATGTCTTTTGGATTAACTAATGCTCCTGCTGCTTTCATGGATATGATGAATCGTGTATTTAAGGAGTATTTGGATCAATTCGTTGTTGTCTTTATTGATGACATTCTCATCTATTCTAAAAGCCGTGAAGATCATGAGCACCACTTGAAGTTGGTACTTCAAAAGCTTCGTGAGAACAAGCTATATGCCAAGCTGAAGAAATGCGAGTTCTGGCTTGAGGAAGTAGCATTTCTTGGGCACGTGGTATCGAAACGTGGAGTATCTGTTGACCCGACGAAGATTGAAGCAATACAAAGCTGGGAGCAACCTAAGTCAATGACCGAAGTACGGAGCTTTCTGGGCTTAGCTGGTTATTATCGGAGGTTCGTAGAGGGATTTTCTCGAATCGCTACTCCATTAACTCAGTTGACTCGAAAAGATACAAAATTCATTTGGAGCGAGGAATGCGAGAAGAGCTTCCAAGAGCTCAAGAGAAGACTTATCTCGGCACCTGTTCTGACAATACCATCTGGTTCGGATGGATTTGTTATCTACAGCGATGCTTTGGGCAAAGGGTTAGGATGTGTTCTCATGCAACATGGGAAAGTCATAGCCTATGCCTCGCGATAACTCAAAGAATATAAGAGGAATTCTCCTACTCATGATCTAGAGTTGGCAGCAGTCGTTTTCGCGTTAAAGATCTGGAGACATTACCTGTACGGAGAGAAAGTGGAGATTTATACGGATCATAAGAGCCTTAAATATTTCTTCACTCAGAAGGAACTTAACATGCGGCAACGACGTTGGCTTGAGATGTTGAAAGATTACGATCATACCATCCAATACCATCCTGGAAAAGCGAACGTGGTAGCTGACGCGTTGAGTAGAAGATCATATATGGGAACGAGTACGATGATGTCAAGTATACGCGTAGAACCAGCTTTGATCGATAAAGTTAAAGCTGTTCAAGCTACGGATACGGAGCTGATGAAGATGAAGAAGATAGTGCAAGAAGGTGCCATTCCAGAAGCAAGAATCGATGAAGAGGGAATACTTTCAGTCAACTCCAGACTGTGTGTTCCAAACGATTCTGACTTGAAGCATAGAATCATGATGGAGGCACACAACACACCATTCGCTATCCATCCTGGGAGTACCAAAATGTATCGTGATCTTCGACATACATTTTGGTGGAGCAATATGAAGAGAGAGATTGCAGAGTTTATTTCGAGATGTTTGACTTGTCAACGTGTAAAGGCGGAGCATCAAGTACCGAAGGGTCCATTGCAACCACTGGAGATTCCAAAATGGAAGTGGGAGCATATTACGATGGATTTTGTTACGGGTCTTCCCAAGGTTTCTCAAGGCATAGATGCGATTTGGGTTATTGTTGATAGATTAACCAAATCTGCTCATTTTTTGCCGATACGAGAGACTTATTCCCTTGAACGTCTTGCTCATATATACGTGAATGAGATTGTGAGATTGCATGGCATGCCAGTATCCATAGTTTCGGATCGTGACCCCAGATTTACTTCATGATTTTGGATCAGTTTGCAGAAAGCTATGGGCACGGATTTACGATTCAGTTCGGCTTATCATCCTCAAACAAACGGACAATCGGAAAGGACTATTCAAACTCTTGAAGATCTATTTAGACTCTGTGTTCTAGACTTCAAAGGGAGTTGGGATAAGTACTTACCATTGGTGGAATTCTCCTATAACAACAGTTATCAGGCAAGTATAGGCGTGGCTCCATTCGAGGCATTGTATGGAAGAAAGTGTCGCTCTCCAGTATGTTGGAACGAGGTGGGTGGAACAACATTATTGGGACCGGAGTTAGTACGTATGACTACGGAAAAGATCCAAATAATCCGACAACGTATACAAACAGCACAAGATCGATAAAAGAGTTATGCGGATCTTCATCGAAAGGACGTGGAATTTAATGTTGGGGACCATGTGCTATTACGTGTTGCTCCGTGGAAAGGAGTTACGAGGTTTGGCAAGAGAGAAAAGCTCAACCCACGATTCATTGGTCCATTTGAAATTCTTGACCGAGTAGGAAATGTGGCCTATAGACTCGCTTTACCTCCAAGCATGTCTCGTGTTCATAACGTATTTCACATATTTGTGTTACGTAAATATGTGAAGGATCCAAACCACATTATTGAGTTAGAACCAGACGAGATAGCCGAAGATTTAACGTACGAGGAGGTACCTGTCAAGATCTTGGATAGGAAGGAGCATGTCCTAAGCTCGAAAATTATACCTCAATTTAAAGTTTTTTGGAGAAATCATGCAATTGAGGAAATGACCTGGGAGTTGGAATCGAAAATGAAAGCGAGGTATCCTCACCTTTTCGACATACCAGGTACGTACGTCAATTTTGAGGACGAAATTTCATAAGGAGAGGAGGTTGTAAGACCCCAACTTTTATGAATAAAGATTTAATTTTCTTTATATATTATTTCGATATAGTAAGGTGTTGATTTGATAAATATGAAAGTTATGGGTGAAATGTGCAAATATTTTAAAATGAGCAAGTGGTTATAAAATATTCTTGTTGTCGGGGAATATTCGTTTGGTTGTGGAATATTCTTGTTGTCGGGGAATATTCGTACGACGGTGCAGCTATTTGTGGGCCCCCACAACGGAATAACTGTCGGATATAGAAAGCGACAGAAATAACTTTTTTTTATAAAATAACGGCGTAGTTGTTACCGTTAGTACTGTTGAAATACCCGGTGGTTAAAATACAGTAATACGCGGTGTTGCACAGTAGCACACGGTATTGCACAGTATTTCGAATTATTGAGTCTTACGTTGGAAGGCACTTACTCAATTATTGTTACAGTAATTACTGTTCAATAGATTATATTATTGACTCAATAATTGCTACGTTGATATTTTATATTATTGACTCAATAATTGTTACATTGATATTTTATTGACTCAATATTTTATCCCTGTAACATCAATCAATATATATCTTGAATCAAATATTCATCTTTGCACTACGGGCCAAAGATATTCATCAAGTAATCATTCATCTTTGCACTGCAGGCCAAAGATATTCATCAAATAATCATCCATCTTTGCACTACAGGCCAAAGATATTTAGTTATATCATCATTTAGGACTGAGGATGATGAAAAACATTTTAAAGAACAAATCCGTTGAGATAAAAGACAAAAATTAAGGATTCGTAATTTAGTTTATCCAAGTTCAAGAATACTCCATAATAATTAATTGTGGAGCAAAATTCAAGAATGAAGATCAAAACTTGGATCCAATCAAAGATAGGAACCATAATAGCCAACTTGGACAAAGAAAAGAAAATTTAATTTTTATGTGAATAGTATCGTATTCGTGAATAGTGCCGTATATGTGAATAGTGCCGTATACGTGAATAGTAACTCCAATATGAAAAGATAAAATTTTTACAATAAAATTCATACCAATATTTCGGTGTCATGATATTGAAAGAATTAACATCATTTTTGAAAAAAATAACATCCCTTACCTCAAAAGAACAGTACTTCTGACTAGAATATCGGATATAGTACTGAAGGAAACTTGCACTGAATAGCAACACTCAAAGTATCGAAATACTCACAAAAATACGCTCGATATTATAAAGAAAGAAACTTATGATTCTGGTGTGATTTTCAAATTCTAATTCAGCATCCTATTTGTAGAAAAATACTTAGAACGCCAAAGCAGAAAATTTAATAAAATAATAATATTTTAAAAGAAATTTTCTACGCACACCATTGACCAAAATATCAGCTCACCAAGTGGGTCCCACCCATTAAAAAAAGTTTTTTGTAAAAAAATATTTATAACCAAAAAAATCAATTATTTCGGAACTTCAATAATTCATATTAAATACCCTTTTATCAGAAAAATTCGAATCTTATGTCCATTCCATAGGATATTTAATTCTCTACAACTTTGTAGAAGAAAGTTTTTTCAAATTCCAAACATATATTGTCCGAAATCCACATACGGATGATTTTCCACACCTCCATTCTAACAAAATACTGATAAAACACATCAACACTAATTCCTCCTTTTATATCCACAAAAATAAATATTTTCTTATCATATAAATCAATAATTAATTATTCACAAATAATATTACAGAACTATAATATTGACAACCAGGTCGTTCCCAAGAAAGATGAAGCCTTCTGATAAAGATTTCTCCTTACTGGCGCGCAATTAAATAATCCCTCCTAGACAGAACTTCCTTAGACATTGCCAATAATGTTATCTAATAATATTATTTAAATAATATGAATTATTGATCTGATAATGGGAAATACTGTGCAGTAACAATTATTGAATTAACAATAATATAAAAATACTGTGCAATACCATGTACTACTGTGCAACAACGCGTATTACTTTACTTTACCCATCGGGTATTCCAACAGTGTTAACGATAACAACTACGCTGTTGTTTATAAAAAAAAAACTTATTCTTGTCATTTTTTTCATCCGATCGTTTTTCGTTATAGGGCTCACAATTGGCTGCGTCGTCGTACGAATATTCCCCGATAGCGAGAATATTTCACATTATCAAATTAACCCCTGACTATTTCAAAATAATATATAAAGGAAATTTAATTTTTTTTTTATTCATAAAAGTTGGGGTCTTATAGTAACGGTTAATTTCTATCAACACATAAACATATAAACCTAAATCAGTCTAACACACTAGCCTTAGGTATCTAAGACTTCTCAAAACAACTATATATTATTTCTCTAATCGTTATCTCTATCACTCTATCATTAATAGAATACTTCATCATTATCTGAGTAAATCCCTTAATCTTAATTAGGGATATTCATATTAATGTCTCATTAGTTCACAATTAAATAATCTTTGAAAGTATTTAATTGTTTAGTAACTATTATTCACAATTAAAATATTTATTAATGTCACTTTAATTATTCACACTTATACAATTAGAAATAGTCTTCACTATTACCAATTAGTCCAAGTCTTATTGTTTTACAATTAAATATTATCTTAATTGTTTATTCGTTTCACAATTAAAATCTTATTTAGTTTTAACTGTTTATATTTTTAAGAATATTATATTAATTATCACTTATTGAATTACAATTAAAATTATTCTAATTGTTTAATATTCTTTTAGTCAAATAAGTCTTAAACTTTTAAATTCCAAATTGTATTTAATTAACTCACAATTAAATTACTTTAATTGTTTAATTATCTTTGATTAATAAAATCTCTTAATATTAATCAAATGAAGTATTATTATTATTTAATTATCTATTATTTTATTTTTAGAAAATTAAGTTTATGATCTGGTCTAACCTGACCCGACCCACCTTGATCCTACCCGGTTTGACCCGAATCCGGGTCATCTGTGAACTAGGTCTAGCGCTGCAGCGCCGGGTTTAGTACTGCACATGGGCTACACCATCATTGCTATCACATGGGTTTGCTTGTGAGCTCTTCTAAGCACAAAAACCAGCATTCTAAGGTCATTAGGGAGGGGAGGTTCAGGTGGGAGGGGATGTTATTGCCGTAAGTTACATTTTAATTCCCACCTTGTACACAATGCTAGCATACATGACCATATATATATACAGTCCCCTTCAGTTGAGGGATCCCTCAAATAGTGTTATTTGAGGGATGGGTCAACAACCGTTGGATCTGTTTGTGGTGGAACAGGATGAAAAAGGGTTAAAAGATGTAAAACAATCTCAGACACTCCTGTCCTAGCACAAACAGATCCAATGATTATTGACCCATCCCTCAAATAACACTATTTGAGGGATCCCTCAACTGAACGGGACGATATATATATATATATATATATATATATGAACACCTTTATTATACACCCATATATATGTATACCTACATATATATGTATACATATATCCACCATTTTATATTACACATTGGGCCATATCAAATTGGGCTAGGCACATCACTAATGCATATGGACTCTAATATTAACCTAGCATATATATATATATATATATATATATATATATATATATATATATATATATATAGATTGGGCCACATCTCGTAACTCGTATAAGCATGTCACATTAATGTTGTTGGGCTTAGATATAATCTAAGTCCAATACATTAATAAATCATGTCTCCCTAGTCCAATTAGGAAATTATGCCACACAAGGCTTAACACTTAAGCTTAATTAAGCTTATCATTATCATCAACATGCTTCTTAATCATTTCATACTTGATTCAATTATTAATCACATGACATATACATACATATATATATGCACACAAATAATTGCAATAACCTTTGTTTTAAATTCTAAAATTATTTATAAAAATCTCGGGTATTACAAAAACCCTTCAAAACCAAACACCTGAAAATTTCTCTCATTGTATAGAGTACCAGTTTCAAACTATTCAAGCCAAGCCTGAACTACGAATGACTTTGTAGACACTCGAAATTTTGCATTCCTGTTAGTAACCTTGCAGGAGGGCAAAATCGTCTTTTACCTTCCGACAACACCGGAAGACCATATCAACCTTCAGAGATAGCCTCGAAGCATCAAATCATCCCCAAAGACAACCCTAGGAGACCAAAGCAACCTTGGAGATAACCCTTAGAAAGAACAGAGTCGGCTGGGATCAAACCTCAGAGACAACCCCCAGAAAACAGTCGAAAACTGTGTCATTCTGGGAAACAACCCCTGGAAGGGTAAAATGGTCATTTTACTAACTTGACGTCAAATCAACTCAAAATCAAGCCAAATTGATGCAATGAGGGTCAAAAAAGCCATAACATCAATCCCGAGTAAAAACAGGACAATATAACTCAACGAACAAACTGCAAAAATTTGAAGATCTGTTCATAGACACGTCTTCCAAGATTCATAAAAGGTCAAATCCCATGACATTATGTAGCTCTCAGAAAGGTATTTTCGAAAAGGTATATCACGCCTCAAACAAATTCCCGGATTAAAAGTTATGAAGGATCGAAGTCGACATCGTATTGCTCGGAGTGCACGTAATTCTAGACGACGAGACCCACGAGAGTGGGCCCCACTCAAGGAGCCGCAGGTATTCTCGCGGCTGCCGCAAGTGCACCTGCTACCATTTTTTTCTATAAATAAGACCCCCACCCTTGCAAAAAAAAGAGAGAAAAAATAATAAAAAAACGCTCTGAAACTCTACCCATTTCGACCCTTAGCCTTACATCTAGTACTCCAAACTTTAATTTTATTCTTCCAATACGTTTGCACACATATATTTGTTGTCCCCGAATGGGTATGAAAATTACGCGCAAGTATACGCGGTCAACAAGTAATAATCAGTAAGTATAGATATCGTTCCCACGAAGAATTAACAGATAAAAGATCGCCAAACCACTAGCACACAATCATTTTAGTCTTATTTAAACGAGCGGTAAAGAGTTTTAATTAAAAACTAAATTAACTCGACGAGTAAATAACTTAAACTAATTAATCTTAGAGTAAAATCAGATAATGAAGACATGAGATCCCAATTTCCCCTAATTATTCATCTAAGTCAACATACTTCCAATTAGGTCAAATTAATCGTCAAAGTTTGTTAGTCGAGAACACGAAAGTGAGATAAGGCCATCTTTCAATGCACCAAATCCATATCACATGCAATCCACAGATGATAGAATGCACATGAACACACACATTATCTAAACCCCTATATGTCTATGTGATTTACAAATAAATAGGGTTTAAGTTCAAGTTCTTAGTTGACTACAAGGGGCGCTTCGGTATATGTCTATCCTAAGCACAAATCATACATTCAACGCCATATAAACATACAATCGCCTGCTACTGCGATTAGATCTAAACCCACATTTTGTCTTTCAAGCCCACAGTAATTGGTAGCTAATCAATCAAGCAATTAACACACAAATCATAATAGACAATCATATAACAATCAATAGACCAACATGGAAGGCATATCAAAGTAAACTACTCATTAGGTTCCATTGAAACCTCAAAATAGAGTTAAGTCATAAATAACTCAAATATATCATCCACAAGTTGAATATACATCATCCAAATACAAAATGATAACAAGGAGAGTTTAAAGATAGAAAATGCAAATCTGAGTTACTTCTCCAAGCTTGGATCTTTGATGTCAATCACTTGCTTCAATCTCCTTCTCTAATTAAACCCTAGAAACTAACTAACTAACACTAATCTATAATTGATCTACTCCTAAGCTAATCTACACAAAATTTAAAGAAAAAGAAGAGAGGAACTAGGGCTAGGGCTAAGGGAGAGCTCCCTAATGGAGTGTATGTCAAAAATGGGCAACAAAACCCCCTTATATGTCCCCCAAGCTCGTTTGCCTTCTTGCCCCATTCTTCCAGCCGGCTAGCATTAGTGAAAGTCAAATTTTAAAAATGGACCGGCGCAGCTCACAGGAAATGGGCATGGAGCCGGCGCGGCAGCACAGTACTTCAGGTGCAGAATTTTTACTTCTTTCTGCTGCCGTTCTTGCTGCACTTTTCTGACTCATTTCTTGATTCTTACTGCTCATAGCCTTTATCAATCACCCATTCCATTGCTTCTTGCTCCATTCTTGTTTTGCCCACCATCATGCCTTAAGCTTAATTCCTCGCTTGGTCCCTTCTTAGCACTTTTTAATCCTTTTTAGCTCAAAATGCACCACGAGAGTTCCAAATATAGAAATCTACAAAAGAAAGCAAAAATTCATGAAAAGCTATGATAACACATGAGTTTAAGAAATAATAGAAGTGAGTTGACATCTAAATAAGTGGTTATAAAACCACTTATCAAATACCCCCAAACTTAAACGTTGCTTGTCCTCAAGTAACACAAACAAAACAAAACACAGATGCAATGCAAGTAACTATAATGTATGCAACCTATATTAGCATGAAAGTGAATCCAGGTTTTTGTCAAAATTGATATTCAAATGCAATGCCTCAGAAAAATCACAAGTTAATCAACAGATAAGCTACCCAAGACTAGATCAAAAGCATAATCTTGCAAATCCAAATCTGTCAGCATTGATGTATTGTGCGTTGTGTGCCTAGCAACCATTAAACATACTTTAGAACAAATAAATCACATACTATGCTTCTTAGGGGAAAACAAGGTTCAACTCAAGAAAAGTAGTAAATCAGATAATTTCTAACTAAGACCATGTATTACTTAAGCTAAGAGTCAACGTGGGGTTTATTATTCTTTTTATTTACTCATGAGGGCGTATTCGCACTTTTCCGGGTACACAATCGACTATGCAAAGCCTAGTCCTCTTAGGCTTTTCAATGATATCCGTGTAGCAAGCTTTCGACCAACGACTCCCAGACCAGACGACCTTAGGGCGCTGGGTGTAGAGACACCCCGAGGGCTTACTTGCTCGAATATCAATGGCCACAAAATTTGACGTAGTCGAAGTGTTTATTCACAATTATTTTTCTTTTTCTTTTCTTTTTTTTGCAATTTTTTTATTCTTTTTCTTTTCTTTTTCATAGGGGAGTGCGTCTTACGCTCCATCTCCCCACTTAGCATGCATACCCCCTGTTTCCCCCAAACATAAGCTTTTTACAGTCCAGTTATTGTTATTAGATTACTGAAACTCTTTCATTAAAACACAAATTTCCCACAAGAAGATAAGTATGTGAACATTTAAACTAATATATCAAGATGGTTACTTTATCGTGCTAACTGGTTACACAGTATCTGACAGAAAAGGATTTACATATATGACCTTAAAATCAAGCTTAAGTCTCAAATCGGTTTGAAAATCAAGAAATTCTAGTTTCCTCATGGGCCAAATAAATAACAAACCAACTTCAACCTGGATTCATGCTATATGACCTAACACAATTGACTAAAACAAAAACAAAAATTTTGAAAATTTTGACACATTTTAACAAAATACGACCTATATTCACTATATGAACAAACACAATATGCAAAATGATATGAATTAAACTACATGAAAAATTAATAAACCCTAAAACCCCCAAACTTAAAGTGCTCAATGTCCTCATTGAAGGAAAAAGGTAAAAAGGAAATTCCCCTAGTCGGACTCGTCGCCGCCCTCCTCCTTAGTCTGCTCTGGAGGTGTGTCTGGCGGAGGGTACTGGCTGCCTGTGCCAAAAGTAGGGAACTCTGCATGTACGCCCAATATCCCGAATGCCCGAGATAGAGACTGGGAGAACTCAAATGTGTAGGTATGGAAGTCCGTGTACGTGGTATCCATCCGTCTCCTCAGCTGTCTAATCTCTCTCTACTGAATAACAAACTCCACGAGAGTCGGTCCGGCTGCCTTCTGAGCCTGCACGGGATCTCCTTCTGCTTCTTCATCATCCTCATCCTCATCTGAATCACCAGCAACGATCCCAGTCCTCTAGGGTGAGACTTCGCCCCTCCCAAATAGTGTACTGCTGGATGGCTGTATGATCTATGTTGTGCATCGGGCGCTGTAGCTCCTCATTGCCCCATACCACTCCAGCAGCAAGACATAGATGTGTAATAACAGAGGCGTGCGGGATCCCTCTTGAGGTGCTCCCCCTCATGAACTTCAGCATGGATTGATTGATAATATGTCCTATGTCAATCCTCTTGTTCTTGATAATGCCATAAAGCTCTCAGTAATGACCTCCGCGTGATGGCTAGATGGGAGAATGCTCGCACAAATGAAGTTGTACCAAGCCTTGGCGTAGCGACTCAAGGCAGTCTACGGGAAGCTAATTTTTCTATTTATGCCTGAGTATATAGTCCACTTCGTCCCTAGCTTGCACATTTCTTTGATGAGTAGGTCCAGGTCAGTCTCCATCCAGTGGGACTCTGCCCAATTTGTCGGGCCAGAAGGAAGAGTGTCCACTTTGAAGATTTCAATGATTGCCACCTTTGTATAAGGCACCTTCTTTCCCTACACGTATGAGATCCCATTCTGTGTCTCGTGGGCATTGGCATAGAATTCTTTAACCAGGGGAATAGGAGCTGAAAGCGGTTTGGCTAGAACTAATGTCCATTCATGCTCTATTATCTGCCTCTTCATAAGCCCATCATTGTTTCCCGGTTTCAGCCCCCTCTCCTTCACACAAGTCTTCTTATCCAGCACATTTACAAAGTAGCGCTGAGCCGTCAAGTCAATAAATTTGGAACTGTCATACACCTCATAAGAACTTCTCTCGCCATGGTTGATAGTGGGAGGAGTAGAAGGAGGGGATGGGGTTCGAATTCGCTTAGGCATGCTTGGAATTGCAACTGACGTACTGAAGTCTGACTCTAATGCCTCTGAAATCTCAGTAAACAACCCCCAATTCTATGAGCCCCAAACTCTGTCAACTATGATGCCCCTAAACTCTGTTCGAACTTATATCAAATACTTGGTGATCAACCCAAACTATCTTTACACATTCGAATCTTTACTGCCTTATCCACTGTTTTGAACGAATGATGAGATAAAGAAACCAGAAGTTTCTTTGAACTTAAATCAAACAGGTTGTGTGCTTTCAATTCAAGCTCTGAATTCTGAATCTTCCTCTCAGTTGTGAATCCCAGCAGCCACACCAAGAATTATGAATGATTGCCTTTTGTGTAAAATCACTACTAGACTTGCTATATAACACCACAAACCTACTTTCCAAATTCTGATCAATCCAGCAGGTGCTCAATTCCCACTCCCTCTCTGTGTTCTCCGATTTTTATTTTTTTATTTATTTTTTTTAGATTGGGAAGGAGGAATTATAGTGAACGAAAATGGTGGAGAGATTAGGGCTTTTGTAACAATGGTTAATGTGAAGTCACTGGATGTGATTGGAGGGAATTAGAATTGGGGACAAGATGAAGTTAAGTTTATGTTTGCTCGTGTGAGTTTAGGTTTACGAAAGAAGGCTACCGAAAATTTAAGTTGGGAAATAAAATAAGGAAGAGGCCGATCGTATTTATAAAAATGGGAAAAGGAGGATGGTGCAGCTGCGCAGGGGATAGGAACAATAGCGGCACAGCTGCGCTGGCTTAAAAAAATCAGCTTCTGCTCTGGAAGTCGGCACGGCCGCTCGGTTGGCCAGGCTTGTGTTGGCGCGGGAGCACCAAGGCTCAGCAATTTCTTTACTTTAAGCTGCAACTTCCCATTTGCAGTGGATCAAAAGGGCTATGCTACTTATTCAAATATAACCTGACAAAGCACATAAACTTTATTAAATCACTACTACAAAAAATTATAATGAAATTATTTATAATTAGGAGAATTATCAAAAAGGGGAATTTTATTTTTGGTGAGTCCCAAAAACTCCTATATGTGCGCGTAAGCAACAAGCTCTTTTTCCAAAAATATGTCCAATAAACTTTTAAGTCCCAAAAATAGATGTACAACTGCCTAAGTCCCAAAAATGAAGGCATTAAGCTCCTAAATCCCAAAAAGTAATCAAAAATTTACACTAAGAATTAAACTATTAAGAATTAAACAAAGGGGAGGGAAATGGAGATACATAAGTAGAATTAAACAAGGGGAAAAGAGAGAAAATGATGGGGTGCCTCCCATCGAGCGCTCGGTTTATAGTCCGTTAGCAGGACTGTGTCTGTGACACCGCTATCCGATCCCCCACCGATATTCGAGAAACCCTCCATCCATTAGTACTGCAGTGTATATTGGGAGGTCCCCCTTCTCGAGCGGCTTCGAATTTAAACTACCTAGCGTTTGATGTGTATACGAATCCCCCATTTTGAAATTCGGGGAGCTAGGAACTTCTTCTGTTGTGTACGTGAAGCTATTGGGGCATTGAGGTACACCGAACACAACGGGCTCTTATTTAATTCTCTCTTCTTTGTACCACCATGGTTTCAAAATTTTGGATTCTCTCATATCCTCGAGATCCATATCTGTGATGTGACTACCAAGGGGGCAAGGGTGTGCAAACTTCACCGAATTGTTCAACTTCGGCGGAGAATGCTCTTTGGGTGTTGTCACGGTTGGCTCACATTCATAGTTTTCCACGTCCCCAAGTGTCTCCTCGATTTCCATTGCCTTAGGCTCGTCCAGTTGCGAGTGCACTTTCGGTTCTTCATCAATTTCAGCATCTATATCATAGCACCATATATTCTGAGGGTCATTACGCACGACTTCAGTCATTAGAGGTACTTGATTCTGAAGATTTTGCATTTTCGTCTATTGCTCAAACACTTCCTCCTTGCTTAAAGCCATGCTAATTTGCTCCACCCAAATCTGAAGATTCTCAATCGACTCCTCTTGATCAATCAAGATCTCCTTTGTTGATGCTAAGGAATTTCCCCACAAACTTTCCAATCTTGCCTTTTCTATTTCAGCCTCGGGATCCATGTACTGAGTCTCATTGGTAGGAGTATTGTTGATTAGGGCCATATGGTTTTGAAAATTTTGGTTCGATATTTCCTGGCTCCTAAGCATCTCCTCTTGGTTTGCTAAGCTCCTATACATGAATTCCATAGTTTATTGTTCTTCTTGTAAACACGGAGATTGACATGTGGGGTCTGGTGGATACATTGGACTTTGCTCGCAGTATTAGTCTTGATAGCTCGCTGAAGAGTTTGGGTGATACCCCCAATCTTGCTGAAAATTGGGATAAGCCTCATGGTTGGAGTAATCACCCCAATAATGCTCTTGTCCATAACTGATGGAATCCTGATGGCTCATATAGCTTCCAGCACCATAGTCATAAGTACTTGCTGTCTCTCGACTTTGTTAGGCTGTAACACTATATAACTTCCTTGAGAGAACCTCTAGCTGTGCTGATAATGTGACAATTGGGTCGAGTTTGTCATTCCCTGTTTCCCTTGGTTGCTCTTTCCTTGTGTAGAACCATGGATAAAAATTGAGATCCATTGTACCTGAAAAGAGAATATATGAAGAGGATTAAAACAAAAATAAAATGTTTAAATTAAGACTAATTTGATTGAAACTAATGTTGGCAAACAGTTATCCAATTAAGTCCCCGGCAACGGCGCCAAAAACTTGTTGTCCCCGAATGGGTATGACAATTACGCGCAAGTATACACGGTCAACAAGTAATAATCAATAAGTACAGATATCGTTTCCATGGAGAATTAACAGATAAAAGATCGCCAAACCTCTAGCACATAATCATTTCAGTCTTATTTAAACGAGCGGTAAAGAGTTTTAATTAAAAACTAAATTAACTAGATGAGTAAATAACTTAAACTAATTAATCCTAGAGTAAAATCAGATAATGAAGACATGAGATCCCAATTTCCCCTAATTATTCATCTAAGTCAACATACTTCCAATTAGGTCAAATTAATCGTCAAAGTTTGTTAGTCGAGAACGCGAAAGTGAGATAAGGCTATCTTTCAATGCTCCTAATCCATATCACATGCAATCCATAGATGATAAAACGCACATGAACACCCACATTATCTAAACCCCTATATGTCTATGTGATTTACAAATAAATAGGGTTTCAGTTCAAGTTCTCAATTGACTACGAGCGGCGCTTCAGTATATGTCTATCCTAAGCACAAATCATACATTCAATGCTATGTAAACATACAATCTCCCGCTACTGCAATTAGATCTAAACCCACATTTCGTCTTTTAAGCCCACATGGGTCATCACAGTAATTGGTAGCTAATCAATTAAGCAATTAACGCACAAATCATAATAGACAATTATATAACAATCAATAGACCAACATGGAAGGCATACCAAAGTAAACTACTTATTAGGTTCCATTGAAACCTCAAAATAGAGTTTAAGTCATAAATGACTCAAATATATCATCCACAAGTTGAATATACATCATCCGAATACAAAATGATAACAAGGAGAGTTTAAGGATAGAAAATGCAAATCTGAGTTCCTTCTCCAAGCCTGGATCTTTGATGTCAATAACTTGCTTTAATCTCCTTCTCTAATTAAACCCTAGAAACTAACTAACTAACACTAATCTAGAATTAATCTACTCCTAAGCTAATCTACACAAAATGTAAAGAAAAAGAAGAGAGGAACTAGGGCTAGGGCTAAGGGAGAGCTCCCTAATGGAGTGTATGTCAAAAATGGGCAACAAAACCGCCTTATATGTCCCCTAAGCCCGTCTTCCTTCTTTCCCCATTCTTCCAGCCGGCTAGCATTAGTGAAAGTCAAATTTCAAAAGTGGACCGGCGCAGCTGCACAAGGAATGGGCATGGAGCCGGCGCAGCTGCGCAGTGCTTCAGGTGCAGAATTTCAGCTTCTTTTTGCTGCTGTTCCTGCAGCACTTTTCTGACTCCTTTCTTGATTCTTGCTGCTCATAGCCTCTGTCAATCACCTATTCCATTGCTTTTTCTCCATTCTTTTTCTGCTCACCATCATGCCTTAAGCTTAATTCCTTGCTTGGTCCCTTTTAGCACTTTTTAATCCTTTTTAGCTCAAAATGCACCACAAGAGTTCCAAATACAGAAATCTATAAAATAAAGTAAAAATGCATGAAAAGCTATGATAACACATGAGTTTAAGAAACAATAGAAGTGAGTTAACATCTAAATAAGTGGTTATAAAACCACTTATCAATATTCTACAACATATCAAAAATTAACCGGTGGAAACATCCATTTGATGCCCATCGAGTGGCAAAGAGCCCGTGGAGCAGTCCATTATAAGATTTTTACGATCAGGAACTATTTCCTACTTTATTACGTATATGTGAACGTGCATATAAAGTTTCATCTTCTGGTTTTGCCCGGATTTCAAATCCGTGGCCTTTCTAGCTTACTTTTTAGTATATATAAGTATATATATACATTTTTCTTCGTTTGCACAGCCTGGATCGTTAATCCGTTACTTTTACTCGCTTTTGTATATATATATATATATATATATATATATATATATGTATATATGTACTAATTTATTCAGCCTGGATTGCTGATTTATGACCTTTTATCTTTATTATACATATAACTGACTATATATGTACTAACTTTCAATTCTGTCAAGTCTGGATTGTAAATCCATGGCATTTATCGCTTATATATATATATATATATATATATATATATATATATATTCTGACTTCGTTTTGCCTGGATTGTAAATCTTGGCCTTTTACAGCTTTGATATAAATATATATACATTTACATTTCTGTTGGGCCTAGATTGGAAATCTGTGGCCCTTTACAACTTTTATATATATTTACATTTCAGTCGAGCCTGGATTAGAAATTCGTGGTTCTTTACTGCTTATATATATATTTCCATTCCAGTTGAGCCTGGATTAGATATTCGTGGCTCTTTACCGATTTTATAAATATATATATATATATATATATTTACATTCTAGTCGAGCCTGAATTAGAAATTCATGGCCTTTACTGCTTTTATAAATATATATATTTATATATTTTTTAGTCGGGCCTAGATTGTAAATCTGTGGCGCTTTACAGCTTTTATATATGATCATATATATACTCTTTCTTCATTGTGATTAAATATTTGCCTCAATTATTTATTTGATATGAATTTGTTTTAATGTAAATTTGGTGGATTAGATTTATCCAAATCTAGCTTTTTCTAACTTTCAAACGGTTCAAAATAGGTCCAACCGGAATCGGGAAGCTAGAAT
Source organism: Panax stipuleanatus (assembly GCA_020205555.1). NCBI lineage: Eukaryota > Viridiplantae > Streptophyta > Magnoliopsida > Apiales > Araliaceae > Panax > Panax stipuleanatus. Next base: position 32,539,514 of record CM035119.1, on the reverse strand, counting down.
GGCTAAGATTTATTTAAATCTAGTTCTTTCTAGTTTTGTAAACATATTAAAGCGATCACGTGACCCTAGATCCCTATCTAGTAGGGACGGAAAGCTTTGGCTATGCGCATGCAAGGATTTGACTGATAAATCTTTTGTTTTGCGACGTCTAGAGTATAATTTGCATTTTATTTAAATATCTGTGTTGTGTTTTCTTGGCTATTTTCTTTGAGCCTAGGAATCGTGGGATTGATGATCAAACACACTAATCTAAATCTGATTCCCACGATTGACAACTCCATATTGTAAACATATCCTGCCAGTTTTTTTGTAAAATGTGCATCCAAGGGACCTTAAAACGGTTATTCGGATACATAGTGAAATATGGTTTGTAGTGCTAGAGTCACTTCGATAGCTGTCATGCCCATAAGAAGACTGACACTCGTATATACATTCTGTGGTCGAGGATGCTTCGCATCCCGACAATAAACATCCAAATCAAGCCGAATACGACATAAAATAAAATGGAAGTATCAACATGCTTCAATTCCTATGCGAGCGAAAGGGTTTGAAAACCACCTTTCAAAACATCATTTTCATATCTTGCCTAAAAATGGACTTTTTAAACAAATTAAACCCTTCGTATATAGGTTCAATGAAGCACGACACTACTTCCAAATCAACAAACGTAGGCTCAGTTACTTCTAACATACACACACATTACAAATAAAAAGGGAAATATTAAAAAGATGCGGTAACCGTGTTTCACGGAAGTCGGGGAGTGCCTAACACCTTCCCCCCGCTTAACCAAGCCCCAAAACTTTAAGACGATTTTTAAGGCCAAGTTTTGACAGCGTCCAGTAATTGGGCTTACTTGCAAAATCAAACAAAACTCGGTTGAGTTGATACAACCATTTCAAAATATACCAACTGGCGACTCTGTAAACCTTTCAAAATCGTCGACATGATACATGTTCGTCTTTTCCTAAAAAGTTCACCCTTCATAAAATAGATAAGACAAATAAGGGTAGAAAACAAAACAATTTAGGGAAAGGAAGATTTGTCTAAAAGAGATAAGATTTTTTTCCGACGTCGATAGGTGGCGACTCTGCTAAAGACTGTAGAGGGCTTAAGCTGCACTCAATTCTTTTCAAAATTTCCCTTTTAAATCTGTGTGTGTGTGGATGCTGCGTTTTGCATTGAATGGATGGGAATGATTGCTTTATTGATTTATGTTAGTGCTTCGTACAAATGTCATCATTTCATACGGTGAGACACGATGTATTTGAATATGAGTTGTGTGATTCCTCCACCAGGAGGCAAACCCGTCGGTGCTTGAATACTGGACTCAAAGGAGATTAATCATGCGAGGCTCAGGAAAGGCACCACTTAGATTTGCTCCAATGGAAAGATCGGATTAATTTCCCTTCTAGTAGATTGCGAAGATCTGGGGACCTTCATGCCGAAAAACCGCGATAGTAGCCTAAGATAGGTCAGCCTCTGATTAACCAAACCCGAAGGAAAGCCTCTTCATGCCTTCCTCTTTCAATTCAATGTAAATTTCAAGTTAAATAAATGTGAATATACATTCCATGTCTTGTAAATCCTATCATACTATCCTGTCATCAAATTAACTAACCTTTGTTTTACAGGATAAGATTAAAAAACCTCAAAAATAAACACATTGCATAATATGCATCCTGGTGATATTTACATCAAAATTAACACACCTATTTTTATTATTGGTGTCGACGTTGGGAAAAAATCCTGTCCCATTGGACCGAATCTTTCTCTCTTCTTAAGTTTATTTGTTTTCTACCCTTATTTTATCTTGTCTATTTTATGAAGGGTGAAGGTTTTCTAAGAAAAGGCCAACATGTATCATGTCGACGATTTGAACAGTTTATAGAGTCGCCATTTGGTTGATTTGAAATGATTGTACCAACTCAACCGAGTTTTGTTTGAAAGTAGGCCCAATTGTTTGACACTGTCAAAACTTGAACTTTGAAACCGAAGTTCTAAGTTCGTGGGCGTGGTTAAGTTGGGGGAAGGTGTTAGGCACCCCCCAACTCCCGTGAAAACACGGTACCGTATCTTTTTAATATTTTCTTTTTTATTTGCAATGTGTGTGTGAATGCTAGAAGAAATTGAGCCTATGTTTGTTTGATTTGAAAGTATGGACGTGCTTCATTGAACCTATATACGAAGGGTTTGATTTAATTTATAAAAGTTATTTTTACACAAAATATGAAAAATGATGTTTTGAAAACAGGTTTTCAAACCCTTACACGCTCACGTAGGAATTGAAGCATGTTGATACTTCCAATTTTTATCTTTTCAGCCTTTTGGCTCAATTTGAATTGTGATTGTCGGGCTGCGAAGCATCCTCGACATCACAATATATACAAGTGCCGGTCTTTTCATGGGCATGACTGCCATCGAAGTAATTCTAGCACGACAAGCCATTATTTCATTATGTTTGAGACCTTAAACCTAGATAACCGTTTTAAGTTCTTTCGAATATACATTTTACAAAACAACAGGCAGGGTACATTTGTAATATGGAGTTTGTCCATCGTGGGAATCAGATTCTGATCAGTTTAATCATGAATCCCAGGATTCGTAGGCTCACAGAGGAAAGCAAAGAAAACCTGCACTATGACACCCCCAAATCTGGCATCTTAATTTCCACAGAATTTGGTGTTCACTGTTCAAATATCATATAACTATCTACCCATAAATAATGAAATTCATTTATTAGATAAATAATCCATCATCTCCCTTTAATAGGGTTACAATATCTGAAATAATAAATACATATTAAATCCCAGGTTATACTTAACCTTAAACATCTGTTGTGGAAACGTAAACAAATAAGCCTTAATTATCATACATAAGTCTTGAATTTTAACATTTTATTAACACCACAAGTCTTCGACACTTGTTAATTTTTCCTTGGCCCTTGCTACTAGAAGGTTCATCACATCTTTCATTCTTAGCTACAATGTTATTATGCAAGAGTGACCACGAATGCCCGCAAGTATAAAAATATGACAATAATAACATGCGAGTGAAATCAAAGAAATATGAATAATAGAAAGCTCAACTTTTGAATCAGGAATAATAATCGAGAATCAAATTACATCTGAGGGTCATAAGATCTTGAACTATGTCCTAGGTCAAGTATATTAACCTTTAACCTTTAACAGTCATAAGACTATGGACTTTACTTCTCGTACTTAGGGATAACAGCCCTTCGTACCAATACTATGCACAATACCTCAACGCTTAAAGCATCATCAATTCCTTTTTAATAGGGTTGTTCATCTCAGTTTGACATCAGAGCCCGCACCAAATAATTTTTGGTTTGGATAACTCAATAGTAGTTCTGAAATTTAGAATGCTCATCAACTATGGACTAGTCGAATCAATAAGGGTTCGCTAGTCTTAAAGGATTCATCAATATATGATATTCAATTTGAATAATAACTTCTCAAGGGTATACAATCGAATAAGTGTTGTATACTGAAATGATACTTTTAAAATAATCATAACATCTCATATGAAATTCTGAACTTAAGTAATCAAGAATAAGAACTTTGCTTGATATAAAATTTAAGTCTATAACTTGCTCAATATAAAAGTAAGATTTAGAAACTTGCTCAGCAATAAAAAGTTAGGTATAGAATACTTGCCTCGTGCGTAAGCTACAAATCTAGTTACAATTCAATTCTTCAACGTCCTACACATTACATTATGCATACGATGTCGATTAGTTTCATAACTTCTATGTTCAACTGTTGAACTTTTCATTTAAGTCAACTTACAACTAGGTTCCTAGTGTTAACTTATTAACTAACCACATAGCATGAGTATGAATTCACAATATGTGTATCTTATAGGTATAATCCTTCAAACAATCATAATCAAGTTTTACAATCACAATATTCAAGTTCGCACTTAGTTTGTTAACTTGAACCTTCACATTATCTTAAACATGTCAATAACTTAATTTATTAACATGAACTTCAAATCATATAATATTCATGTTTTATAACTTAAAACAACATCTTTTATCGTCGAGAGCACTACACTTGCGTACGTGCATATTCGATGCCCTCCGATTGCCTCCGAATACGCATCAGTCACAAAGATTGCCAATGTGACCCCTCTTAACGACTTCAAATCAAACAATATAAAGAATAAAAGTTGTATATCTACTCGTTATCTTTCCGAATCATCCTGAATAGCCTTAATCGGAGTTCGTATGAAGACGTTATGCTTATTTTACTACAGGAGGTCAAAATAATCACTAAAACAAAAAAAAATCCCCCGGACAGCACCCACCCCCACTGGGGCGGGGATTTATGGCTATAGGGGCCCGTTGGGGTGGGGCATACAACTGTTATGTTTTTTGGTTCGCAATTTGACACTTTATTGGTCCAATAATCCCAATTAAATGCAAATCAAACTAGTACCATGATCTCTATGAAGTATAAACTTCAAAGAAACATCATATAATGTTATTAACATATTTTTAACATCTTCAATCATGCATTTGCTAGAATCAAATCATGAAATTCCACCGTTCTTGGTGTTCTTGATAGTTTTGAAGAAAAACACTAAATTCATTGTCACCGATTCGTTATAACTCCGAATCCGTCCTTTAAAAATTTGTTTTCTTTGTTTTAACATGTATAATCATAATCCATTATCAATTTTACGTTAAACATACTATGAAAGCATTTAATTTACCAATATGGGTTATTCATACGATATTCAAACTCTGTATTTCATGAAACCCAATTATTAACAAAATCTCATGGTGTGATCACTGTAATTCATGAATATATAGCATAGAATATATCATGGACATATGTTAATATATATATATATATATATATATATATATATATCCATGAAATCAACAATTATCAATTTTTCTTCATTCATAGAGAACTTTATAATACGTAAACGAAAACTCTATTCTTCACAAAATTCCAATTAAGGCATATTCATATGAAATTGATTACTTTAAAACATGATTATATGTTAGAAAAACATGTTATGACTACTTAGTAATATTTATATCATCATTGTATGAAAAATTACAAACTATGTTTTTCTCATAAAACTCAAAGATACGTTTAATGGAAAACATAAGAATTTTGAAAAAAAAAACTTAAATAAAGGAATTAATTACCCTTTGTTAGATGATGAACATGATCAAAAACAAAACAATGATTTCTCAATCTTTCCTTCAATTAATTCTCTCTTACTTCCTCTCTTTTTCTCTGATATTTCTCTCTCAAGTTTCTCTAACTTTTTCTCTGAAGTTTGGATATGAATCTTAAGTCTACCGTAACAATATCTTTATACATATATATTATTATATCCGTTGCATTGCTAACTGCTAACTCCCACAAGGGCCTTGTTCGGTAAACACACTAATCCTTTTTTCATTTATTTTAATACTTCCTTATTATATAGTTAATTGTCACATTACAAATTAACTAATTAATTTTATTTAAATCAATTAAATAAAATAAGATAATTCACATTAAATTACATTATCACATAATTAATATTCTTATTTATTAATTATGTCAATTCACTAATTCTCTAATTAATTATTAAATTAATTAAAGTACATTATGCCTATTTTATTAATTCATATAATCAAATAAACTCAATTAAATATATACTTTGAACTATAAAATTACTACACATTAATTTAATTGATGTAACACATATAATTAAATTAATCTACCACAAATTCATGAATTAATTATTTAACTCAATAATTAAATCATCAAAAATATTTATTTATTTCAATAAATATTCAAATAACTTTACAAAATTCTCGTTCGTCACATCTTTCCCCGCTTAAAAGGATTTTGTCCTCAGAATCACGGTTCGATTAATAATTTCGTCCAGTCACTCTCCCCCCTTACAAAGATTCTGTCGCCAAAATCGCGTTCACCTATTCAGGAAAATAAGTGTGGATAAGTCTTCATTATATTCTCTTCGAGTTCCCACATAGCTTCTTCAGCGTTGTGGTTCCTCCACATTACATTAATAGAAGGTATTACTTTATTCCTAAGGACTTGTTCTTTCCTGTCAATAATTTGCATAGGAACTTCTTCGTAGGATAAGTCTTTCTCAAATTGTAGGGGTTCATATTCTATAACATGTTTGTAATCGAGTTTATAAGGTCGTAACACTGACACATGGAAGACGTTGTGGACATGCTCTAATGCCGGAGGTAAAGCTACCTCATAGGCTACTTCTCCAATTCTTCGTAGTACCTCAAAGGGTCCAATGAACCTGGGGCTCAATTTTCCCTTTTTACAGAATCTAATCTTTCCCTTTCAGGGAGAGACCTTCAAAAATACAAAGCTACCCGATTTAAATTCTACATTCTTGCGATGTGGGCCGGCGTATTTCTTCTGCCTATCCTGAGTCGCTACTAATCTTGTCCGAATTATGTTAACTATCTCCGCTGTCTGCTGTACCAACTCTGGACCTAGCAACTGTCTCTTGCCAACTTCATCCCAGTACAGTGGAGTTCTGCACTTTCTACTGTACAATGCTTCGTAAGGCGGCATACCAATACTAGCGTGGTAACTATTATTATAACCGAATTCTACAAGCGGTAGATGATCATCCCAATTACCTTTGAAATCCATGATGCATACTCTCAGCATATCCTCTAATGTCTGGATCGTCCTTTTGCTTTGTCCGTCAGTCTGAGGGTGGTAAGCTGTACTCATTCTCAATTGTGTTCCCATGCATTTTTGTAGTCACTTCCAGAATTTCGATGTAAAGCGCGGATCGCAGTAGGAAATAATCGACACCGATACCCCATGCCTCGAAATAATCTCCTTTATATATAATTTCTCCAACTGTTCTAAGTTAAATCTAATTCTGATCGGAAGGAAGTGTGAGGATTTCGTCAATCGGTCAACAATAACCTATATTGCGTCATAGCCTTTCTGGGTCGTCGGAATGCCAACCACATAATCCATTGTAATATGTTCCCATTTCCATTCTGGGATCTCTAGAGGTTGTAGTAAACCACTCGGTCTCTGATGTTCCGCCTTGACCCTTTGACAAGTCAGACACTTGGCAACACAATCGGCAACGTCCCTCTTAATATTTGGCCACCAAAAATATTTTTGTAAATCCTGATACATCTTGGTACTTCAGGGATGAATGGAATACCTCAAACTATGAGCCTCACTCAGAATGTCCTCCTTGATTTCATGTACTGGCGGTACCCAAATTCTGCTCTCAAATCTCAACAATCCATCGCTGTCCACTTTGAATTTAAGTTCGGTCCCTTCAGATATCTTTTTCTTTACTTCCTCACATTCCTTATCTAGGGTTTGAGCTTCCTTAACCTTATCCAAGAGAGTTGTACCAGCTTGCATCTGGAACAGCTTCTCATCAGTCTCCATTGGACATCCTACTTCCAATTCCAGCTTTTCCATTGCTGAAATCAATTCTTCCTATGCTGTCAGCATCATCAACTTTTTTCGACCCTTTCTGCTTAAGGCGTTGGCTACAACATTCACTTTTCCCAGGTGGTATAAGATATCACAATCATAATGCTTTATTAACTCCAGCCATCTTCTCTGACGCATATTTAAGTCTTTTTGAGTAAAAATATATTTCAGACTCTTGTGGTCTGTATATATTTCACACTTCTCCCCATAGAGATAGTGTCTCCAAATCTTTAAAGCGAATACCACCGCGGTCAATTCTAGATCGTGGGTTGGATATCCCTTTTTGTAATCCTTCAATTGTCATGACGCATACGCAATGACTCTGCCATTTTGCATAAGCACACAGCCTAGCCCTTTATGCGACGCATCACTATATATTACAAAGTTTTCTGTGTCATCCATAAGGGACAACACAGGTGCTATACTCAACCTTTTCTTAAGTTCTTGAAAACGTTCCTCACACTTCTCCGTCCAAACGAATTTCACAACTTTCCTAGTCAAATTCGTTAGCGGAGTGGTGATCTTGGAAAAATGCTGAATGAATCTTCTGTAATAACCTACTAATCCAAGAAAAATTCTTACTTCCGACGGTGTTTTCGGCTGATCCCAATTCATCACTTCTTCGACTTTGGAGGGATCCACCGAAATTCCGTCCTTATCAATCACATGTCCGAGAAATTGCACCCTTTCAATCCAGAATTCAGATTTTGAGAATTTGGGTACAACTTCTCTCTTCTCAACACCTCCACTGTCAACTTCAAATGCTCAACATGCTCTTCTTTGGTTTTTGAATACACCAATATGTCTTCGATAAAGACCACCACAAATTTGTCCAAAAACGGCTTGAACACTCCATTCATTAGGCCCATAAATGCTGCAGGCGGATTCGTTAGACCAAATGACATAACCAAAAATTCGTAGTGACCATATCGTGTCCTTAATGTTGTCTTCGGGACATCTTCTGGCCACACCTTTAGCTGATGATAACCACTTCTCCGGTCTATCTTTGAGAAATATCTTGCTCCCTTTAATTGATCAAACAGATCATCAATCTTTGGTAACGGATACCTGTTCTTAATAGTAACCTTGTTCAACTCTCTATAATCGATGCAGAGCTGCATCGTCCCATCCTTCTTCTTAACAAATAACACCGGCTCTCCCCACGGCGATACGCTTGGTTGAATATATTTCTTGTCTAGTAACTCTTGTAGCTGAACCATTAATTCTTTCATTTCTACCGGAGCCATCCGGTATGGTCCGTTTCGATATTGGAGCCGTTCCTGGCACAAAATTGATCACGAAATCTACTTCCCTATCCGGCAGAAGTCTTGGCAGATCGTTCGAAAACACATCCACGAAGTCCCTTATGACTGGTATTTCCTCTAACTTTGGATTCTCTTTACGACTATCGACTATGTAGGCTAAATATCCCACACAGCCTTGTCTTAATAACTTCATGGCTTGCAACATCGTTAGACAACTCGCTTGTCTAGGTGACTTGCTACCATAAAACATAACCTTTGACGGGGTCATAAGGTTAATATATTTCTTCTGGCAATCAATTACAGCCCCATAATTGAATAGCCAATCCATTCCAAGAATAACGTCAAATTCCCTAAGTTTAATCGAGATAAGATCTACATTCATAACGTTACCCTTAATATTCACTCTACAGTTCTTGTGTATATACCTAACAGGAATCACTTCCCTATTCGCAATCTCGATGTTCATAGGGATTTCTAATTCGTCCTTATGCAATTCTAAGTTCTTTGTAAAGTCATCGGATATAAATGAGCAAGTAGCACTCGAATCAAATAAAACATAAGAATTAACTTTATTGATCAGAATGATACCTGACACCACATCACGAGACTGCATCGCATCTTGTACGATAATGTTGAATGTCCTTGCAGTTGGTCGGTTTATTGGTAAGAGGATTTCCACAGGTTGGACATGGTTCTATCCTTTTCTTCTGACTCCCTTGCTGATTTACGGATGACGGGTTGTCATTCCACCTTCGTTTATGATTATTGGTTCCTCCTGTGTTACTGCCACTAGCCTTATTATTTCCTTCACTTTCATTCTTCCTCTTTTTCTGATCCTGATTGTACTTGGTCACCGCTTTCCTTCCACCTTCAGCGAGGATGGCATTCTCCAGAACTCCAGGAAAAGTGTTCAATTGAAACATTGACACTTTGCTATAAAACCAGGGTTTCAGTCCCTGCTCAAATCGCCTAGCCTTTCTTTCGTCAGTATGCACCTGATATTGGGCAAACCTAGCCAATTCGTTAAACTTCGCTACGTAGTCGGGCATAGATATATTTCCCTGTTTCAAATCCAGAAACTGCACCTCCATTTGATTCTGGGAGCTGGTTGGGAAGTACATCTCGAAAAATATTTCCTTAAACCTTTCCCAGGTTATTACACCTTCTCCTCCCCTGACCTTATTTGTTTGCCAGTAGCTGGCTTCTGATTTTAACATGAATGTCGCGTAGGCGGTCTTCTGGTCCTCCCTAACTCGAGCGACCTCAAAAACTTTCTCCATCTCCATAACCCAAGTCTGAGCTTCTATCGGGTTTGTGGAGCCTTTAAACTCCGACGGTCCCACTACCTTAAAGTCTTTAAATGAGGTGTTCGGTGGAGCTTGAGGTTGATTATTCATCGCTCCAGCTAACAGATTTACCAACTGCTGAACGGGGTTCGCATTGCCATCATTGTTGCTATTGTTATTCGTTGACCCTTCTTGGGCTTGTCGATGATTTTATCTCCTTCTTAGCGGCATATTTCTATTAAGATATACGCTCATTAAATCTTTATTCAATCTCTTAAATACTTAAGACTTAACTCAAATATTTAACATAATCATTTTAACTCATAACATCTCAAATAAACTTTGATATTTTATTAAAATCAAAAGTTTTCAACATAGTACGATAGCATTTCTGCCATTTACATCAACTATCCCAAGACAAAAGATCTTCAGGATTTAAATCATCAGAATATTCCTTTGTTTATAATCACATCGGAATTTATATTATTAATTATCAGTTAAGCATTCACATAATCATACTGTCCTATCACGGCCTGCTAAGACATCGGACAGCTTCGCTAGCTCCTCCTCCATTATGCGGGACATAGTCCTGCGATCTAACATATACCCAGGCAGTCCCTCAAACTGAATTGGATATCTCATAACTCGATCCTGGGCCTCATCAATGGCCCTCAGAAATGTGTAGCACGTCTCTGCAACCTTAGCTTTCTTTGCACGCGACTCATCCTCTGCCAGATCTGCATGTCGTGCATTGCTCACCCAAGCTTCCTCTACTATGGCGAGTCTTTCTGATTTCTCTTTTAACTCATTCTTCAACCTTTCTATCTCCTCTGTCTTCTGCTCATTTTGGCCCTTCTCATGAGCCAAGTCCCATTCCACACTTCCAAGACGGGTGTGGAGTGTCTCAACCTCACCATCCTTCTGCTCGATGGTAATCCATTGAGTAATCAACTGCTCTCTTAACTCCTGAATCGTATCTCGCAACTCTATGTTGCGATCATACAATAAATCATACATATCAGCGCTGACAGAGTTCGGTCGGAACCCCTCAAGTTCTTCATCCTTTTCTTCCTCGGCTGCCTCAGTAGGGATCTCAAATTCCTCAGGGTCCTCCTCTGAGTAAATCTCTGGCTCATGCTCCTGACCAATGACTGTGATCAACGGAGATGACTGTGGCTGTTCTAACTACTCCCAGACTGTATGTATGTCTCGGGGCTCCTCATCTCTAGTCTCTAGGGGTACAATATCCCTAGGTTGACTAGCTCCTCCAGTATCTGACATCCTGACAAAATAAATTTTAAGTCTTAGTTATGAAGTGATGTTAATCGATACTCGAGCAAGTATATAATTAGAAACACATAGCACATAAGGTAATTTTATTATCTTTCTTAGAACTCAACAAGAGTTATCATTTCTATGTTCTCGAAGACTACTATCCTAAGGTTTTCCCCCATCTAAGGTTCATAACCTAAGGCTTTGATACCAACTTGTGACACCCCCAAATCTGGCATCTTAATTTCCACAGGATTTGGTGTTCACTGTTCAAATATCATATAACTATCTACCCATAAATAATGAAATTCATTTATTAGATAAATAATCTATCATCTCCCTTTAATAGGGTTACAATATCTGAAATAATAAATACATATTAAATCCCAGATTATACTTAACCTTAAATCTCTGTTGCAGAAACGTAAACAAATAAGTCTTAATTATCATACATAAGTCTTGAACTTTAACATTTCATTAACACCACAAGTCTTCAAAACTTGTTAGCTTTTCCTTTGCCCTTGCTACTAGAAGGTTCATCACATCTTTCATTCTTAGCTGCAATGTTATTATGCAAGAGTGAGCACGAATGCCCGCAAGTATAAAAATATGACAATAATAACATGCGAGTGAAATCAAAGAAATCTGAATAACAGAAATCTCAACTTTTAAATCAGTAATAATAATCGAGAATCAAATTACATCTGAGGGTCATAAGACCTTGAACTATGTCCTAGGTCAAGTATATTAACCTTTAACCTTTAACCATCATAAGACTATGGGCTTTATTTCTCGTACTTAGGGAGATCAGCCCTTCGTACCCATACTGTACACAATACCTCAACGCTTAAAGCATCATCAATTCCCCTTTAATAGGGTTGTTCATCTCAGTTTGACATCAGAGTCCGCACCAAATAAAGTTTGGTTTGGATAACTTAATAGTAGTTCTAGAATTTAGAACGATCATCAACTATGGACTAGTCGAATCAATAAGGGTTCGCTAGTCTTAAAGGATTCATCAATATATGATATTCAATTTGAATAATAACTTCTCAAGGGTATACAATCGAATAAGTGTTGTATACTAAAATGATACTTTTAAAAGAATCATAACATCTCATATGAAATTCTGAACTTGAGTAATCAAGAATAAGAACTTTGCTTGATATAGAATTTAAGTCTATAACTTGCTCAATATAAAAGTAAGGTTTAGAAACTTGCTCAACAATAATAAGTTAGGGATAGAATACTTGCCTCGTGCTTAAGTTACAAATCTTGTTACAATTCAATTCTTCAATGTCCTACACATTACATTATGTATACGATGTCGATTAGTTTTATAACTTCTATGTTGAACTGTTGAACTTTTCATTTAAGTCAACTTACAACTGGGTTCCTAGTGTTAACTTATTAACTTAACACATAGCATGAGTATGAATTCACAATATGTCTATCTTATAGGTATAATCCTTCAAACAATCATAATCAAGTTTTACAATCACAATATTCAAGTTCGCACTTAGTTTGTTAACTTGAACCTTCACATTATCTTATACATGTCAATAACTTAGTTTATTAGCATGAACTTCAAATCATATAATATTTATTTTTTATAACTTAAAACAACATCTTTTATCGTCGAGAGCACTACACTTGCGTACGTGCATGTTCGATGCCGTCCGATTGTCTCCGAATACACATCAGTCACAAAGATGGCCAATTTGACCCCTCTTAAAGACTTCAAATCAAAAAACTTAAAAAATAAAAGTTGTAGATCTGCTCGTTATCTTTTCGAATCATATTGAATCACCTTAATCGGAGTTTGTATGAAGAATTTATGCTTATTTTACTACAGGAGGTCAAAATAGTCTTGAAAACCAAAAAAAAACCCCGGACAGCACCCACCCCCACTGGGGCGGGGCATATAGCTGTTGCGTCTTCTGGTTCGCGATTTTGACACTTTATTGGCCCAATAATCCCAATGAAATGGAGATCAAAGTAGTACCGTGATTTCTATGAAGTATAAACTTCATAGAAACATCATACAATGTTATTAACATATTTTTAACATCTTAAATCATGCATTTACTCGAATCAAATCATGAAATTCCACCGTTCTTGGTGCTCTTGATAGTTTTGAAAAAAAACACTAAATTCATCGTCACTGATTCGTTATAACTCCGAATCCGTCCGTTCAAAGTTTGTTTTCTTTGTTTTAACATGTATAATCATAATCCATTATCAATTTTAAGTTAAACATACTATGAAAGCATTTAATTTACCCATATGGGTTATTCATATGATATTCAAACTTTGTATTTCATGAAACCCAATTATTAACAAAATCCCATGGTGTGATCACTGTAATTCATGAATATATGGTATAGAATATATCATGGACATATCTTAATACACACACACACACACACACACACACACATATATATATATATATATATATATATATATCCATAAAATTAACAATTATCAATTTTTCTCCATTCACAGAGAACTTTATAATACGTAAATGAAAACTCTATTCTTCACAAAATTCCAATTAATGCATATTCATATGAAATTGATTACTTTAAAACATGATTATATGTTAGAAAAATATGTTATGACTACTTAGTAACATTTATATCATCATTGTATGAAAAATCACAAACTATGTTTTTCTCAGAAAACTCAAAGATACATTTAATGGAAAACATAAGAATTTTGAAAAAAAAAACTTAAATAAAGGAATTAATTACCCTTTGTTAGATGATAAAGATGATCAAAAACAAAACAATGATTTCTCAATCTCTCCTTTAATTAATTCTCTCTTACTTCCTCTCTTTTTCTCTGATATTTCTTTCTCAAGTTTCTCTAACTTTTTCTCTAAAGTCTGGATATGAATCCTAAGTCTAACGTAACAATATCTTTATACGTATATATTATATCCGTTGCATTGCTAACTGCTAACTCCCACAAGGGCCTTGTTTGGCTAACACACTAATCTTTTTTCCATTTATTTTAATACTTCCTTATTATATAGTTAATTGTCACATTACAAATTAACTAATTAATTTTATTTAAATCAATTAAATAAAATAAGATAATTCACATTAAATCACATTATCACATAATTAATATTCTTATTTATTAATTATGTCAATTCACTAATTCTCTAATTAATTATTAAATTAATTAAAGTACATTATGCTTATTTAATTAATTCATTTAATCAAATAAACTCAATTAAATATATACTTTGAACTATAAAATTACTACATATTAATTTAATTGATGTAACACATATAATTAAATTAATCTACCACAAATTCATGAATTAATTATTTAACTCAATAATTAAATCATCAAAAATATTTATTTATTTTAATAAATATTCAAATAACTTTACAGAATTCTCGTTCGTTACATGCACAGCTCAGATATTCATTGAAAAATGAATATTTACATCCATATGTCGCATAACCAAGGATTAATCAGTTAAATCATGGCATGCGCGTACCCAAAGCTTCTAGTTCCCAATAGATAGTGATCTAAGGGTCGCGAGGTTGATTTTAAAATGAATAAAACTAGAAAAAAAGCCATATTTAAATAAATCTCAGCCATTCTAGCTTTCCGATTCCGGTTGGACCTATTTTAAACCGTTTGAAAGATACAAAGGGCTAGATTTAAAGAAATCTAACTCGCCCAAATGAATATCAACGCCAATTCATATCACATGAATATTTAAAGCAAAAATTTAATCACAATGAATCAAGAATATATATAATTATATATATGAAAGCTGTAAAGGGCGATGGATTTTTACTCTCAGGCCCGTACTAGAATGTAAATATATATAAAAGCTGTGAAGGGCGACGAATCGGCCATCCTATGCCCGGACAGAATTGGAAATATATATATATATATATATATATATATATATATATATATAAATTATAAAAACCCACGGAGTATTCCAGGCTTGACAGAATTAAAATATATACATATGTATAAAAGATGTAAAGGGTGACGGATCTGCCATCCTATGCCCGGACAGAAATGTAAATATATATATATATATTTATAAAAGCTGTAAAAGAGACACGAAATGATCCAGGCTTGATAGAATTAAAATATATATATATATATATATATATATAATAGCTGTAAAAGAGCCACGGAATGATCTAGGCATGACAAAATTAAAATATATATATATATATATAAGATGTAAAAGAGTCACAGAATGATCCATGCTTGACAGAATTTATATATATATATATATATATATATATATATATATAAGCTGTAAAAAGTCACAGAATGATCCAGGCTTGACTGAATGTAAATATATATATTAAAAAAATATATAAAGAGCGACGGATTTGCAATCCTATGCCTGGACAGAAATGTAAATATACACATATTTATAAAAGCGATAAAATGGCCATAAAATGATCCAGGTCAAACGAAAATGTAAATGTTAATATATATATACAGTTAGTATATATATATATATATATATATATATATATATATATATATATATATATATATATTACAGCAATAAAAAGGCCACGAAGTCAAAATCCAGGCCAAATGATATCATGAAAATTTATATATATATATATAGTTATATATATAAAGCAATAGTTACCACGGATTTATCATATATATATATATATATATATATATATATATATATATATATATATATATATATACACGTGCACGTTTAGTTTCGTTTTTTGATTTTTTTTGGAACTCATTTCTGTGGCCGTTTTTGCATACTTTTTATTACATTTTACTATATTTATACGTTTTTTCGCATTTGCACAGCCCGGATCGACGATCCACGGCTTTTAACCGCTTATATATATATATATATATATATATATATATATATATATATATATATATATATATATATATAGGGTCCGTCTCTCTAGCGAACCATAGGGAGCGAATTAATGACGAACCGGCTATAGCGATGATTTTTTTTGTCGCTATAACATAAAAAACCGGCTTTCTATGTTATAGCGACGGAAAAAACCGTTGCTATAGCCAGTTCGTTTTTAGTTCGCTCTTTATGGTTCGCTGGAGAGACTGACCCTATATATATATATATATATATATATATATATATATATATGTTTAACTAAAACTGATCTAATTAAACTGATATTGTAAGTAATAAACGCAGTTACGATCCCCGGCAACGGCGCCAAAAATTTATTGGGTAAAATCTATGCGCGCTACACGCAAGTGTACGTGATCAACAAGTAATATAATGATAAGATCAAGTATCGTTCACACAGAGACAATAATTACAATATATTTTAACAATTACCAATTTTATAGTATTTCAGCTTTATTAATCCAATGATTAAATGACTGTAATTATGCAAAACTACTACTCAGACTATAATTAACACTATTTCAGGGATTTAACAAGTTTTTGAAGAATTAAGCCTACAACTTCACTTATTGGTTCACTTCGAACAACATACTTTCTTTCAGTTTATATCAATTATTCCAGATTATTAACGAAGAACAAGAAAGTAGATATAACCATCTCTCAATCCATTACGTCCATACTCACTCAAATCCATAATCGATAGAATTAAGCAAGACACCTTAATTAACCAACTCACTATATCTCTATGTGAATTATAATTAAAAAAAGGTTTAATAATAAGTTCTCTTTAGATTACGTATGATGCATAGATATCTATATCCTATACATGAATTATGAATTCTATCTAACAATAGAAATCACAACACACGTTAATATGTTCAGTTCGAATCCCATATGTCATCTCTCGAGTTCATATAGGAGAACAGGTAATTGGTGATCAAGCAAATACATAATTTACGCATAAACCATAGCAAATAACCTGGAAATAATCTTCATAAACTAAATTAAAAGCATATCAATCCTTAGTTACATAATAAGATCCGTTATAGACTTAAATAGAATATTAGTTCATCATAAACGAATTAAAAACCATAATCCACAAAGTGAATAACATTCTGAATATAAGATAAATATGAAGAGAGATAATAGAATTTGAATTCGTACTGTTACTCGTCTGCACGCTCGCCTTGCGTTCTTCGTGCCACACTTTGCTTCAATTCTCCTTACATGTCAACTCTCACGAACTAGGGCTTGGTTCTGTCTAAGTATCTCTGATATAAGCCTCTCTGATAGCCTTATATGTTCTCCTAGTCTCGAGCCAAAATTGCAGCCACCTTTCCATCAGACTCCCACTCAAACAAGGTAACTAAATCCAATCTGCCGCAGTCCGCACCCCGGCACAGTTTTTACGCTCTAGAAGCGCGCCCTGGCGCACCTGCGGCTAGGCGAGAATTTAACACCGTGACACTGCGCCACGACGCACCTTGCAGGCCTTGAGCATATTTTCTTCCTTTAAGTCCTCATTTCCTTGCTCTGTCCATCCCGGGCATTCCCTGTACATCAACTAATGCAAATGCATGAAATATAACCTAAAACGTAATTAAAGTAGCAACATCTTAAGTTTAAATGGCATCAATTCGTAGGTATGAAACCTACTTATCACTATCCCCCTTTCCAAGCTCCTGCACAACCTTCTAACCCTCCATTACAAAAAACATGAGAGGTCAGACGTCGAAGAACGTTCACACCCTTGGGGGATTCACTCGAAAATGTGCTAAAACTTCTGACAGCATAATAGAAGATTGTTCATCTCCTTCCACCCGCCAGTTCGAGCCGAAGGAATTTCGACCCGAGTAAAAAGTGTGCATATCATTCCGGAGCACCGGGCCATGACACACAAGACTGTTGGTCACTCAAGCACAAAATCCAAGACTTGATAGACAACAGAGAGATTGTGGTGACCAAACCAGAGCAACCACATGTTCAAGAGAATCCCCTCCCTTAATACAATGAGGAGAGTGTCAATATGATTAGCACGAGGATGGAGAAGGATCCAAATACCTCCGGTATATTGGAGAGTTCACTCAATCAAGTACCAATAGCCCAGATAGTTGGGAGTTCTCAGAAAGGCAGGTCCTGATGGAACAGGAAATTAAGTCTATTAAGGAACAGGTTTGACAGCTAGCAGAGTTGGTCGTGTATCAATATCAGATAACCCGACAGTTGATAAATCAGACCAACCAGAATGAAGCAAGTCGTCCTACACCTGAGATTAGCCCCATTGCTATGAGGGATCATTATCGGTTTCATGACCATGAACCCTGGGCCGAAAAGTTGGCCAAGGAAGAGAAGTTCCAAGCTGATAGGGAATTCACCTTCCAGAGGAATTTCACTAGTTCAAATCAGCTGATGAAAGAAATCCTTCAAATGTTGATCAATGAGGGGATGGTCACGGATTTTCTACCCACGGTGAACCCTTGATACAGGAAGTTCAAACCTGACAGGATCTGTCAGTATCATTCCAAAGCGCCCGGTCATGATACCGAGGATTGTTGGGGACTTCGTACCTGATTAAGAATCTAATTGAAAGTGGTGAGCTGATAAAAAGAAATCAAGATTATGGTCATCCCGATGAGGAAGCACTCTTTATTCCCATGGCATGGAATCAGGAAATAGTGGATGCTATTTTTTATGAGAAGGATCCAGCCGTAACACCCCTAATACTGCAAGGAAATGGGGTCCAAGAAGGAAAGAATTATATGAAGCTGGCTGCGCCGGAACCTTTGATATTGCCTTTTAGGCCACAATATCTTGTCGTCATCCTGAAAAGAGTCCGATGGAACTATGGGAAGGATGAAGGTTCAACATCCAACAACATTGCCAGTATATCAAAGGAAAACCCGCTGTACTTGTTGTAGACACTCAAAATTTTGCATTCCTATTACTAACCCTGCAGGAGGATAAAACCATCTTTTTCCCCCAGTTATTATACCGAGATGTTAAGTGAAGCCCTGGTGACCATACCGGGATGTCAAGCACGGCGACAACCCCAGGATGTCAAGCTCCACCCCGGTCACTATACCGGGATGTCAAGTCAAACCTCGACAACACCGGGATGTCAAGTGAAGCCCCGGTGACCGTACTGGGATGTCAAGCAGCCCCGGTGACAACCCCGGGATGTCATGCTCAACCCCGATCACTACACCGAGATGTCAAGTCAAACCCTGGCAACACCAGGATGTCAAATGAAGCCCCGATGACCATACCGGGATGTCAAGAAGCCCCGATGAGAACCCCGGGATGTCGAACTCAACCCCGATCACTATATCAGGATGTCAGTCAAACCCCGGCAACACCGGGATGTCAAGTGAAGCTCCGGTGACCATACCGGGATGTCAAACAGCCCGGGTGACAACTCAGAATGTCAAGCTCAACCCCGATAACTATACCGGGATGTCAAGTTAAACACCGACAACCCCGGGATGTCAAGTGAAGCCCTGGTAACCATACCGGGACGTCAAGCATCCCCGGTGACAACCCCGAGATATCAAGCTCAACCCCGATCACTATACCGGGATGTCAAGTCAAACCCCGGCAACCCCGGGATATCAAGTGAAGCCCCAGTAACCATACCGAGATGTCAAGCAGCCCCGGTGGCAACCCAGAAGGTACAAGAGCCCCTATGACAACCCCAGGAGATCAATCCAACCTTTGGAGACAATCTCGAAGCATCACATCATCCCAGAGACAACACTAGGAGGCCAAAGCAACCTCAGAGACAACCCTGAGGATAAATAAAGTTGGTTGGGATCAAAACCTCAGAAACAACCGCGGGAAAATAGTCGAAGACCATGCCAGTACAAGAGACAACCTTTGTAGACGCTCAAAAATTTGTTTCCCTGTTACTAACACTGTAGGAGGGCAAGACTGTCTTTTCAAATTAACCCCGGTCTCAATACTGGGCCATTCTCTCAACCCCGGTCTCAATACCGAGCCATCAAATCAACCCCGGTCTCAATACCGGGACATCAACTCAATCCCGGTCTCAATACCGGGCTGTCAAATCAACTCCGGTCTCAATACAGGGCCATCAACTTAACCCCGGTCTCAATATCAGGATCTCAAATCAACCCCGGTCTCAATATCGGGCCGTCAAATCAACCCCGATATCAATATCGGGCCTTCAACTCAACCCCGATCTAAATACCGGGCCGTCAATCAACCTCGGTCTCAATATCGGGCTCTCAAATCAACCCCGATCTCAATATCGGGCCACCAATTCAAACTTGGTCTCAACTCAGGAAGTACATGGCAGCCCTGGTCTCAACCTGGGAGGAACAGGTCAGCCTTGGCCTCAACCCAAGAGGTACAGGTCAACCCCGATCTCAACCCGGGAGGTACAAGTCAGCCCCGGTCTCAACCCGGGAGGTACAGGTCAGCCCCGGTCTCAATCGGGGAGGTACAGGTCAGCCCCGGTCTCAACTCGAGAGGTACAGGTCAACCCCAGTCTCAATCCAAGAGGTACAAGTCAGCCCCGGTCTCAACCCGGGAGGTACAGATCAGCCCCAGTCTCAACCCGGGAGGTAGAGGTCAGCCCTGGTCTCAACCCGGGAAGTATAGGTTAGCCCCGGTCTCAACCTGGGAGGTCATGCCAACTTTAGAAATAATCCTGAAGTATCATAACATCACCAGAGGAAAACTTGGAAGGACCAAGTCAGCCTCGAAGACAACACTGAGGACAAATAGACTCGAATGGGATTCAAACCTTGGAAATAACCCCAAAAAGTCAGCTGAAGGTCATGCCGACATTGAAGGCAACCCCGGGATGGGCAAAATGGTTATTTTACCAACTTAAATCCGATTCGATCAAACTCAAGCTGAATTGATGCCACTAAGGTCAGAACGAACCATAACAATGATCCCGAGTGGAAACAACGCAAGAAAGCTCAACGGACAAACTGCGAGGAATCAAAGACCCGGTTATGAACCTGTATTTTTGGACATGGAAAAAGTTTTCTCCCATATCATTGCGATGCGCTCGACGAGGGATTTTTGAAAAGGTATAGCATGCCTCTAACGGACGCTCCGATCAAAAGTTAGAAAGTTTCGAACTGGACCTTTCATTGCTCGGAGTGCACATACTTTGAGATGACAGGACCCACAATAAGACCCCTGCCATGTGGAGGCACAGGTGGACCCGCGGCAGCCACGGGTTAACCTGTGACAGCCCCGAATCCGGGTCCTCTGACCCCGGTCCGATCGTCACGATCTAACATAAACATCCACCTCTAAGCAACATACGATATCTAAAATGCGGAAATATAATAAACGTACGTCGTTCATTCAAAAGGTGTTACTAGTCCCAAGATTCGATAACCTTAATACAACATACAAACATACCCTAGAATAGTCAATAGGGTTCATATTACATAACAGTAAATTAATTAAACATAAAGATAAAGCTGCTCCTTGCAAACTAATCCTACATCTTCCCTTTACCCTTGTCCTTCCCTGAAGTCTCGGGCTTAACTGCAATATAAGTCATGATATAGCAAGAATGAGCAACAAGTTTGCTCAGCAAGTTGAAATACAACAATAAAGGATATATCATGATGAATAGAAAATGTCTGATAATGAATTCAACAATATGAATATCGAAAGCAAGGATAATGATTGCTTTTAGAATAACTGATAGTCAAGTAGACTTTTGAACTATAAAACTCCAACGGAATCAATAGCTGATTGACCCCTTTGGTTACTGGCTACAGAATAAGTACTTGAGGGGATCAGCCTCGCGTACGCCATGTATATGCATAACATTCAACTCTGCTGTTTGTATCTTTATATTAGATACATGGGGTACTCCCCTATCATATAAGGGGTGTTCTTTCAGTCTAAGAATCCTTACCATCAATTGGTTTGGATAGCTTTTATAAAATTTTATTCAATTGTCTGACCGAACAAGGGTTCAGACTCTATCTGACACAGTTCAAGAATTATAGAACTTTAAATGATGTACAAGTCCAAGACTGTACGAACTTAAGTGTACCAAGTGCGAATAACAATAATATCGATGTGGAATAATTTTAAAGTAATTAAACCACCTAATAGCATGCTTGAAAATAAAATTCAAGCTTTAAATAATTAACTGTCAATACGATAGTAACCTGCTCAATACAATATGAGAAGGATATGAACTTGCACAATAAAGAGGGTAAGAGAACTTGCACAACCAAAGAGTGAAGTTCGGAGACTTGCTCAATATAAATTTGAATAAAGTTAGGGAACTTGCATTCAAATTAAGTGAAGTTAAGAAACTCGCTTACACGATTCATTGAATAAGGTAGTGCAAGAATTTAGAATACTTGCATTCAATATAACAATTAAATGAAGTTAGAAAACTTGCCTGATAGCTCAGCTACAATTAAGTTCTAGCTTTAATTAAATCTCGCTGAAATAACCTAACATTAATAAGTCGATATTCCAATTAGCATGTGTAAACTAATACGAGTCTATACTTACAAGAATCTGCTTATCATATAAATCTATCCATAATTCACGTAAGTCAATCTAATCATGTCATAGATTTAATAACTTTAGATTATCTAGTTTCTATGCATCAATATAGGCTTGAACACATAGTACTTCAAGTTACTTATTTTTAATCAACACACATGCTTTATGATTATAATTTCAAGTCTGAAAACCTAGCATGCTCATCCTAATCCAATTTAAAGTCATGTTTTCATGCCGGTAATTCACATACTTAACTAATACAAGTGCATGCTTCAAAGTTGATTACTAAAGTCATGTTATCACGTAACAAGGCTAAACAGTATTTAATATGTATGCTCGAGTATACTACACATATATACTTTAATCACGTAGTTCATGCTTCAGAAATTCATTTCTTATAAATACGTGCATATGCGAAATTTACACTTTGATCAAACGAGGCCTATGTTAATGAACTTTAATACACATGCTCGCATGATCATAATATCATTCATATGGTATTTGATGTTATTTACTTTCACATCTTAAGTTCTCTTTCAAAAATATACTAAGTCCACTAAGTACATGCAAGGCACCTTGACATATAACTCATATGTATTTGAAACACACATCAAAGCCACATAAGTGTTCTCATATGGTCAGAATCTAAGAGACTCAAGTCTTAGTCAGGTTTGTTTTCAAAAGTCTTAAGTTTCTCTTTTGAAATCACTAGAATCTTGCAATCACGTATGCTAGTGTGTGAACACACTTTAAACATGCATTTCAAGTAAATATAAACCATACTATCATGTTCATAATTTTAGAATGCATACACGATATGTTCGTAACAAGTTCTCTTTCGAAACTACAAGTTTCCTTTTAAAACATATGCTTTTTGTACTAACATGGTCATGACATATACGTATAGCATCAACGATTACATACTTATATCGTGTCATTGTACTAATATCTACATTCAAATCTTGTTCACAAGCTTGTTTCAATGGTATATCACATGTTAGTATGTCACAGTACTTAACAAAAAAATAGAATCTGGAAGCTGGTACTGGCGCAGCTGCGCCGCTTGCCAGTACATAACTGGCGCAGCTGCGCAGGCTGTTGGCCAGTGACAGTAGCTGCCCTGCAACGGCAGAACTTAGCCCAACTCAAAAAAATTTCTACGAAAATACATTCTAACATAACACATTGCAATTCGAACAGGCTTAACATCTTGTATAACACTAAACAACATATTCCAAATCAATTATCAACAATTACATGCTTAATTCCAAGAATCAAAGATTAGAAATTTATCAGAAAATGAAGAACATGATATCCCTCTGTAATTGGTTTGCTTGAACTAACAAATCTCCCTTACTGATATCTCACTCACTATCAACTCTACACTTACATGAAAATCTCAGCAAGTGTAAATGAGAAGGAGGGAGCTCATTTTATAGATAATTTAATAACCAGTCAATGCAATTCTCCTTCAAAATAAATCAAAGGATTGCAAGAATGTACAATGGACAAGAAAGAGTTAGTGAGGGTTGGTGATTCCACTCATGAATCCCACTCCCCATCTCATGATTATGGCTACAATTGATGAATTTGAGAGAAGGAGTAGACATAGTGTAGGCTACCTAGCTTCTCACGTGAAGAGGAAATGGCTCTTATTATGGGACAATGTAAACTCAGTAATCTTGCAAATGGGTATATATCATATATGTCCCATACTTGTTACATAATAAATACACTAGATAGTATAATATATATACACATAGTATATTATAATGTTACTTCTAATGAGCAAATGTTGATATAATATATCAAGTAGTATACATACATATAATCCATGTACATTTTCTATTAACACTAAATATAATACAATTGTGTATTGTTCATTATTTATTACCATAACCGTTATTATCATAATAACTTAATGGAATAATTATCAGTTAACAATTGGTTATTGATATTAATATAAGGTAATAAGGTTATATATTAATGTCTATCATGTTACATAAGCAATAATATGTAACTCACATAATGTAATTAATCATACTATATAGTCTACATATATAATATGTAGACGTATTAATACATCACCTTGTACTATATATACAATATATAGTTAACTACCATATATTGTAAGGTTTACTTATCACATGCTTGTATGAAATAATTAATCAAGTAAATATAATATTATTATATTTATTAATCTCTCATTCATTAATTATTATTTATTCATAATAATTGTTACATTATCAAATATTTACTCATAATTGCAACTAATCAATATGATCAACTCTTGCCACTATATCCAAATAATTTGAATATTTAATTATTAATAATCCTATCAATTTTCTGATATTAAAGTCTCAGGGCTAGTCCACTAATTTAAATAAACTATTAGTGACTCCCCTTAACCATTTCACCAATTCACATAACCACATGAGGTTTAAATAAACTCACAAAACTAACCTGTTAAAATTAAATCACATATTTAATAAATAAGGAGTTTAAAATTCATGGTCGTTACATCCCTCCCCCCTTGTAAAAATTCCGTCCTCGGAATTGTTAAAATAAGGTTACTCAAATAAAAACGGATAATTTGCTCTCACTTTCTCTTCTAGCTCCCATGTAGCTTCTTCAACTGCGTGATTCCTCCAAAGAATCTTAATGGAATGAATGATCTTATTCCTCAGCTTCTGTTCCTTCCTATCTAGTATCTGGACAGGAACTTCCTCGTATGATAAGTCTTTCTCGACTTGGATTGGTTCATAGGAGATAACGTGCTTGTAGTCTGATTTATACGGCCGTAATACTGACACATGAAACACGTTGTGAATGTGCTCAAGTTCAGGAGGTAACGCCACCTCGTACGCCACTTCACCGACTCTCCTCAGAATCTCAAACGGTCCTATGAACCTAGGGCTCAACTTGCCTTTCTTCCCAAAACGAATCTTCCCCTTCCAGGGAGATACTTTCAGAAAAGCATAGCTTCCTACTTCAAATTCTTTCTTCTTGCAATGCAAGTCCGCATACTTCTTCTGGCGATCTTGAGCAGCTACCAGCCGTGCTCTTATCACCCTGATAATCTCTACAGTCTGTTGTACCAATTCTGGTCCCAACAGTCGACGTTCACCAACTTCATCCCAACACAACGGTGTTCGACATTTTCTCCCATATAGCGCTTCGTACGGTGGCATTCCGATACTAGCGTGATAACTATTGTTGTACGCGAACTCTACTAATGGAAGGTGATCCTCCCAGCTACCCTTGAAGTCCATCACACAAGCTCGGAGCATGTCTTCAAGTGTTTGAATTGTTCTTTCGCTTTGCCCATCGGTCTGCGGATGATACGCGGTACTCATTCGTAATTGTGTCCCCAATCTCTCTTGAAGACTCTTCCAGAAATTCGACGTGAATCGCGGATCTCTATCTGATACAATAGATACCGGCACCCCATGTCTCGAGATAATTTCTTTGACATATAATCTGGCTAGCTGATCCAAACTATACTTAATCTTAATCGGCAAAAAGTGAGCTGACTTCGTAAGACGATCTACAATTACCCATATGGCGTCGTGCCCTTTCTGCGTTGTCGGAAGTCCTACCACAAAGTCCATCGTGATGTGTTCCCATTTCCATTCTGGAATATCTAACGGTTGTAATAACCCGCTTGGTCGTTGGTGCTCTGCCTTGACTCTCTGACAAGTTAAACACCTACTTACGCATTCTGCAACTTCCCTCTTCATGTTTGGCCACCAAAAGTGATGACGCAAATCTTGGTACATCTTCGTGCTTCCTGGGTGTATCGAGTATCTCGTACTATGCGCTTCTTGTAAAATTTCTTCTCTTAATTTTGGTATTAATGGTACCCAAATTCGTCCTTCAAACCTTAGCAGTCCAGTGCTATCAATCTTGAATTTCAAATCATCAGCCTCAACAATCCGCTTCTTGATAATATCACAATCTTCGTCCTTCTCTTGTGCCTCCTTAACCTTATCTAATAAAGTCGGACTCGCTGTCACTGAAAATAATTTCTCGATGGTCTCCGTCGGATACTTAACCTCCAAACCTAGTCGTTCGAAATCTTTCACTAACTCTTCTTGAACGGTTAACTTCGATAACTTCTCTCTGCCTTTTCTGCTCAATGCATCTGCCACTACATTTGCTTTGCCTGGATGGTACAGAATCTCACAATCATAATCTTTGATCAATTCTAGCCATCGGCGCTGCCTCATGTTTAATTCTTTCTGCGTGAAAATATACTTCAGACTCTTGTGGTCCGTATATATCTCACACTTCTCACCATACAAATAATGCCTCCAAATCTTCAAGGCAAAAACTACTGCTGCTAATTCCAGGTCATGAGTCGGATAACCCTTCTCATAATCTTTTAGCTGACGTGAAGCGTACGCAATGACCCTGACGTGTTGCATCAGTACACAGCCAAGACCCTTGTGGGACGCATCACTATACACTACGAACCCTCCTGTGTTATCTGGTAAAGCTAACACAGGTGCTTGACTAAGCCTCTTCTTCAACTCTAGGAAACTCTCTTCACACTTCTCCGTCCAAACGAACTTAACTGTCTTTCTAGTAATATTGGTCAACGGCGATGCTATTTTTGAAAAATCCTGGATGAATCTCCGATAGTATCCCGCTAACCCTAAGAAACTCCTGATTTCTGTTGGCGTCTTCGGCTGCTCCCAATTGATAATCGCTTCTACCTTTGCTGGATCCACCGAAACACCATTCTTGTCGATAATGTGCCCCAAAAACTGCACTCTCTGCAACCAAAACTCATACTTGGAGAATTTTGCATACAACTTCTCTTTCCTTAATGTCTCCAACACTATTCGAAGATGCTCGGCGTGTTCTTCCTCCGTCTCGGAATACACCATAATGTCATCGATGAATACAACAACGAACTTATCCAAATACTGTTTGAATACTCTGTTCATCAAGTCCATAAATGCTGTCGGCGCGTTCGTCAATCCGAATGACATTACCAGAAACTCAAAGTGTCCATACCGAGTTCTGAATGCCGTCTTTGGAATATCCTCCGGCCTCACTTTCAGTTGATGATAACCGGTCCTCAAGTCAATCTTTGAAAAGTACTTCGCCCCCTTCAACTGATCAAACAAATCGTCGATCCTAGGCAATGGGTACTTGTTCTTAATGGTGACCTTGTTCAACTCTCGGTAGTCGATACAAAGTCTGAGCGATCCATCTTTCTTCTTCACGAATAAGACTGGCGCTCCCCACGGTGATATGCTCGGTCGAATGTATCCCTTATCCAATAACTCTTGTAATTGAGCCATCAGTTCCTTCATCTCTACTGGTGCCATACGGTACGGCGCTTTGTATACCGGTGTTGTCCCCGGTGCCAGATCAATAACAAACTCAATTTCTTTATCCGGTGGCAATCCAGGAATCTCGTCTGGGAAGACATCGGCGAATTCCCTTACAATAGGTATCTGACCAAGTTCACCCTCGACTCGTCGAGTATCAACCACGTGAGCCAAATAACCTACACAACCCTTCCTAAGCAATCTCTGTGCTTGCATCATCGTCAGACAATGAGATTGTCTCGGCGATTTACTACCATAAAATACCTCCTGTGACTTATTCGAAGTCTTAAGGTGTACGCACTTCTTCTTACAGTCGATAACTGCTCCGTGATTCGATAACCAATCCATTCCAAGGATTACATCGAACTCCCCCAAACGAATCGGTATCAAATCCACTCTGAGCTTAAATCCTCGTAATTCGGTATAACAGTTCCTATGAATGTATTCTACGGGAATAATTTCCTTGTTCGCTACTTCTACGTTCATAGGGTGTTCTAATCTTTCACGGGGTAAGTCTAACCGTTTAGCAAATTCTTCGGAAACAAAAGAACAGGTAGCACCCGAATCAAATAACACATATGCATCTATATTGTTGATTGGGATGATACCTGACACCACATCCTTAGACTCCACCGCATCCTGAACGGTCATATTGAACGTGCGTGCCGTTGGTCTGTTGGCTTGACTGGATGGCCCTCTGATGCTCAGTCCGTTGTTGTTGTTGTTGTTGTGATTGCCGCTAGCTGCATCGCCCTTTCTCTTCGGGCAGTCCTTAATTTGATGGTCTAGGGCTCCACACGAGAAACACCCTTCTTTCTGCTTATTCGGACACTGAGGAGCCATGTGCCCCGGTTGTCCACAACGGTAACAAGCGTTCTTTCCCTTCATGCACTCCCCCGAGTGATTCTTCCCACAGTTGTTGCACTTTACACTTTTCTTGGCCTCTCCCCCGGACTTGTTGCCTCCAGAGGATTGGCTCTCTGTCCATTTACTCTTGTTGGGGTTGCTCCCTCCGCTGCTTCCCCCTTTCTGTCCCTCCTGACCAGTCTTCTTTTCTTGCTTGAATCGAGCAATGGCTTCATTACCTCCTTCGGCAATGATAGCCCTTTCTAGTAGATCAGAGTAAGTCTTAATCTTCAATACCGCGACTGCTTTCTGCACCCAAGGTTTTAGTCCTAATTCGAACCTCCTTGCCTTCCTGGCTTCCGTGTCAACCTGATGTGAAGCGAATCGGGCCAACTCATTAAATCTTGCCGCGTACTCTGCGACAGACATACTACCTTGTTTCAGTTCCAGAAACTTAACTTCCATATCCTGTTGCGTATTCTCTGAGAAGTAATTCTCGAGAAATAGCTCCTTAAATTTATCCCAAGGAATAACTCCTTCGCCTGCTCGTCCCTTATTGGCTTTCCACCAATAGTTAGCTTCGCCCTTCATCATGAAAGTGGCAAAACTCGTCTTCTGTGCTTCGGCCACTCGTGCGACCTCAAACACTTTCTCCATCTCTTCTATCCAGGTTTGGGCTTCGATTGGGTCCAAGGTTCCCCGGAACTCTGGCGGTCCTACCAATTTAAAATCTTTGAAACTAGCCAAGTGATGTCCTGGCTGCCCTGCTGCTGGCTGGGGTCTGTTCTGCATTGCCTTAGTTAACAAGTTAACGAAGTTTTGCATAGGGTCGATATTTTCCCCTCCGCCATTATTAACGGATCCTTCTTCCCTCTGGTTTCGCGGTAGTCTCCTAGGCGGCATGATCCTGAGGAAAGGAAGAAAACATTAGGCTTTACGTGATATGCTATTAATGTTAGCATTAAGAAGTTTAAGACATCTATCAATCATATGTGATTCAGATAAACAACTTCAGTATCACAATAAAACCTGATGGATCTCCTCAACCCATCACTTACATACTCTACTTGAGTTTTCTACTAAGGTTATAACCTAGGTTTCGCATTCTTAACGTTTATAACCTAAGGCTTTGATACCAACCTGTGACAGCCCCAAATCCGGGTCCTCAAACCCCGGTCTGGTCGTCACTATCTAACATAAACATCCACCTCTAAGCAACATACGATATCTAAAATGCGGAAATATAATAAACGTACGTCGTTCATTCAAAAGGTGTTACTAGTCCCAAGATTCGATAACCTTAATACAACATACAAACATACCCTAGAATAGTCAATAGGGTTCATATTACATAACAGTAAATTAATTAAACATAAAGATAAAGCTGCCCCTTGCAAACTAATCCTACATCTTCCCTTTACCCTTGTCCTTCCCTGAAGTCTCGGGCTTAACTGCAATATAAGTCATGATATAGCAAGAATGAGCAACAAGTTTGCTCAGCAAGTTGAAATACAACAATAAAGGATATATCATGATGAATAGAAAATGTCTGATAATGAATTCAACAATATGAATATCGAAAGCAAGGATAATGATTGCTTTTAGAATAACTGATAGTCAAGTAGACTTTTGAACTATAAAACTCCAACGGAATCAATAGCTGATTGACCCCTTTGGTTACTGGCAGAATAAGTACTTGAGGGGATCAGCCTCGCGTACGCCATGTATATGCATAACATTCAACTCTGCTGTTTGTATCTTTATATTAGATACATGGGGTACTCCCCTATCATATAAGGGGTGTTCTTTCAGTCTAAGAATCCTTACCATCAATTGGTTTGGATAGCTTTTATAAAATTTTATTCAATTGTCTGACCGAACAAGGGTTCAGACTCTATCTGACACAGTTCAAGAATTATAGAACTTTAAATGATGTACAAGTCCAAGACTGTACGAACTTAAGTGTACCAAGTGCGAATAACAATAATATCGATGTGGAATAATTTTAAAGTAATTAAACCACCTAATAGCATGCTTGAAAATAAAATTCAAGCTTTAAATAATTAACTGTCAATACGATAGTAACCTGCTCAATACAATATGAGAAGGATATGAACTTGCACAATAAAGAGGGTAAGAGAACTTGCACAACCAAAGAGTGAAGTTCGGAGACTTGCTCAATATAAATTTGAATAAAGTTAGGGAACTTGCATTCAAATTAAGTGAAGTTAAGAAACTCGCTTACACGATTCATTGAATAAGGTAGTGCAAGAATTTAGAATACTTGCATTCAATATAACAATTAAATGAAGTTAGAAAACTTGCCTGATAGCTCAGCTACAATTAAGTTCTAGCTTTAATTAAATCTCGCTGAAATAACCTAACATTAATAAGTCGATATTCCAATTAGCATGTGTAAACTAATACGAGTCTATACTTACAAGAATCTGCTTATCATATAAATCTATCCATAATTCACGTAAGTCAATCTAATCATGTCATAGATTTAATAACTTTAGATTATCTAGTTTCTATGCATCAATATAGGCTTGAACACATAGTACTTCAAGTTACTTATTTTTAATCAACACACATGCTTTATGATTATAATTTCAAGTTTGAAAACCTAGCATGCTCATCCTAATCCAATTTAAAGTCATGTTTTCATGCCGGTAATTCACATACTTAACTAATACAAGTGCATGCTTCAAAGTTGATTACTAAAGTCATGTTATCACGTAACAAGGCTAAACAGTATTTAATATGTATGCTCGAGTATACTACACATATATACTTTAATCACGTAGTTCATGCTTCAGAAATTCATTTCTTATAAATACGTGCATATGCGAAATTTACACTTTGATCAAACGAGGCCTATGTTAATGAACTTTAATACACATGCTCGCATGATCATAATATCATTCATATGGTATTTGATGTTATTTACTTTCACATCTTAAGTTCTCTTTCAAAAATATACTAAGTCCACTAAGTACATGCAAGGCACCTTGACATATAACTCATATGTATTTGAAACACACATCAAAGCCACATAAGTGTTCTCATATGGTCAGAATCTAAGAGACTCAAGTCTTAGTCAGGTTTGTTTTCAAAAGTCTTAAGTTTCTCTTTTGAAATCACTAGAATCTTGCAATCACGTATGCTAGTGTGTGAACACACTTTAAACATGCATTTCAAGTAAATATAAACCATACTATCATGTTCATAATTTTAGAATGCATACACGATATGTTCGTAACAAGTTCTCTTTCGAAACTACAAGTTTCCTTTTAAAACATATGCTTTTTGTACTAACATGGTCATGACATATACGTATAGCATCAACGATTACATACTTATATCGTGTCATTGTACTAATATCTACATTCAAATCTTGTTCACAAGCTTGTTTCAATGGTATATCACATGTTAGTATGTCACAGTACTTAACAAAAAAATAGAATCTGGAAGCTGGTACTGGCGCAGCTGCGCCGCTTGCCAGTACATAACTGGCGCAGCTGCGCAAGCTGTTGGCCAGTGACAGTAGCTGCCCTGCAACGGCAGAACTTAGCCCAACTCAGAAATTTTTCTACGAAAATTGATTCTAACATAACACATTGCAATTCGAGCATGCTTAACATCTTGTATAACACTAAACAACATATTCCAAATCAATTATCAACAATTACATGCTTAATTCCAAGAATCAAAGATTAGAAATTTATCAGAAAATGAAGAACATGATATACCTCTGTAATTGGTTTGCTTGAACTAACAAATCTCCCTTACTGATATCTCACTCACTATCAACTCTACACTTACATGAAAATCTCAGCAAGTGTAAATGAGAAGGAGGGAGCTCATTATATAGATAATTCAATAACCAGTCAATGCAATTCTCCTTCAAAATAAATCAAAGGATTGCAAGAATGTACAATGGACAAGAAAGAGTTGGTGAGGGTTGGTGATTCCACTCATGAATCCCACTCCCCATCTCATGATTATGGCTACAATTGATGAATTTGAGAGAAGGAGTAGACATAGTGTAGGCTACCTAGCTTCTCACGTGAAGAGGAAATGGCTCTTATTATGGGACAATGTAAACTCAGTAATCTTGCAAATGAGTATATATCATATATGTCCCATACTTGTTACATAATAAATACACTAGATAGTATAATATATATACACATAGTATATTATAATGTTACTTCTAATGAGCAAATGTTTATATAATATATCAAGTAGTATACATACATATAATCCATGTACATTTTCTATTAACACTAAATATAATACAATTGTGTATTGTTCATTATTTATTACCATAACCGTTATTATCATAATAACTTAATGGAATAATTATCAGTTAACAATTGGTTATTGATATCAATATAAGGTAATAAGGTTATATATTAATGTCTATCATGTTACATAAGCAATAATATGTAACTCACATAATGTAATTAATCATACTATATAGTCTACATATATAATATGTAGACGTATTAATACATCACCTTGTACTATATATACAATATATAGTTAACTACCATATATTGTAAGGTTTACTTATCACATGCTTGTATGAAATAATTAATCAAGTAAATATAATATTATTATATTTATTAATCTCTCATTCATTAATTATTATTTATTCATAATAATTGTTACATTATCAAATATTTACTCATAATTGCAACTAATCAATATGATCAACTCTTGCCACTATATCCAAATAATTTGAATATTTAATTATTAATAATCCTATCAATTTTCTGATATTAAAGTCTCAGGGCTAGTCCACTAATTTAAATAAACTATTAGTGACTCCCCTTAACCATTTCACCAATTCACATAACCACATAAGGTTTAAATAAACTCACAAAACTAACCTGTTAAAATTAAATCACATATTTAATAAATAAGGAGTTTAAAATTCATGGTCGTTACATAACCCGCTTCTCCTGGGTCTA
Organism: Panax stipuleanatus; assembly: GCA_020205555.1. Classification (NCBI taxonomy): domain Eukaryota; kingdom Viridiplantae; phylum Streptophyta; class Magnoliopsida; order Apiales; family Araliaceae; genus Panax; species Panax stipuleanatus. The sequence continues at coordinate 32,505,606 of CM035119.1, read as the reverse complement.
TAAATATGAGGTCACCCCCAATTCATTTGATAAAAGAAAAACGCTTTGAAACCCTGCCCGTTTGGTTTTTCAGCTATTTTCTTATCTTTCAAACCCAAAATTTTCCACTCTAACACGTAGATATACCGACATACTACCACATATCAAAAATTAACTGGTAGATTTGGACGTTTAAAGCCCAGAATTTTGCAAAAAACCCGTGTAGCTATCCATTGTGAGTATTTTTACGATCAGCAAGTTTATATTACTTCATTACGCTATTATACACTAGTATATGAAGTTTCATTTTCTAAATATGCTCGGAACTTAGTTCCGTGGACGTTTTTGTTAACTTTTGGTATATTTTAGTACCTAAATGCATTTTCTGGCATTTCTACAACTCGGATTGACGATCCGTCACTTCTAACAACTTTCATATACTAATATCTTCGTTTTGAGCAACTTCGCCAAACTGGGTTATCTACCTAGTCCGGGTTTGATTTTTTTGTATATATTTAACTGTATATATACTAACTTTTCAATTCTGTAAAGCCCGAATGTCAAATCCGCGGTAGTTTACTGCTTTTATATATATATATATATATATATATATATATATATATATATATATACACACACACATATATGCACCTTTAATTGGACTAGGTTATCTTCCAGTCCCGGTTTGACTATTTTTTGTCTATATTTAACTATAAATATATATATTTACATTCCAGTTCTGCCTGGATCATTCTGTGGCCATTTTACTGCTTATATATATATATATATATATATATATATATATATATATATATATATATATATATATATATATATATATATATATATTTTCGTCCGGGCCTCGGAGTGAAAATCCACTGCCCTTTACTGCTTTTATATGTATATATTTCTATTCTGTCTAGCCTAGATCATTCCGTGGCTTTTATATAGTTTTTATAAATATATATAGATATATATATATATATATATATATATATATATATATATATATATATATTTATATTCCAGTTTGGGCATCAGAGTGAAAACCCATCGCCCTTTACTGCTTTTAAATATATATATTTTCATTATGTCCATCCTGGATCATTCCGTGGCTTTTATACAGCTTTTATATATATATATTTCCATTCCAGTCCGGGCACAAGCATGAAAACCCATCGCCCTTTTACACTTTTATATATATATATACTTAAATTCTGTTAAGCCTGGATCATTCCGTGGCTCCTTACAACTTATATATATATATATATATATTTCAATTCTAGTATGGACTTGCGAGTGAAAACCCATCGTCCTTTACAACTTTCTTATATATATATAATTATATTTATATTGCTTTACTTATTTTTATTAAATTGTTGCTTTAAATATTCATTGAATATGAATCGGCACTGACATTTCTGCGGGCGAACTAGATTTCTTTAAATCTCGTCAACTCTATATTTCAAACGGTTCAAAATAGGTCTAGACAGAATCGAGAAGCTAGAATGGCTGAGATTTACTTAAATCTAGCATTTTTTCTAGTTTCAGTTATAAAAGCAACCTCGCAGCCCTTAGATCGTTATCTAGTGGGAACGAGATGCTTCAACCATGTGCGAGCCAGGATTTACTGATGAATCCTTGGTTCTGGAGATATTTCGATATATTTCTATACAAATTTAAGTTGTGCAGGTTTATTGGCCTCCTTATGTGAGCCTAGGATTCGTGGGATTCAAGATCAAACTGATCAGAATCTGATTCCCACGATGGACAAATTCCACTTTGCAAATGTACCCTGCCAATTTTTCTGTAAAAAATGTACATACAAAAGACCATAAAAAGGTTATTCGGATTTAAGGTCTCAACATAGTGAAAAATATGGTTTGTTGTGTCAGAGTCTCTCTGATAACTGTCATGCCCATGAGAAGACCGACACTTGTATATATTTTGTGGTCGAGGGTGCTTTGCAGCTCGACAATCACCATTCAAATTGAGCCTTAAGGATAAAAAGATAAAACAAAAGTATCGATATGCTTCAATTCCTATGTTAGCGTAAGGGTTTGAAAACCTTCTTTCAAAACATCATTTCAATAATCTTATTGAAAAAAAGATGCTTTTGCAAATCAAATCAAACACTTTTGCAAATCAAATCAAAGACTTTTTGTAAATCAAATCAAACCCTTCGTATATAAGTTCAACGATGCATAAACATACTTCCAATCAAATATAAGCCCAATTTTTCTAGCATTCACACACACATTGCAGATTTAAAAGGGAAATATTGAAAAGATGCGATACCGTGTTTACACGGGAGTTGTGGGGTGCCTAACACCTTCCCCACACTTAACCAAGCCCCCGAACTCAAAACTTTAGTTTCAAAGATCAAGTTTCGACTGTGTCCAGCAATTGGGCCTCTTTTTAAACAAAACTCGGTTGAGTTAGTACAACCATTTCAAATCTACCAACTGGCGACTCTGTAAAATATTCAATCGTCGACATGATACATGTTGGCATTTTCCTAAAAAACCCTTCAAAACCTTTTTCACAATAAAAAAAGTAAGGGTAGATAAAACTTAGGAAGAGAGAAAGATCTGGGTTGTGACCCAACCCGCAGAATTTTTCCTGACGTCGACAGGTGGCGACTCCACTGGGGACAGTAGAGGGCTTAAGCCGCGTTCAAATCTTTTCAAACATTTCCCTTTTTAAAATATACGTATGTGTGAATGTTATGTCTTTACATTGAATGAATGCCTGAATGCTGCGTCTTTACATTGAATGAATGTGAATAAATGCTTTCCTTCTTTTTTAGTGCTTTGCACCCATATTAGTGCTTCGCACCGATGTCATCATATGCATAATGGTGAGGAACGATGTATGTGAATGTATGTTGTGTGATTCCTCCACCAGGAGGCAAACCCGTCGGTGATAAGTAATGTCTTCGAGGGCGACTAAGTCTTCCGAACTCATAAAAAAGCACCAGTCAGATTCGCTCCAGTTGAAAGATCGGATTAATTTCCCCTCTAGTAGATTACGATGATCTGGGGACCTTCATGCCAAAAAGCCGTGAGAGTAGCCTAAGATAGGTTAGCCCCTGATTAACCAAATTCGATGGGAAGCTTCTTCATTCCTTCCCCTTTTAATTCAATGTCAAGTTTCCAATTCCAATGTAAAGGAGTGCAATGTAAATATCATAATAAAATTTTACATTCCTTGTTATATACATCTTGTCATCCTGTCATCAAAACAACTGACCTCTGTTTTGCAGGATAAGATTACAAAACCACAAAGACACATCATGGCATGCATCCTATCCCTATCTATTTCAGGAAATTGACACGCCTACGTTTTGTTGTAGGTGAAAAATTGGTCCTGTACTAGATCTAAGTCTAAGAAAGCACTATGTCCATCCACGGACATGACTTCAAGTGCTCAGCCAGAATCCACCCCTGTCTCTAGGGAAGAGTTTGAAGGACTGAAGAATCAGATAGCCAAATTGGCTAGTTTCCTGAGAGAACAAAGTAAGGCTCTTAATGGGAAGCAAGCCCAAGCTCACACAGAACCAGGAACACCTGGTGGTAGTGGTGGTAGTCCAAAAATCAAAAAGACAGATACTCAGATTCCTTGACCACAAAACTAAGACACAACCAACAAAACTCCTGAAATCACCACCCTCACCAAGGAACAGGAAGCTGGTGACATTCTGAAGAAAGTACAGCAAATGGAAGAAACCATCCGGTCTATCAAAGGGACTGGGGCATTTGGCAGTGTCAATTATTCTGACTTATGCATTTTCTCTAGGGCTCGTTATCCTGAAAAATTTAGAACTCCTGATTTTGAGAAATATGATGGATTGGGAGACCCTTATACTCATTTAAAAGTATTCATTGGAGAACACGGATCTTATACGGAGGATGATAAACTCTGAATGCAGTTATTTCGGAAGAGTCTCACTGGAGAGGCTAGAGCCTGGTACGCCCGTCTAGACAACTCCAAAATTCACAGTTGGGAAGAGTTGGCCCATGCTTTACTCAGTCAATACAGTTTTCAGTCTCAACTAGCTCCAAAAAATTATCAAATAACCAAAATCAAGAAACAAAGTACTGAGTCCTTCAGAGAATATGCTCAACAATGGAGACGGGTTGTAGCATAAGTCACCCCATCCATGACTGAGTCTGAGATAGTCATGACCTTCATCGATATTCAAGACGCTCCATATTACGAGAGGGTCCTAGCAGGCATAGGAAAACCATTCTCTGAGATGATCAAGCACGGAGAGATGGCAGAAATGGGGCTCAAATCTGGGAAGATAAAGTACCTGACTTCCTTGAAAGCCGTTGCCGAACATATCCAGTCCGAAAATTACGGAAGTAACCCCTGGAGGGTACATAAGAAGAAAGATGAAGAAGTGTCCTTAGTATTGCAAGGACAGAATTCAAGGGGTGATTCAAGTAGTATGCCCATTCAAAGGAGGAATTATACCCCTTTTTAAGCTCCTGCTTAACCTTCAAGCCCTCCATTTTAGAAGACTATGGAGGCCAAACGTCGGAGAACATTCACCATGTTAGGGGATTCACTAGAGAATGTGCTGAAATTGTTAATCGCACAGAAAAAGATTGTGCAACTCCTTCCACCAACCAACACCGGGGGGCAAAATTTTAACCCAAGTAAGAAGTGAGCCTAGCATTCCGGATCTCCGGGCCATGACACACAAGACTGTTGATCTCTCAAGCACAAAATTCAAGACTTGATTGACAACGGAGAGATTGTGGTGACAAAGCCTGAGCAACCGCACATGCAGGATAATCCCTTCCCTCAGCACAAAGAGGAAAATGTCAACATGATCAACACATGAAATGGACAAGTATCCAAATACCTCTGTTATATAGGAGAGTCGACTTCATCTAGCAACAACAGCCCAGATAGTTGGGAAGTCTTGGAAAGGCTATTCCTGATAGAACAGGAGATCAGGTCTACCAAGGAACAAATTGAACAGTTAGCAGAACTGGTCGTATACCAACATCAGATCACCAGACAGATGATGAACCAGATCAACCGATCTGATGTAAATCCTCCCACATCGAAGATCAGTCCCATCCCCATGAGGGATCACTACCGGTCTCATAAGCATGAATCTTGGGCAGACAAGATGGCTAAAGAGGAGAATTCCCAAGCTGGTAGGAAATTTGCCTTTTAAAAGAATTTCACTAACCTGAAATAGCTGATGAAGGAAATTCTCCAGATGTTAATCAATGAGGGAATTGTTGCAAATTTATTACTTCCATTAAACCCGCGATCGAGGAAATTCAAGCCTGACCAAACTTGTCACTACCACTCCAATGCACCCGGCCATGATACTAAGGACTGTTGGGCACTTCGTAACCTAATTCAGAATATGATTGAAAGCGGGGAATTGATAAGAGGGAATCGGGATTATGCCCTCTCAGATGAAGAAACTCTCTTTATTCCCACTACGTGGAATCAGAATACAGTGGATGTTATTTCTTATGATAAAGAGTCATCTTTCACATTCTTAGTACTGCCAGGGAAAGGGGTCCAAGAAACATAAAATCCTTTGAAGGTGGCCGCACCCGAGCCTTTAATCTTGCCCTTCAGACCTCAGTATCCAATTATTAGTCTGAAGAGGGTCCCATGGAACTATGGGAATGGCGAAGGTTCCACCTCAAATAACATTGCCATTGTACCAAAAGAAAATCCATTGTACCTGCCTCAGTAGGTGATCAAACCAGTCCTCAAGGCCAAAGAAAAGGTGGCTGAAGAGGAAATAGAAGAGTTTCTCAGTAAAATGGGACACAATAAAATCAAAGTGGTGCAAAGCCTGAAAGACGCACCCAAGCAGATGTCCATTTTAGATCTGGTCTTATCATCGGTGGAGCATCGTGACATTCTAGTGAGAGTACTTAAAGAAGCCCACCTGCTACATACCGTGGATGCCGAGAAATTCTGTCACGTGATAGAACACATTTTCAACAACAATGTGATATCTTTCACTGACGATGATATACCTGTAGAGGGGACGGGTCATCGCAAGTCATTACATATAGCAGTGATGTCTTTCAGGTATGTGATCGAAGGTGTGCTCATAGATGGAGGATCATCCCTCAACATATGTCCCTACGATACCTTGGAGAGAGTGAAGATTAACCTAAATCGGATCAAAACAAGTCATGTGGTCATCCGAGCTTTCGATGGATCTCGCCAATAAGCTATGGGAGAAAAAGAGCTTCCTCTGGAGATTGGTCCACATACTTTCTATGTGTTCTTTCAGGTGCTCAACATCGCCACTGGATACAACTTGTTGCTGGGCAGACCATGGATCCACATGGAAGGGGCAGTGCCATCCACCCTCCATCAATAAATCAAATACATTATCAACGGTAACCAAATCACGGTGAATGACGAACTAGAATACCCTGTCTATATACAGAGAGATATATCGGTGATCAGCCTGGATGTAGGGATTGAACCTGCTAGTTTTCAAGCCTTGGAGGTGAGTGATACTCAATATCTACCAATTGGGGCACCGGCCTTGAAGCCTAAAGTCTCCCCTGAAGTGATGACAGTAGGCCAAGAGATGGTATCTTTGGGATTCCAACCTGGAGAAGGGTTATGAAAGAACCAACAATGTATTGCAAGTCCAGTCCAAATCCCGAGCCAGATAGGGAGAGTCGGATTGGGTTATTTTTCCAGGTTAAGCCGCCGGAATCTACATAAGCACCCTAAGGCTCATGCTTCCACCATACTGCTGCTAAACCTCACTGATGATGGCTTTGGGAAGCCAATGAGGAAGATTCCTATTATGGTATCAGCCATACTATTTCCTCCAATCATATCGGTCGGGGAAAGGAAATCCCCAAAAGCCTGAGGGTGATGTTGGGTTTGTACGAAATCGTGACGCAATCAAATTGCAAAAATTAGCGGAAGCATGGTATATCAGAGTTTAAAAAAAATTCTACAAAACCATTACCCGGATCATCCTTTATGCAAATTATTAATTTAAAAATATAAATAAGAAGTTATGGAATCATACCTTTGTAGAATGAAGCTTCCACAGGTACTAGTTCAACTCCTTGTTCTTCGTGATCTCCTTGAATTTCCGGATTAGATTCCTTCCTTTGATCAACGTTAGCCACCCAAGTGTTTGGCCTCTAGAGGTGATCCACCAAGAAAGAGAAATTATCAAGAAGGAGGATGTTTGGCTAAACCTTAGTTTCTATCCTCTATAGAAAAGGAGTACTATCCAACAATTGGAATTGCATCAAGTAATATCTATTATAAGAATCCTCTTATATAGATATTGGTCAACCCTTCTAATCCTATTAAACATGGGATTTCTTTTAATTAATTAAACTCCTTTAATTAATTTAGGCTTCCCACCACATGGGAAATAATTAATTAAATTCATTTAATTAATTTATCTCCTAATCTTATTAGGAATAAATGAGAGTACTAATATTAAATTAATTACTAAACTCCTTTAGAAATTAAAATAATAATAATTATAATAATATTAATAAGATTCCTCTTATTAATTTATATTTAATATTTCCAAAATATTAAATAATAAATATTAAGCTATTTAATTTATTCTATCACCATAGATTAAATTAATTTCACTTAATGCATTATTACGATTATGCCATTACCTTCTTAAATAATTATTCTTCCTTTTATGGTGTGACCCTTTAGGTTCTCCATATTAAACCGGTTGTGAATAAATCAATTAGAACAATTCTAATCTTATTTAAATAAATAAATTAAACTAATAATCTATTTAAATAAATAATATTTATTCTACAATAGGGATAAGCCTCCCTAGCGATCAACGACTTTCCAGATAATATAGATTTCAACATTAATCATAAAAGAACCTGTGAGTAAATAGTTACCATACAATTCAATCCTTCCACCATACAATGTCCCAATTAAATATAAGACATGAATTTACTGTCAAGTCTTATTTTATTTAATTATATGTATTTCGATTAGAAAATGCACAACCCCAAATAATGTAAATTAGAAACTCCTTTCTAATTTTATTTTACCTTGGCCAAGGTTTCCTGGGTTGTCATTTAACGAATCACATAGGACATATCTCCTCCTTTACTAGAGGTGGTAGATTCTTTATTGATCATTCATTGTCTCCATATGTAACTCATTATACCCAAGCATACCCTTTTATATACCCTAAAGGGCTTTAAGGAATAAGTTAAAGTATAATTCATTACATACAAGATACTATGATGATCTCAAGTCCAAGGATCACTTGTACTACTATCACATTAGGAATTCCTATTGACAGGCGAGTAAAACTCCATTAGGTATTCCATAGCGAGTCACGTTCAGTGAACTTATTCTCCAATAAGCACCAACATACTTGCTTTAGTGTCTCCACACAAATGATTATGAGATCAATCATCCTCATCTAATGAGCAAGCAACATATGTACTAATCTATCCGGATTTACTAATCCCCTTTTTAGTAATCCCATGATTAGGAACTATTTTAGTTTTAGAGCTTTCTAAGAATTTAGATCTCATTGGCATGATCATCATCATGATTCTAAAAGCATTGCTTAAAACTATGGGTTATTTACATATTATAAAAACAGCACCATGTAGATAATTAAATGCCTTTAATAAATGAATATTTTTATTAATAAATAAATAAGATTGCCTCCAAAGTATATGCTTTATCATCATACATCATCAACATAGGAATGTCATTCCCTATCAGTAATATATCATCAACATATAATACAAGTAATGAAACTGCGCTCCCACTAACCTTCTTGTACACACATGGTTCATCGTCGTTTTTGATAAAATCAAACTCTTTGATTGTCTCATCAAAACGAATGTTCCATCTACGAGAAGCTTGCTTCAATCCATAAATGGATCGTTGCAGCTTACAGACTTGATTTGTTCCAACCTTTGAAACAAATCCCTCTGGCTGTGTCATATACACATCCTCCTCAAGTTTCCCATTGAGGAAGGCCGTTTTCACGTCCATCTGCCAGATCTCATAGTCGTTATAAGCTGCAATCGCAAGCAAAATTTGAATGGACTTGAGCATAGCTACTGGTGAAAAGGTTTCATCATAGTCAACTCCTTGTCTTTGTTTGAAACCTTTTGCAACCAGTCGGGCCTTATAGGTCTCTACCTTGCCGTCCGCTCCAGTCTTTCTTTTAAAGACCCATTTACACCCAATAGGCTTAATGCCTTCAGGTGGTGAAACCAAAGTCCATACTTTGTTTTCATACATGGAGTCCATTTCGGATTTCATAGCTTCAAGCCATTTCCCTGAGTCTTTATTACTCATGGCCTGTTCGTAATTCAATGGATCATCATCATTCATGATGTGTACTTCATCCTCATCCTCTATAACGAATCCATACCTCTCAGGTATCTTCGGTACTCTCCCAGATTTACGAACAGGGTGTGGTATAGTAGGTTCTTCTACTTGGTCAGGTACCTGACTTTGTCCGTGGTAATTTGTGTTTCTTGAACTTCTTCAAGATATATCTTCCTTTTATGGTGTGACCCTTTAGGTTCTCCATATTAAACCGGTTGTGAATAAATCAATTAGAACAATTCTAATCTTATTTAAATAAATAAATTAAACTAATAATCTATTTAAATAAATAATATTTATTCTACAACAGGGATAAGTCTCCCTAACGATCAACGACTTTGCAGATAATATAGATTTCAACATTAATCATAAAAGAATCTGTGAGTAAATAGCTACCGTACAATTCAATCCTTCCACCATACAATGTCCCAATTAAATATAAGACATGGAATTACTGTCAAGTCTTATTTTATTTAATTATATGTATTTCGATTAGAAAATGCACAACTCCATTTAATGTAAATTTGAAACTCCTTTCTAATTTCATTCCACATTGGCCAAGGATTCCTAGGTTGTCATTTATCGAATCACATAGGACATATCTTCTCTTTTACTAGAGGTGGTAGATTCTTTATTGATCATTTATTATCTCCATATGTAACTCATTATACACAAGCATACCCTTTTATATACCCTAAAGGGCTTTAAAGAATAAGTCAAAGTATAATTCATTACATACAAGATACTATGATGATCTCAAGTCCAAGGATCACTTGTACTACTATCACATTAGGAATTCCTATTGATAGGCGAGTAAAACTCCATTAGGTATTCCATAGCGAGTCACGTTTAGTGAACTTATTCTCCAATAAGCACCTACATACTTGCTTTAGTGTCTCCACAAAAATAATCATGAGATCAACCATCCTCATCCAATGAGCAAGCAACATATGTACTAATCTATCCGGATTTACTAATCCCCTTTTTAGTAATCCCATGATTAGGAACTATTTTAGTTTTTAAGCTTTCTAAGAATTTAGATCTCATTAGCATGATCAACATCATGATTCTAAAAGCATTGCTTAAAACTATGGGTTATTTACATATTATAAAAACAGCACCATGTAGATAATTAAATGTCTTAAATAAATGAATATTTTATTAATAAATAAATAAGATTATTTATAAAGTATGTGCTTTATCACCATACATGATTGGCTTATATACACACTACTATCAATCTCCCACTTGCACTATAGCCAATCGCCATGGTATCTCATACCCTTCTTCTCTAAGTGACGATCAAACTGCTGTTATGTTAAAGCTTTAGTAAATAAATCTGCAATATTATCTTGAGAGTCTATATGCTCTTCTTTCAATGATTTCTTTAATCAAAGTGCCGCAACACATGTTTAGATTCAAGATGAGACTTAGAAACTATTCCTAGTTCTGTAATGAGCTTTTCATCCGAAACATCAACTTGCAGCTTCACTTACAGTTATATACTTTGTCTTTATCACTAGACCAGCAACCTTTTGTTGTTTGGAACCTTTCCAATTCACTGTACCAACTTTCAAGGTAAAGACTTACCCTAAAGTGGATTTGCTATCGTCTTGGTCAGTCTGAAAACTTGAGTCTGTTTAGCACTCTAGTTTAATTCAGACTCATCATGTGATATGATGACATTCTTATTGTCAGTTAAGTACTTTAAGATGTTCATCACTATCTCACAGTGATCTTCTCCAGAATATAAGATGCTTCTCCCAAGTCCTTCATGGAGAAGTGTTTAGACAACTTTATTTTGATCGATTGTAGCATAGGAATTTCATTCCCTATCAGTAATATATCATCAACATATAGTACAAGGAATGAAGCAGCGCTCCCACTAACCTTCTTGTACACACATGGTTCATCCTCGTTTTTGATAAAATTAAACTCTTTCATTGTCTCATCAAAACGAATGTTCCATCTACGAGAAGCTTGCTTCAATCCATAAATGGATTGTTGTAGCTCATATATATGATTTGCTTCAACTATTGAAACAAATCCATCTGGTTGTATCATACATACATTCTCCTCTAATAATATATATTTGAAGAAGGGCGTCTCCACGTCCATTTTGCCAGATTAAGTAATAATAAGCTGCAATCGCAAGTAAAATCTAAATGGACTTGAGCATAGCTTTAAAATCCATTTTAGATTTTATGGTTATTTACCATTTCTCTGAGTCTTTATTACTCATAGCCTGTTCATAATTCAATGGATCATCATCATGCATGATGTGTACCTCATCGTCATCTTCTATGACGAATCCATACCTCTCAGGTATCTTCGGTACTCTTCCAGATTTACGAATAGGGTGCGATACAGTAGGTTTTTCTACTTGGTCAGGTACCTGACTCTGATCCGTAGTAATTTGTGATTCTTGAACTTTTTCAAGATATATCTTACTCCAACTGACCCCTTCATGGATAAACTCCTTTTCCAAGAAGGCAGCATGTTTCGCAACAAACACCTTTTGATCAGTTGGATGATAGAAATAATACCCTAAAGTTTCTTTAGGGTATCCCACAAATCTACACTTATCGAATTTAGTCTGTAACTTATCATTTTCAAACTTTTTGACATAAGCTGGAAGACCCCAAGTCTTAACATGCTTAAGATTTGGTTTCCTCCCCTTCCACATCTCATACGGAGTCTTTGGGGTGGATTTGGTAGGTACCTTGTTAAGTAGGTATGCAGCCGTTTCTAGGGCATATTCCCAGAAGAAAATTGGAAGGTCAATAAAACTCATCATGGATCGAACCATGTCCAACAGTGTTCGATTTCTCCTTTCAGATACTCCATTTAACTGTGGTGTACCTGGAGGAGTCCATTGTGAGATTATACCATTTTTTTGAGACAATTGAGAAACTCACTGCTTAAGTATTCTCCACCTCGATCTGATCGAAGTATCTTTATACTCTTACCCGTTTGTTTCTTTACTTCACTTCTGAACTCTTTGAACTTTTCAAATGATTCTGACTTGTATTTCATTAAATACACATATCCAAATATTGAGTTATCATCAGTGAAAGTAATAAAATAAGAATACCCACCCCCTACACTTGTTGTCATAGGTCCACAAACGTCTGTGTGAATCAATGCCAACAACTCTGTAACTCTTTCTCCTTTTCCACTAAAAGGAGATTTAGTCATTTTATCCATGAGACAAGATTCACAAGTTGGATATGATTCATAATCGGATAGCTCTAGGAGCCCATCTTTATGCAACTTGGATAATCTTGTTTCATTGATATGACTAAGTCTATAGTGCCACATATAGGTATAATTAATATCATCTCTTTTTCTTTTCTTAGTTTGTTCAATTTGAAATATATTTTCTTGCAAGTCAAGTGTATAAAGTCCATTTCGCAAATTTTCAATACCATATAAAACATCGTCTTTATAAATAGAACAACCATTATTCTTTATAACAACGTTAAATCCTTCCATATCCAATATAGAAATTGAAATAATGTTTTTAATAATATTCAGAACATAATAACAATTATTAAGATAAATGGACTTGCCCGAAGGCATTGCTAAACAGTAAGTTCCTACAGCTAATGCAGTAACCTTTGCTCCATTCCCCACTCGTAGGATCACCTCATCATTGTTCAGCTTTCTACTTCTGACTAGTCCCTGCACAGTATTACATATGTGAGAACCACAGCCGGTATCCAATACCCAAGTAGAATTATGACTTTCAAAAAAATTAATTTCAATCATAAACAAACCTTGAATGGAAGTCGAAGCTTCTCCAAGCTTCTTCTCTGCTAGATACTTCTTGTAGTTCTTTTTCCAATGTCCCGGCTCGTTGCAATGAAAGCACATTCCTTTAGCTGGTTCAGGTTTCTTTTGTTCTTTTTCTTTCTCCTTTCCCTTAGCCTTCTTGGATTTCTTCTTTTCAGGAGATACTTTGGGCCTCTTCCTTTTATTGGAAGAATCCACCAACAAGACATAGTTTTTCTTGGATGGGAACTGACTTTCTGCAGTTTTCAGCATGTTAAGCAGCTCAGGCAAGCTGACATCTATCTTATTCATGTGAAATTAACCATAAACTGCGAGAAGGTCTCAGGGAGTGACTGCAAGACCAAGTTTTGACTCAACTCCCCATCCATGACGAACCCAAGCTGTCCAAGGCGTTCAATCAAATTGATCACTCTCAGGACATGAGTCTCGACGGCAGTACCCTCAGTCATCCGAGATCGAAAGACCTCCTTAGATACCTCATATCTAGCAGTCCTACTCTGTTCACCATACAACTCCTTGAGGTGAAGCAGCATAGCAGGAGCATCCATTTTTTCGTGCTGACGCTGAAGCTCGTTGTTCATGGATGCAAGCATGATGCATTGAGCCAAAGATGCATCATCTTGCCACTTATTGAAAGTGGCAATCTCTTCCTCAGAGGCTGTTTTCGAAACAGATTCAGGGATAGTTGAATTTAGGACATAAGAAATCTTTTCAACAGTGAGAACAATTCTCAGATTTCTTAGCCAGTCCTCATAATTCAGCCTTGTAAGCTTATTTGCATCAAGTATGCTTCGTAGTGAGATTAGTGATTTTGACATTTTTAAAATTATGCATGTGAAAAGACAACATTTTAGCAAACATTCATTTTATTAATTTTGTATACCAAAATAAATTTAGGTCTTTATTTGAAATTGGTATCTCCCACTATTTTCATCAAACTATATTACCCTCACTTATATAGTTCGGCAACATCTAATTAAATATTTGCTAGTGAGAATAAGGATCCCATTTCAAATGTATATAACCTTGTGGATAGCACAACAAGCGATATACAAATAAATAGGTAGACAACTCTTGTCAATTACATCACTATGTAACTCCTTTTATTTTGCCTCTTAAATCATAATGGTCAAGTGTGTGCACATCCGAACTAAAATAATTTAAGTTAAGTCCAGCCTAGCACTTTCATAAATTCAAAAAAGAAAAATGTTCGTCCTTGTGGATAGCACAACAAGACTAGATCGTTCAATTTTCTTGATAAGCATCAAATGTGATTAATTAACATCTTAAATACTCAATACTCGTCTTGTGGATAGCATAGCAAGCTCATATTAAATATTTAATACTCTATTAATTTATCATGCTAGAAGGCGACGTTTGATATTCCAAATATCTTTGAACGATTCGGACTTAATCTTGTTTCTTTGAGGGGTTTGTTATTATTTGTCTCATCTTGTTTATCGCGCATGCACATATATATATATAAAATACGCGCCATTTTATTAAACATGCGAAGCATGTTTGCATAAAATATAATATATATATATATATATAATATTTAGCATGCAATATAGAATAGTATATTCTACCCGGATTGATTATGGACTTTTATTCTAGTTTGGTTCACTAGAGCCACCAAGTGAACCAAAAGGTCAAGTCTAGGAGTGCAAGAATTTAATTTAAATATAACTATTACATTTAAACCCGGGCTTCATACAAATGGGTCTTCACGCGCTCCTTGCTCCTTGGTTTCCAATTTCTTCAAGATAATTCTAACTATTTCTATTACATTAAACTATTTAAACTTAAATAGAAACCATGATCAACAGTCAAGGGGAAGTACATAGGAGAGAGATAGAATTTACATCAAGAATAAATTAGAGATGACGAGGTACGCAGACCCCATTTAATAAAACTCATTTATTCAAGCATTCTACTAAAATAAAATCTAATCGCATTGGTCATATAGTCCATAATCAATCCTCATTTATTATCATACATATCACCATATATATCAATAAATAAATATTCATCTCATGAATTAAAACATTCCATATATATATAAGTATCATTTAATGGGCAATTTTAATTTGCATGAAATCCAATTTCAAGATTAAAATAAACTCTTTATTTTAATTATAAAATTATTAAAAATATTATATATATATATATATATATATATATATAATGTAATCGTATATATAATATAATATATATAACGTTAATATATATATATATAGTAATATATATATAGTAACTTTTTGAATCCTGCAGCATTAACCTTACTTTATATATATAAGATATAAAAAGAAAACTTATATTATATTATATATATATATATATATATACAATCTGATAACAGCAGCCACCAAGTGACTCACGGCACTTTTCCAAAACAAGTCACTTGGTAATCAATGAATAAAGATCCACGGATTATAGAAAAAATAATTTGCCAATTTCGCCCAGCACAACAAATTGTTTTGCGAATATTTTTTTTTTCTTTAGCTTTCCCTTTTTTTTTCTTTCTTTCAAAAAGAAATGAATAATAATTTTAGACAATTAAATTATGCCCAATAAATTATTCTAAATACATACCTATATATATATGAAATCAAAATAATTAATAATTGCATAAAGGTTAGGCTCTGATGCCACTGTTGGGTTTCTACGAAATCGTGACGCAATCAAATTGCAAAAATTAGCGGAAGCATGGTATATCAGAGTTTAAAATTTTTTACAAATCCATTACCCGGATCATCCTTTATGCAAATTATTAATTTAAAACGATAAATAAAAAGTTATGGAATCATACCCTTGTAGAACGAAGCTTCCACAGGTACGAGTTCAACTCCTTGTTCTTCGTGATCTCCTTGAATTTTTGGGTTAGATTCCTTCCTTTGATCAACATTAGCCACCCAAGTGTTTGGCTTCTAGAGTTGATCCACCAAGGAAGAGGAATATCAAAAAAGAGGGTGGTTGGCTTTATTTTCTATCCTCTATAGAAAAGGAGTACTCTCCAACAATTGGAATTGCATCAACTGATATCTATTATAAGACTCCTCTTATATAGATATTGGTCAACCCTTCTAATCCAATTAGACATGGAATTTCATTTAATTAATTAAACTCCTTTAATTAATTTAGGCTTCCCACCACATTAATTAAATTCATTTAATTAATTTATCTCCTAATCTTATTAGGAATAAATGAAAGTACTAAATTAAATTAATTACTAAACTCCTTTAGAAATTAAAATAATAATAATTGTAATAATATTAATAAGACATCTCTTATTAATTTATTTTTAATATTTCTAAAATATTAAATAATAAACATTAAGCTATTTAATTTATTTTATCACCATAGATTAAATTAATTACACTTAATGCATTATTACGATTATGTTATTACCTTCTTAAATAATTATTCTTCCTTTTGTGGTGTGACCCTTTAGGTTCTCCATATTAAACCGGTTGTGAATAAATCAATTAGAATAATTCTAATCTTATTTAAATAAATAAATTAAACTAATAATCTATTTAAATAAATAATATTTATTCTACAATAGGGATAAGCCTCCCTAACGATCAACAACTTTTCTGATAATATAGATTTCAACATTAATCATAAAAGAACCTGTGAGTAAATAATTACCGTACAATTCAATCCTTCCACCATACAATGTCCCAATTAAATATAAGACATGGAATTACTGTCAAGTCTTATTTTATTTAATTATATGTATTTCGATTAGAAAATGCACAACTCCATTTAATGTTAATTAGAAGCTCCTCTCTAATTTCATTCCACCTTGGCCAAGGATTCCTGGGTTGTCATTTACCGAATCACGTAGGACATATCTCCTCTTTTACTAGAGGTGGTAGATTCTTTATTGATCATTCATTATCTCCATATGTAACTCATTATACCCAAGCATACCCTTTTATATACCCTAAAGGGCTTTAAGGAATAAGTTAAAGTATAATTCATTACATACAAGATACTATGATGATCTCAAGTCTAAGGATCACTTGTACTACTATCACATTAGGAATTCCTATTGACAGGCGAGTAAAACTCCATTAGGTATTCCATAGCGAGTCACGTTCGGTGAACTTATTCTCCAATAAGCACCTACATACTTGCTTTAGTGTCTCCACACAAATGATTATGAGATCAACCATCCTCATCCAATGAGCAAGCAACATATGTACTAATCTATCCGGATTTACTAATCTCCTTTTTAGTAATCCCATGATTAGGAACTATCTTAGTTTTTAAGCTTTCTAAGAATTTAGATCTCATTAGCATGATCAACATCATGATTCTAAAAGCATTGCTTAAAACTATGGGTTATTTACATATTATAAAAATAGCACCATGTAGATAATTAAATGCCTTAAATAAATGAATATTTTATTAATAAATAAATAAGATTATTTACAAAGTATGTGCTTTATCATCATACATGATTGCCTTGTATGCACACTACTATCATATACATCTCTGCGAAATACATAAAATTGTATACATCAAATAACATCTATGTCCTATAAATAAAAGTAAAAAGTACAGGGAAATGGGGCACAAGCGCTCAACGACTACAAAAGGTCTTGCAAATGGAATCTACATCATCAAACATGTCAATCTACGTCAAGTCCTCCTAAGTCGAGGCCTCTGTACCGAAGTTCAAATATGAGTAGTAAAAGGACGGGCTGCATCCTCTAGGGATGTCAACGGCACCCGGGTCATCAGTCAAGTCAGTATCTAATCCAGTGGGGTCACAAGTAAAAAACTCGCCCTTTTATAATCAGTGATGAAATTCGTTGGCAACAACTCAACGGAGACGTTGGCTCAACCCTGATGGTGTAATCCGTTGGCAACAACCCAATGAAGGCATCGAATTAACCCCGATGATGTAATATGTTGGCAATAACCTAATGAAGACATCGGCTCAATCCCGATGGTGTAATCCGTTGGCAACAACCCAATGAAGGCATCGGCTTAACCCCGATGATGTAATCCGCTGGCTTGGACCCCAGTGAAGGTGTTGGCTTAACCCCGATGGTGTAATCCGCTGGATTGTGCCCCAGTGAAGGCGTCGGCACAAAGCCAGTGATATAATCCGTTGGCAACAACCCAATGAAGGCAGCGGTTTAACCCTGATGATGTAATCCGTTAGCTACAACCCAGTGACGGCGTCAACTCAATCCCAATGATGCAATCTATTGGCAACAACCCAATGAAGGCATCGGCACAACCCCGATGGTGTAATCCGTTGGCAATAACCCAGTAAAGGCGTCGGCTCAACCCCGATGATGTAATCCGTTGGCTACAACCCAGTGAAGGCGTCGGCTCAACCCCGATGATGTAATCTGTTGGCCACAACCTAATGAAGGCATCGGCATAACCCCGATGATGTAATCCGTTGGTAACAACCCAACGCAGACGTCGGCACAACCCCTATGGTGTAATCCATTGGCAACAACCCAATGAAGGCATTGACTTAACCTCAATGATGTAATCCGTTGGCTACAACCCAATGAAGGCATCGTCATAATCCCGATGATGTAATCCGTTGGCAGCAACCAAGTGAAGGCATCGGTTCGACCCCGATGATGTAATTCGTTGGCAACAACCCAGTGAAGACATCGGATCGACCCCCAATGATGTAATCCGTTAGCAAAAACCCAGTGAAGACATCGGCTCGACCCTCAATGATGTAATCCGTTGCCAACAACTCAGTGAAGGCATCGGCTTGACCCCCGATGATGTAATCCGTTGGCAACAACACAGTGAAGGCATCGGCTCGACCCCCGAAGATGTAATCCGTCAACCGATTGAAGACATCGGCTCAACCCCCGATGATGTAATCTGTTGTCAACAACCCATTGAAGGCATCGGCTCGACCCCCGATGGTGTAATCCATTGGCAACAACCCAGTGAAGACATCGGCTCGACCCCCGGTGATGGAATCCGTTGGCAACAACCCAACGTAGGTCGGCTCAGCCCCGATAATGTAATTCATTAGTTACAACCCAATGTGGGCGCAGGCTTAACCTCGACGATGTAATCCTTATCCTCCCCAGCAGAAGGGAATGACCTTCTTATAATCTCACATATCATTACATATTTTATACATGACATTGCATCATCAGAGATACCTTATCATGCATTCTCCGTGTCTAGTAATCTTTGTCATGTTCATTCCATTACATTGCATAAACATGACAAAGAGGGGTATTTGCTTTCTTTATACTAACCTTATAGAATGGCAAAAGCATATTTACTTTGGAGACAACCCCGAGGTAGGGAAAAAGCATCTGATCACCCCGGAGACAACTCTGTGGATGATTCAAAGGGCCAATAACGTCCAAACAAGACACGAACTGAACAAAGATCGCAAAGCTGAGAAAGTGTCCGTAAGAAGTCACCTCAACAAACATCTTACTGCGTGCTATCAAAGATGAGCCAGTTAACTGCAGTCAGGAACCGGAAGATACCTCTCAGCTACCAGCATCATCTCCCCGGACCCTGATTCAGTCAGACTCCACCGTATTCCGTAGCCTTACGCAAAGACTTTCTGGGAGTTTAGCCTACGAAGCTCAACTTTCTCCAAACTGAGACAGAAGGAACTAACTTCGAGACGGCGGGGCCCACGTGGACTAGCCGCAGGTCCGAGACCTTAAGTCAGCAACATAAGCTCATTTAGAAAAAATGAAGTTTTAGAGAGAGAAACTGATTCTAGAGTGAGAAACCCTCAGGTTTGAGCAATATACACACATTTTGAATTGTTTAATATTGTTTCATACATACTTTGAGTCTCGAGAGTGTTCTTAATTGATCCTGGGTGATAAAACGCTTGTTCACGCGTCCCCCAAGGTGAAAAACACTCATTTTAGCCACTTTCTTTATAACTAGTGTTTAATGTTGTGACGCCCCCAAATTCCAGGACCGCCACTTGGTCTCTCGAATTCGGTTCATCACGTGCTCATGGTAATACATCACAATAATAATAATTAAATATCATACGATCACAGCGGAAAATCTATTCTAGAATAATTTACAATGATTTATTATAATTATTCCCCCAAGTCTCGCAACCTACAGTACTTAATAGATTACATAATAATATCAATTAACGACTTATTACATAATCTAACTTAAGCTTAAACATAATAAAATCCAGTCTTACTACATCATCTTCATACAATATTAATATATTTAAAACATAACAGACATAAGCTAGTTGGTAGCTTTGCCCTTGCCCTTATCAACGCCCGAAGGTTCACCATGCTCTGCCTTAACTGAAATGTTTTAGGGAAAGCAAGAATGAGCACAAATTGCCCAGCAAGTAATATACAATAAGGGTGAGTAATAAGATTCTCAATTCTCGAAAGGGTATAACAAGATTTGATAGTTCAAGAATAACAAGAATATCAACAGTTCTCAATATCAGTCGCTAAGGACAGGATAATATCAATATGATTCAATAATAAGTCAATTCAAGATTTCAAATAATTGAATACTGAGTAGTCACTACGGACTATGAACTTCTACTAGAATTGACAGTAATAAACTGAAAATCCAACAAAAACAGGTACAACAGGTGATCAGCCTAAAGTACCCTTGTTATGCATAACAATCAACCATACTCAAGTGTGCACGTCGGTTCTCCGACAATTATATATTCCCTTTAAAGAAGGTTGTTCTTCTCAGTCAAATACAAGATCCCGCACCAATCAATTAGTTTGGGTCGCTTTTCAATAATATAAGTCTAGCCGAATCAAATGGCATAGACACTTTCACAATATTCAAGAACAATACTAAGTTCAACATGAATACTAGCTTTAATGAAATAAGAGTTCAAGTATGCTAATTCAATTCAACCGATTAAATAGAAAACTTGTTCGCAATACACAAGATAGGATACTTGCATAATAAAAGAGTATAAGTTAGGAAACTTTCACAATCATAGCTTTCCTTGCATAAAGTAAATGCGTCGGTTAGGATACTTGCACTTTAAGAGAGTGTAAGTAAGAGAACTTGCCTTTAGCGTAGTTTATCCACGAAAGACAATCAACACTTTTGAATCCCTATCGTAATACAGTTACGTATATATATGATATTCATTAGTCATATAATTTAACTTCACATTTTCTCTTTGAATATACGATCAACACATAAGCTAAGTTTTACCTAGCTACACAGTTATATAGAATATAATTTCTATCCTTAACGTTCCTTCTTTAGAGTTTAAACGCATTCTCATATTATATAAGATCTCAACAATTAGCAAACATGCTTGCATATTATTAATATCACATAAGACCACAATCAATACTAAATATATTTTATTTTAGCAAGTTACGGCATCTCCTTAAGTTAACCGTCAAAATCGGGTTCAAGTAACATCATATAATATCGTGTAGCATGTATTCATATTTAAAGGATACTTTCATGCTTGTATAACTTTTCCAAATCCAATCGTACATGGTATAGGTTCTTAAGTTAATACTTAAAGCCCTTCAAGGACACGAACTCATATGGTCTAACATGATTGCTTTTAAACACATAAGATATTCATATAACTTGTATTAGTCATGCTCATGAGTACTCGTATTGCATATATGTAGCTAGCATTGTTATTATCTTGAAAACATGCTTTGTTTATGCTAAACTTTAATCACGGCAACCAATCATGGTATATATATATGCATGACACATGAATGAGTCTAAGAGTACTATCACATGTGTCCATAAATATCAGAATTTAAATCTCCACGTATCGTGTTAATGCTCATGTGCAAGGCTTGTATTTCTATTGGTGAATCTTACTAATAGAGCCTAACATGTTCATGCTTCCTTACGAACTATATAAACACAAGTTAAGGCTTCATTCATATATTTCAAAGTTATCTAAACATGCTCATAACATCAAAATGACTATATAGCATTTACATGATCTTATCCACCTTCAAACTTATATTTTTGTTAGGAATGAGCACTAGTTAGGTTCACATGTTCACATTTTATTACGGAACCAATATAGATAAGCTAACATGCACTTCATGTGTCTCTAGGTGGTACTAACGTGCTTGCAAGGTCAGTATGTAAACATGCTCTATATATGTTAACGTCGTTTATGAAACTTTAAATTCGTTTCCAAACTATGTGTCGTTTGGTTAACCATGCATGCTAATATACTAAAACATGCTTACATTGCCTCATTAGGTTTATATATATGTATTAATCATGCTCCCATGCTTGTTTAAATAAAAATCAAACAATTGGTACATAACAGTTTTGTTGCAGAATGCAGAAAACTGAACACAGAGGCTAGCGCTGCGGCGCGGCAACAGTAGCTTAATACTGGCGCTGCGGCGCGAGTGGCGCTGCGGCGCGGTGGCGCTGCGGCGCGGGCTGCGGCGCTGCGGTGTCGAGGCAGTTTTCTGCGGTTCAGACTGCAGCGACAACCGACCCAAAACCTCCCATTTCATCGATTTCAACATTGTTTAACTTACTAACACATACATATATGCTTATATAACAGTCAATAGCAATTATCAATTCCCAATTTCATGAACTCTAACTAATTTACGAATTTCATGTATTTACAGAAATTGAAGAGGAACAATGGAAATGAAAGACTATTCAGTGGTTCCATCATGTGTGTATGTTCATATAACAACAATATAAGGGTTCTACAAACCAATCATGAACCAATTTGGCATAATCAAGAATTTCAACAAAACTCAGAGAACAACAATGGAGTTCTTTTGACAGAAAATGAAAATGAAGACACGAAGAGGATTTATACCTCTGTTATGGAGTAAGCTTGCTGATGCTACTATAGAAATTCCTTCTGAACTAAATAGACAATCACAGTATACTCTCTTCTCTTAGAAATATTTCAGCAATGAAATGAAGGTGCAGGGAGTTCCTTTATATAGAAGAATGAATACACAGTCCAAGCTTCTAACTCCCAAATCAAACTAACGGATTGTCAAATTGCATGAAGGTTATAGAATGGTAGGTATTTAGTTGTTAGAATCCATCATTAAAACCACTCCCTTGCTCATCATTGCTACAAGGCTATGGAAATTTACTGAGTTTAAGGAGAAGCAATAGGCTTAGGCCATAATGGCTGTGCACGTGAATGAGGAAAAAGGAGAGTGACTATTATATTGGGACAAGCCAAGCAAATCTCAGCATTCTTACGAATGGACTATATGCTACACTTATGTTATATATTATATGTATTCTTAGGTTATAATTACAATGTTCTCCCCATAATGTAATAAATGCAATTTGAATACATATAATCTATGTACATTTTATCTTACCGATATAATACAATCGGATACTACCACATTACATTATATCATATATTATTAAATTGTATTACTCAACAATTATTTATAATAGATCCATGATACATTATTTTAATGTATATCCACACATCATTTGTCACCTACACATATCATAACATATAGTTACTATACATTTAATTCGCATGCTTGCACATATAATTTCTCATCTTATAAATTGAATATTAATTAATAATATACACATATCCTACATCAATCAATATAATTGTTAACCTTCATAACAATTTAATTAACCTTTATATGATTAACTATCACTTTGATATAAATCTTATTATATTTATAAACACGTTGCTCATTATTATTATGTTTCTTGCAATAATAATCACATATTATTAATCAATCCTCATTAGTATTTTATAACAGTTAATTAATATTCTTTGATTAACAATTAATATAGATTAATTGTTCGCTTAAATTAATATAATCATTCTTATATTACGTCACTGTGCCACACAAGGCAATCAACGAGTTTATCACAAACTCCACCAATTTCTCAATTATTATAATTATTCAATTATATATAATTGAATTAATTCATCTCACAACACAAAATCATTTATATTCAAATAAATTCTCATTTTCATTAATATATTTATTTAATAATATATGGAAATTCTCGGGTATTACATCCTCCCCCCCTTATAAAAATTCTGTCCCGGAATTGCTACAAGGTTACACAAATAGATGGGGATAGTCCCTCATCATCCTATCTTCTAACTCCCACGTTGCCTCCTCGACATCGTGGTTACGCCAAAGTACTTTTACAGATGAAATAACTTTATTTCTCAAAGTTTGTTCTTTCCTATCTAATATTTGGACAGGAATTTCTTCATACGCCAAGTTCTTCTCCACTTGAATGGGCTCGTAAGAAATCACGTGCTTGTAGTCGGCCTTGTACGGTCGCAACACGGAAATGTGGAACACGTTGTGGATATGCTCCAACTCGGGTGGTAACGCAACTTTGTATGCCACTTCGCCCACTCGCTTCAGTATCTCGAACGGTCCTATGAATCTTGGACTCAATTTTCCTTTCTTGCCGAAACGGATTTTTCCCTTCCATGGAGATACCTTCAAGAATACGAAACTGCCGACTTTGAAGTCTCGGTCCTGCCGATGCAAATCTGCGTATTTCTTCTGGCGATCTTGAGCTGCTACAAGTCTGGCTCTTATCACTGTCACCACGTCTGTGGTTTGTTGAACTAACTCTGGTCCGAGTATTCGTCGTTCTCCGACTTCGTCCCAACATAACGGCGTTCTGCACTTTCTCCCGTAAAGAGCTTCGTACGGTGGCATGCCAATACTCGCATGGTAGCTATTATTATATGCGAATTCTACTAAGGGTAGGTGGTCGTCCCAATTTCCCTTAAAATCCATCACGCAAGTCCTAAGCATGTCTTCTAGCGTTTGTATTGTTCGCTCACTTTGTCCGTCTATTTGAGGATGATAAGCTGTACTCAACCTCAACTGCGTTCCCATTCTTTCCTGCAAACTCTTCCAAAAATTGGACGTGAAGCGCGGATCTCGATCAGAGACAATTGACACTGGCACTCCATGTCGTGAAATAATTTCTTTTACATATAGGCTTGCTAATTGGTTCAAACTGTAGCGGATCTTGATTGGTAGAAAGTGTGCGGTCTTCGTTAGTCGATCCACGATAACCCAAATAGCATCATAACCTTTCTGTGTAACTGGAAGTCCTACCACGAAGTCCATGGTAATATGCTCCCATTTCCACTCTGGTATTTCTAACGGTTGTAGTAAACCACTTGGCCGCTGATGCTCTGCTTTAACGCGTTGGCAAGTCAAGCATTTACTGACGCACTCTGCGACTTCCCGTTTCAAATTAGGCCACCAAAAATGTTGCCTTAGATCTCGGTACATCTTTGTGCCTCCCGGATGAACGGAATATGTCGTATTGTGTGCCTCGTGCAAAATCTCTTCCCTCAACTCGGTTACCGCTGGTACCCACACTCTCCCTTCAAATCTCAAAATACCGTCTTTATCCATTCGAAATTTTTCTTCCTCACTTTCTGTGATCCGCTTTCGGATTTTCTCACACTCTTCATCCTTTTCCTGAGCTTCCTTTACTCTATTCAACAACGTCGGACAAGCTTCCATTACAATTAACTTCTCACCAGACTTTTCTGGTCCTTTTACTTCTATCTCCAATTTCTCCATCTCTCTTATCAACTCTTCCTGAGTTGTTAAATTAAACAACTTCTCCCTTCCTTTCCTGCTCAGAGCGTCGGCAACCACATTTGCCTTTCCCGTGTGATAAAGAATATCGCAGTCATAGTCTTTGATTAATTCTAACCACCTTCTCTGCCGCATGTTTAACTCCTTCTATGTGAAGATATATTTCAGACTTTTGTGGTCCGTGTATATCTCACATTTTTCTCCGTATAGATAATGTCTCCATATCTTTAACGCAAAAACTACTGCCGCTAACTCTAAGTCATGAGTAGGGTATCGTTTTTCGTAATCCTTCAATTGTCGTGACGCATATGCAATAACCTTGCCATGTTGCATGAGCACACAGCCAAGCCCCTTGTGTGATGCATCACTATACACCACAAAATTTCCCGCATCATCTGGTAATGATAACACAGGTGTTTTGCTCAATCTCCTTTTCAGTTCTTGAAAACTTTCTTCGCATTTGTCGGTTCATACAAATTTCACCGTCTTTCTAGTCAAATTGGTCAACGGGGTTGCTATCTTAGAAAAATCTTGGATGAATCTTCGATAGTACCCAGCTAACCCTAGAAAGCTTCTCACCTCCGTCGGTGTTCTCGGTTGTTCCCAATTACTTACTGCTTCAACCTTCGCAGGGTCTACAGAGATTCCATTCTTATCCACCACGTGGCCTAAGAATTGAATCTTCTCCATCCAAAATTCGCACTTAGAAAATTTTGCATACATCTTCTCCTTCCTTAGAGCTTCCAAAATAATCTTTAGATGTTCGGCGTGTTCTTCCTCTGTCTTTGAGTAGATCAAAATGTCGTCGATAAAAACCACTACAAATTTATCCAAGTATGGCTTGAAAACTCGGTTCATCAAGTCCATAAATGCTGCCGGAGCATTAGTCAATCCGAATGACATTACCAAAAACTCGTAGTGTCCATAACGGGTTCGAAACGCAGTCTTTGGTATGTCCTCGTCCCGTACCTTCAGTTGATGATATCCTGTTCGTAGGTCGATCTTTGAGAAACACTTTGCTCCCTTCAGTTGATCAAATAAGTCGTCTATCCTCGGTAGCGGATACCGGTTCTTGATCGTTACTCTGTTCAATTCTCGATAATCGATACAGAGCCTCATCGATCCGTCCTTCTTCTTAACGAATAGTACTGGTGCTCCCCAAGGAGAAACACTCGGTCGAATGTAACCCTTATCCAACAATTCTTGCAATTGTATCATCAATTCCTTCATTTCTACTGGCGCCATACGATATGGAGCTTTCGAAATCGGTGCCGTTCCCGGTGCTAAGTCTATTACGAATTCGATTTCTCTGTCTGGCGGAAGACCAGGCAGATCGTCCGGAAACACGTCTTGAAATTCATTAACTACGGATATATCCTTAATTTCTACTCCCTTCTTCCGAGTATCAACGATGTAAGCTAAATATCCTCCACATCCTTTCCTTAACAATTTCTTGGCCTGCATCATCGTAACGCAACACGATTGCTTAAGCGATGAGCTACCATAAAACACTACCTTAGACTTACTCGGAGTCTGAAGGTTCACACATTTGTTCTGACAGTCAATTATCGCAGCATGGTTATACAACCAATCCATTCCCAGTATTACGTCAAATTCTCCCAGTCTAATAGGAATCAAGTCTATGCTCAGTTCATGTTTACTAATATTTGCGCGATAATTTCGATAAACGTATTCTACAGGGATCACTTCCTTATTAGCAACTTCTATGATCAAAGGATTTTCTAATAGTTCTCGAGGTGTACTAAGTCTACTAGCAAATTCTTCAGATACAAAATAACAGGTGGCACCCGAATCAAATAATACATAAGCATTTATATCATTGATTGGGATTATACCTGACACCACATCCTTCGCAGTCACTGCGTCTTGGACGGTCATGTTAAAGGTTCTGGCGGTTGGGCGGTTGGATTGTGCCAGTCCACCGATCATCAGCTTGTTGCCTCCTTGCTGATTACTACCCCCGCCACTTCCCTTCTTTGGGCAGTCCTTAATTCGGTGCTCCGTCGAGCCACAAGCAAAGCATCCTTGTATCTTTTTCAGTTTCAAACAGTTGGGCGAGATGTGCCCTTCCTGTCCGCAGTTGTAGCAAGTGCCACGTCCCTTCCAGCACTCGCCCTGGTGATTCTTCCCACACTTCGGGCATCCTTCAGCCCTCTTCTTGAAACCTCCACGAAAATTCCCTGATTGATTATTATTGTTGTTTTTGTTGTTGTTGTTGTTCTCCCACTTTCTCTTTCCCAAGTTGCTTCCTCCGCTACTGCTTCCTCCCGTACGATTCTCTCCTCCAGTATTCTTTCCTTTCTTTTCTTTGTTATACAGACTTAAGGCCTCACTGCCGCCTTCCGCAATGATTGCCTTCTCCAGTAATGTTTCAAAGGAATCAATTTGAAGAACTGATACCTTATTGAACAGCCATGGCTTCAACCCTTGTTCAAAGCGTCTAGCCTTCCTCTCTTCATCACCAACTTGGTGCTCCGCAAATCGCGCTAGTTTGTTAAACCTAGCCGCGTATTGCGCCACCGTCATCTCACCTTGTTTTAACTCTAGGAATTTCACCTCCATCCTATTCTTCATACTCTTTGGAAAGTAATTCTCGAAGAACAGTGTCTTAAACTTATCCCAAGCTATTATCCCTTCTCCAGCTCTTTGTTGATTAGCCTCCCACCAGTAGTTCGCTTCTCCCCTCATCATGTACGTGGCAAACACCGTCTTCTGATCTTCGCCTACGCTAGCTATAGTGAAAGCTTTTTCGATCTCTTTGATCCACGTTTGTGCGACGATTGGGTCGGTAGTTCCCTCGAACTCCGGGGGTCCTACACTCTTAAAGTCTTTAAAGGTTGTTACTGGCACAGTTTGAGGGTTCGGGCGAACGGGTTCATTGTTCCTTCCCCTTAAGGCTTCTCCTAACAAGTCTACCAGTTTCTGGATCGGGTCTACTTGTTCTCTCTCATTGTTAACGGATTCTTCGGGTGCAGTCAATCTACGTCTGGGCGGCATTATCTGCATCACAATTTTTCATTTTATTATTATTCAAGTATATCACTTAAGTATTTCTTTTAATACTAAAAGAATAAATTTATAACACGTTTCTAAAATCAACTCCATTTATATTCATATGTCATTTCATTTCATTACATGATTTTCCTAGCATACTGCTATAAATGTTATCACATATATCCCCTAATATCACAAAAGACGGGGAATATACCAACCTACTACCATACTACCCCTCTAACAAAAGCTAACTCGGGGTTTACATCATCATCCCACATCTTACACAAAAGATCGGGATTACAACATAGTATATACAATACATAAAGACACAACTAGTACTACCACTAGACTGACTAAGGAAATCTCATCCCATCATCCCGCGCTCCACTGCGCTCTTGTATTCCAACTGTGCTATATACGCAACCAGCTCTCGGCTCAAGGTATGTAGAGTCTGTCCCTGTTCTGTCAGGTAGTGGTACACACCATCAATCACCCTTTCAAAAGCTGAACGGAACACATACCCCATCTTGTTCATCTTTCTCTTCTTGCACCTGACCTCGTCCTCAAGGTCATCAGCTCTCTCATTGGACGCTTCCCACTTCTCCTCGAAGTGTAACCTATCCATCACCTCCAACTCTAGCTGAGTACGGAGTGCCTCTTTCTCAGTCTTCCGACTCAGCTCCCTCTGCTCAACCTCTTCTAGCTTCTCTGCCAAATCTACGTTCCTAGCCACTGATCTGTGAAATAGAGTCCCCATCTGGATCCCTGCCTCCCTACGGTAGGCAATCTCCACCTCTAACTCTTGCATAGCCAGCTTCCTCTGGTGGTCCTCGTCCCTCAGCTTCTGGAACTTAGACTCTCTCTCGTGGGCCTCTGCCTCCAGCTCCTGGACTCTGCAGTCTAACTCTAAAATACGCTCCTCGTACTCGCCTAACTTCTGTTCCTCTATAGTAGCCTCATCAGAGTCCTCTACTGGCTCATCCTCCATCGGCTCCTCCTCTGGATCAGACTCTATCTCAATCTCGTCCTCGTCGTCAGACTCGAATGGTGCAACAGCCTGCACTGGTGTAGCCTCTAGAGGTGCCTCGTATACTACGTGTATATCCCTGGGCTCCTCCTCTGCAACTCTACTAGGTACCCCTGTGTCTGTCATCCTACACTCACAAACACAAGACAAGAAATAGTATCTCCATTAGAATGTTAAACAAAATATAAGTTCATTGTATAGAATGAAGTTACATTTCATAACAGACTAAGTCTCTCAAGGAAAACTCTACATGAGTTTTATCTCCTTCCTAACTTCTAAGTTCGCCTAAGTTATAGTCTAAGGACACTCGTTCCTAAGGTTTATAACTACGGCTCTGATACCAACCTGTGACGCCCCTAAATTCCAGGACCGCCACTTGGTCTCTCGAATTCGGTTCATCACGTGCTCATGGTAATACATCACAATAATAATAATTAAATATCATACGATCACAGCGGAAAATCTATTCTAGAATAATTTACAATGATTTATTATAATTATTCCCCCAAGTCTCGCAACCTACAGTACTTAATAGATTACATAATAATATCAGTTAACGACTTATTACATAATCTAACTTAAGCTTAAACATAATCAAATCCAGTCTTACTACATCATCTTCATACAATATTAATATATTTAAAACATAACAGACATAAGCTAGTTGGTAGCTTTGCCCTTGCCCTTATCAACGCCCGAAGGTTCACCATGCTCTGCCTTAACTGAAATGTTTTAGGGAAAGCAAGAATGAGCACAAATTGCCCAGCAAGTAATATACAATAAGGGTGAGTAATAAGATTCTCAATTCTCGAAAGGGTATAACAAGATTTGATAGTTCAAGAATAACAAGAATATCAACAGTTCTCAATATCAGTCGCTAAGGACAGGATAATATCAATATGATTCAATAATAAGTCAATTCAAGATTTCAAATAATTGAATACTGAGTAGTCACTACGGACTATGAACTTCTACTAGAATTGACAGTAATAAACTGAAAATCCAACAAAAACAGGTACAACAGGTGATCAGCCTAAAGTACCCTTGTTATGCATAACAATCAACCATACTCAAGTGTGCACGTCGGTTCTCCGACAATTATATATTCCCTTTAAAGAAGGTTGTTCTTCTCAGTCAAATACAAGATCCCGCACCAATCAATTAGTTTGGGTCGCTTTTCAATAATATAAGTCTAGCCAAATCAAATGGCATAGACACTTTCACAATATTCAAGAACAATACTAAGTTCAACATGAATACTAGCTTTAATGAAATAAGAGTTCAAGTATGCTAATTCAATTCAACCGATTAAATAGAAAACTTGTTCGCAATACACAAGATAGGATACTTGCATAGTAAAAGAGTATAAGTTAGGAAACTTTCACAATCATAGCTTTCCTTGCATAAAGTAAATGCGTCGGTTAGGATACTTGCACTTTAAGAGAGTGTAAGTAAGAGAACTTGCCTTTAGCGTAGTTTATCCACGAAAAGCAATCAACACTTTCGAATCCCTATCGTAATACAGTTACGTATATATATGATATTCATTAGTCATATAATTTAACTTCACATTTTCTCTTTGAATATACGATCAACACATAAGCTAAGTTTTACCTAGCTACACAGTTATATAGAATATAATTTCTATCCTTAACGTTCCTTCTTTAGAGTTTAAACGCATTCTCATATTATATAAGATCTCAATAATTAGCAAACATGCTTGCATATTATTAATATCACATAAGACCACAATCAATACTAAATATATTTTATTTTAGCAAGTTACGGCATCTCCTTAAGTTAACCGTCAAAATCGGGTTCAAGTAACATCATATAATATCGCGTAGCATGTATTCATATTTAAAGGATACTTTCATGCTTGTATAACTTTTCCAAATCCAATCGTACATGGTATAGGTTCTTAAGTTAATACTTAAAGCCATTCAAGGACACGAACTCATATGGTCTAACATGATTGCTTTTAAACACATAAGATATTCATATAACTTGTATTAGTCATGCTCATGAGTACTCGTATTGCATATATGTAGCTAGCATTGTTATTATCTTGAAAACATGCTTTGTTTATGCTAAACTTTAATCACGGCAACCAATCATGGTATATATATATGCATGACACATGAATGAGTCTAAGAGTACTATCACATGTGTCCATAAATATCAGAATTTAAATCTCCACGTATCGTGTTAATGCTCATGTGCAAGGCTTGTATTTCTATTGGTGAATCTTACTAATAGAGCCTAACATGTTCATGCTTCCTTACGAACTATATAAACACAAGTTAAGGCTTCATTCATATATTTCAAAGTTATCTAAACATGCTCATAACATCAAAATGACTATATAGCATTTACATGATCTTATCCACCTTCAAACTTATATTTTTGTTAGGAATGAGCACTAGTTAGGTTCACATGTTCACATTTTATTACGGAACCAATATAGATAAGCTAACATGCACTTCATGTGTCTCTAGGTGGTACTAACGTGCTTGCAAGGTCAGTATGTAAACATGCTCTATATATGTTAACGTCGTTTATGAAACTTTAAATTCGTTTCCAAACTATATGTCGTTTGGTTAACCATGCATGCTAATATACTAAAACATGCTTACATTGCCTCATTAGGTTTATATATATGTATTAATCATGCTCCCATGCTTGTTTAAACAAAAATCAAACAATTGGTACATAACAGTTTTGTTGCAGAATGCAGAAAACTGAACACAGAGGCTGGCGCTGCGGCGCGGCAACAGTAGCTTAATACTGGCACTGCGGCGCGAGTGGCGCTGCGTGCGGCGCTGCGGCGCGGGCTGCGGCGCGTGTGGCGCTGCGGCGCGGGCTGCGGCGCTGCGGCGTCGAGGCAGTTTTCTGCGGTTCAGACTGCAGCGAAAACCGACCCAAAACCTCCCATTTCATCGATTTCAACATTGTTTAACTTACTAACACATACATATATGCTTATATAACAGTCAATAGCAATTATCAATTCCCAATTTCATGAACTCTAACTAATTTACGAATTTCATGTATTTACAGAAATTGAAGAGGAACAATGGAAATGAAAGACTATTCAGTGGTTCCATCATGTGTGTATGTTCATATAACAACAATATAAGGGTTCTACAAACCAATCATGAACCAATTTGGCATAATCAAGAATTTCAACAAAACTCAGAGAACAACAATGGAGTTCTTTTGACAGAAAATGAAAATGAAGACACGAAGAGGATTTATACCTCTGTTATGGAGTAAGCTTGCTGATGCTACTATAGAAATTCCTTCTGAACTAAATAGACAATCACAGTATACTCTCTTCTCTTAGAAATATTTCAGCAATGAAATGAAGGTGCAGGGAGTTCCTTTATATAGAAGAATGAATACACAGTCCAAGCTTCTAACTCCCAAATCAAACTAACGGATTGTCAAATTGCATGAAGGTTATAGAATGGTAGGTATTTAGTTGTTAGAATCCATCATTACAACCACTCCCTTGCTCATCATTGCTACAAGGCTATGGAAATTTACTGAGTTTAAGGAGAAGCAATAGGCTTAGGCCATAATGGCTGTGCACGTGAATGAGGAAAAAGGAGAGTGACTATTATATTGGGACAAGCCAAGCAAATCTCAGCATTCTTACGAATGGACTATATGCTACACTTATGTTATATATTATATGTACTCTTAGGTTATAATTACAATGTTCTCCCCATAATGTAATAAATGCAATTTGAATACATATAATCTATGTACATTTTATCTTACCGATATAATACAATCGGATACTACCACATTACATTATATCATATATTATTAAATTGTATTACTCAACAATTATTTATAATAGATCCATGATACATTATTTTAATGTATATCCACACATCATTTGTCACCTACACATATCATAACATATAGTTACTATACATTTAATTCGCATGCTTGCACATATAATTTCTCATCTTATAAATTGAATATTAATTAATAATATACACATATCCTACATCAATCAATATAATTGTTAACCTCCATAACAATTTAATTAACCTTTATATGATTAACTATCACTTTGATATAAATCTTATTATATTTATAAACACGTTGCTCATTATTATTATGTTTCTTGCAATAATAATCACATATTATTAATCAATCCTCATTAGTATTTTATAACAGTTAATTAATATTCTTCGATTAACAATTAATATAGATTAATTGTTCGCTTAAATTAATATAATCATTCTTATATTACGTCACTGTGCCACACAAGGCAATCAACGAGTTTATCACAAACTCCACCAATTTCTCAATTATTATAATTATTCAATTATATATAATTGAATTAATTCATCTCATAACACAAAATCATTTATATTCAAATAAATTCTCATTTCCATTAATATATTTATTTAATAATATATGGAAATTCTCGGGTATTACAAATGTACTAGATTTATGTGATATATTGTGTAAACATTGTTAGACTTGTTTTTTTATACATATATTGGTGTGTAGGTGGTAGATTTATAGATCCCATCGGTTATTTATCGCATATTTAGTTGTAAATCAAGTTCGGAGACTATATCTACCTAGATCTAAGTCGGATCTAGCCATTCGGGGGTTATAGAGCTTGAAGCCCCAACCAATATGCTAGATCAGTTTAGATCCATTGTAGATCTACGCATTTTAATTCTTTTAATCTGTCCCGGTTATCCCGTATAGCATAGATCTATATCTAAAGGTAAAGGGGTCCTAAATGGCTTGAAACGGTGATTTCAACCGATGAAATCACCTAATATCAAGTCTAGGATATTGTACATATATATTTGCGCATAATAATGTGAGCCTAGGAATCCCGGTGTCGAGATCCCATGATCGGATTCCGACTTGATTCCCACGATAGACCGATTTTTGTGATGTAATGTTTAAATAACGCAAAAATCATTGTATATGTAATGTTTGGATCTTGAAAACGGATTCGAGGGGTTAGTCTCGAGAAGTCGGATTCAAGACCCCGTGATAGTGAAAACTTTGATTGTGGGTGCTCGGATTAATCGAGATGACATACATGCCCGATGATGATCCGACCCTTTTTGGCGCTTTTAGCATACATAATCACCAAAATGATTTCCAATAAAATCACAAAGAGTTGTCATAAAGGAAAAGGCGACTTGGGGTAGGTCACCTGATAAACATAAAGATAAATAAAAGGAAGTATCGAAGTTCTCAATTCCTAGTCGGGCGAAGGATTTGAAACCTTGTTTTTCAAAACATCATTTCAATTCATATATCTTGTTTGAAATGAACTTTTTGTTAAATCAAATCCTTCGTACCTAGGCGCAAAAAAGGTACAGCACTACTTTCTCCTAAATTAGAAAAAGACTTAGAATAAGCTAAATAAACTTAAAATAAAGAACACACACACACACATACACTTTATGCATAGGAAATCAAGAAGATGCGGTAATCATATTTTTTCACGGAAGTCGGGGGGTGCCTAAAATCTTCCCCTCGCTTAAGCAAGCCCCCGAACTCTATGAATCTCAGGTATCCAAACCAATCTTACGGAGTCACATATTAGACCATATTGCGAAAATCTTCAAAATCGCATGAGTTGGTACATCCATTTACATTATACCAACTGACGACTCTGTCTTATTCGGTCCAATCATAAAAAAATAGTAATCAAATCAATCTTTTCAAAATTCGTCGACATTCACGTCGGTTTTGCTTTCCTAAAACCTCAACCTTTAATAAAATCAAGTAGACATAGCGAAACAACACTAAGGGTAAAAATCAATAAATCCAGCATAGGAAACGCAACCACGGAACTATTTTTCCCGGCATCGACAAAGTTAATATTGATTTTATGTACATTTGCAACTACAATTCATTCAATACTCACTCCATAAATTACTTAAAATTTAAAATAAAATAAAAATTATTTTACAGTGGAATATAATTGATAAATTATAATATCTCTTTTATAAATTATAAGATTATTATTAATTTGATGTTTTGACCGTTGGAACTTTTAAATTTGAACTTTTAAATTTCAAATTTCATTATTTAAGGAATCAATATAAAGAACATGTTGGGTACATAGTAAAAAATTGAATCCCTATTTTGTAGAATGACCTATTGACCCAATAACATTGCAGAGTAGAGATAAAGATAAGAAAACTGTTGTTGCAGAGTAGAGATAAAGATAAGAAAACTGTTGTGAACGCTTTTAAGAGTAGCATAGTTGTATTCAATAGGAAAATTGTTGTATTTTCCGAGCTAAACTCAAACAAAACTAATTGAAAGTTACTTTTCTATCATTTCCTTTCCTATCATTTCTCGCATTAAAAATCCTTCGGAATTCTAATCCGGAAAACTCACAAACAAAGCGTGAATGAAGGTTCAATCACTGAGATTATGGAGAGCTGGAATGGCTTCTGCTTCACCACTGAATCACTTGAAAAATTGTAATGGCGATCATCGGTCATTCAATTCGGAGTTCGTGTCTCAAGTTCACTGGGAATAAGTACAATTTTTGAAGAAAAACTTGGGAAGAAATAGATAAATACTATCTGTGAAAAGGAATATTGGTGTTGTGATTCTAAACCATGTCAAATAATGAAGCAAAGCTATTCAGTAGTACATTTTACATCTGCAATTGCTATATTGTTTCACTATAGCTTTCAATTCATTTTTCCTCGTCTTCCTTCAATTTTTTCTCTTCTTTCCATTTGCTGGTGATATACTGATATTTTACTATCATTATGTATTTTTCTTCCTGCAGAAAACATTTGAAAAATGGAGCATCAAAGTTTTGGGGGCATAAACATTTTGACGCTTACAGAAAAGTTGCAGATGTAGGAATGGATAAGGACCTTGTCCGTATGCGCCACTGTTTAGCACAACTTCTGTTCTCTGGCATCTGAAGCCACATCAAATCTAATAATTCCAATCATTTTTTTCTTCTCTCCAATAAAAACATAGAGCATCGTGTACTTCCCTTTTAAGTTGTCGTATATTCAGTATTCATAAAAATAGGATTAGTATATTACCTAATAAATTCTTTATTAGTAGATTATTTTCTCTATAACCTTTACGCATGCTTGTTGATAGAGGGAATGGCGGTGGGGGGTCTAGCAGTTGCCTTCAATTGTATGAACATTTTGCTTTAAATTTTGCTTTTGTAGCCAGAGAAATGAAAGAGCGTCTATATGGATGCCAGGGAGGATTTTTCTAAATCCATAGAACTAGGACGCCGAAGACTTGAAGATAAGGACACAATGTTGTATGGTTGTATTTATGTCTAGAACCGAAACCAGCTTTCTTGAGCTTTCTGATATTGTTTTTCCGAGGATATATTTTCTAAGGCCTTATGTAGTACTCGCTGAATCTCATCCTCCTGAATCTGTTTCAACATTGACATAGAAAACATTATTTTTTTTGCTAAGAACTTACAGAAAAGAGCTAAATTGCCAATAACATCAAAAAAAATTTAAAGTAAAATGTTCATACAATTAAAGGTATGCCAAGCTCAAGAAAGCTTGTTTCAGTTCTAGACATAGATACAACCATACAACATTGTTTCCTTATCTTCAACTTCAAGTCATAAGCGTCCTAGTTCTATGGATTTAGAAAATTCCTCCCTGGCATCCATATAGATGCTCTTCCATTTCTCTGGCTACAAAAGCTCAAAACCATAAATAAATCCAGAAAGTTCCAAGTTGTATTGAAGTTTATGGAGCTATGGCCCCAAATGCAAGGGATATCAATTCATTGGATAGTAGGAAACCATCTGGGTCACTCAGACGAACAAACGCTAGCTTCTCTTCTACCCTGTGCTCATCAGATAGCAAGGAGTTGAACTCATCTACCGTGATGTCTCTCCCCAGCTCATCCATGAAGTTCACATGACCACTTGCCAGATACGGTTTATATACCTTACAAAGTGAGAAAACAAGTGAGCCCCCAAAAGCTTCCTTGAAAGACTTTAAATCTAAGCCTCTTGCCATTCTTAGAGATAGCATCACTACATCCATGGCCGTTTCGTTGGCATCATCGCGATCATCCACACAGCTTTCCACAGCTCCAACCTCCAAATTCTGAACATAACCCGTGTACTCCTTTAACTTTCTTGGCCTTGAATACCTTACTCCATTGATAAAACTAGCAGAACCAAGACCAAATCCATAAAAAGATTTGTTCTTCCAGTAGGTAAGATTATGCCTGCACTCAAAACCACTCTTGCTGTAACTACTGATTTCATAATGGTTGTAACCTGCCTCTGAAAGCATTTTTGAAGCCATTCTATAAAATTTCGCAGATTGTGTCTCAGAAGGTAGAGGGAATTCCCCTGGTGTGTACCTATAAAACGTAAATACTGAATGTCAAACCCAATAAGGCTAAAGATACTGTATTTTCACCATAATGCTGTTAGTTCACTTACAATATTCCAAACTTGGTGCCTTGTTCAACTTGCAAATCATAAACGGATACATGGGTAGGCTGTGCCTTGATGGTGAGCTGCAAACTCTCTTCCCACATTTCTAGTGTTTGGTGGGGGAGAGAAGATATGAGGTCCATACTCCAATTTTCGACCCCACATGACGCAACAATCTCAATTGCCTCATGGACCTCATCAACACCATGCGCTCTTCCACAGACCTTCAACAATTCCTGTTGAAAGGCCTGAACTCCTAATGACACTCTATTCACACCCAACTGCATAAATTCCTTCAATTTCTTACCATCAAATGTCCCAGGGTCCATTTCCATAGATATTTCAGCACCAGAGCTCAACCCGAATTTCGAACTCAATGTCTCGAGGACCGAAGAAACAAGCTTTGGAGGCACAAGTGAAGGCGTGCCACCTCCAAAGAAAACAGTCCTGAGAGCAGGGTGCTGCTTGAAATCCAATTGGGTTGCTGAGATTTCGCGAGAGAGGACTTGGATGTAATTAAGAATCCGTGGGTCGTCATCGGACTGGGTCGAAGAAGACCCGAGAGCGACGATTGGGAAGTCACAGTAGTGGCAGCGTTTGCGGCAGAAAGGGAGGTGGAGGTAAGCTGAAGTTGGAAGGGGAATTGTGGTGCTTGTCGGGTTGGATGAGGCATTTTGGCAAACAGATGGTGGGGGAGTTTGTGCGACTGCAGTGGAAATTTTAAGAGAAGACAGCTTTTGTAGTTTGGGTTTGCTGGGGAAGCTAATCAAAATCGGAGTAAGGGTTGATCTCAGCATTTTTGGGTAGTGAGCTTAATCAAAGGAATAAAACTTATGCGGGTCTCGGCTTCCTTCTTTTTCCCTCTTTTCCTTTTTGTATATCACTCTAAATTTTATTTTATTTTACTTTTATCTTGCTTTTCTCAAATTTTTTTTTTTTTTGCATTTTTAGTTGGTTCTGCGTTGGTGAGTTTGAAGGGATGAAAAAAGAAAGCATAAGATGATAAGAGATGAAAATGTATTATAATTTTCCTTTGTCATATTTGTGAGTTTTAAAAATAAAGAAAATGAATGAGATTTTAATTATATTTTCATTTGTTTGTAAGTTAGAAGAAGGAAAGGGAAGATAAATTTTTTTTCAAATACACTATTACTATATTACCCTTATATATTAATGTAATAAATGACATTATTTATTTTGAAAGGTTAGTCTAGGTAATATAAAATATCTAATTTTCCCATCTTTTCCTATGCCTTTAAATCCTCTCATTTTTGGGGGAAAGTTTTAAGCCAAAAATAAAATTAACTTGACCTCAAAATCTCTTTTTTTTCTTTTTAAAAAAACTCACAAACATAAGATTTTGATGAATTTTAATTATTTTCCCTTAACTTTTCCTTAAAAAAAGACTTACAAACACAGTAAAGTCACTAAATACAAATTCCTTTGCATAATTATGCTCTATAGATCCTCATTCATAAAGTAGCTAGCAGATTAAACAAAATTTAGGTTTATTTAGAATGATTATCTTTTCCTAAGAAACAAAATATCTCCCACGTCAGTATATTGATGAACAAATTGCTTCAACGTAGTCTTCGGCCCCACGTAAAAGCTAAGGTGGAGTATGCCACATCAGCAAATTATAAAATAGTTGTAGAATAAGGTAGTGTTTGATTGCATCTTAATGCATCTTAATAGCCCACCTCTTGATGTATCTTAACAGCTCACGTCTTTGTATTAAAAGGTGGTCTGAATAGTTTAGACTCATATTTGTATCTTAACTATTCAGAGAACCTCTTAATATAAAAATGTGAGTTGTTAAGATGTATTAAGAGGTGAACTGTTAATATGCATTAAGATGCAATCAAACATCACCTAAGTTATGTCTCTAGCATTATTCTGAAAGTCCAATAATAATCTAGAAGGAGGGGTTGAATAGATTATCACTGTTTAAAAATTAGCTTTGGCCTTTTTGAGTTTTAGTGGATTTTAAGAAATTAATAAGCAGATTAAAATTCAATCACACAATGCACAAATATTTATCTGGTTCACAACATACAGCTCGGGTATGTTGCTACGTCCAGTCTCAAGTTCCTCTCCAGGACTTGAGATCCTATTACTCCCTGTAATAAATACTCCTTCAATAGGCGGAGAAGCCTTTACAAAGTTTTAAAGATAAACTTACAACTATCCACAACTAACTATCTTGGACAGCGAACTCCCAGCTCCTTCCTCAAGCTTAGTTGAATCTTCTTTTGAGCTTAGAACTATTCTATACCTTGGTCTTGAAACAACAATCTCTTTCTCACCTCACAAGTACACTAGAGACCCAACTCCCAGCTGACCTCTCTAACACTCTGGTCTTGGTCAAAGAATTCTTGCCTTTCTCACAAGTATAAAATAAATTAACTCAACCTTTTTCTTTTTACAAAAAGTTTATTTGAATATTTGCTTCTAATAGTAAGCAGATAAAATTATAGAACATATACTTCTCAGATAAGCAGATATAGAATTTAAGTATATGATAAAAGTTCAAAAACTTTTATGTGATGTGCTTTTGTGAAAACAGATAAAAGATTTAAGCACTAAAGATTTTCTTTTTCTTTAATAAAGAATATTTTTCTATGGATTAAGAAAATGATTTTTCTTTATAAAGAGTGTGTTTCTATGGTTTTAAATAAATGCAACTTTGAATTTAAATAACCACACACACTTATATAATGCAACAATAATTTATGAACAATTATATGAGCAGTATATTTAATGATAGTTTATCAAGTATAATGATATGATCAATTTAGATAATACTCCTATTGGTAAGTTGAAATGTATAGAAAAGCGTCCTATTTATAGGATTTTTGAGGTTAGGGCAAAGCCGTAATTTTGGAAATCCATTTTTGAAATAGAAGGTCCGAATTGTATGATTTCAAAAAGAAGGCCTCGGATAGCATTTAATATGCCGGATGAAGAATTGATTTGGCCCAACTTTTTTGTTTACTACATGTGAGACATCACATTTGTTTTGCCAACTTTGTTTTCAACTTATGACTCATAACCTTGCCCAACATTTAATTTGTACAACAAAGGCCTAAGTCTTTATATTTAGGCATATAACTTATCCCTCCAATTTGCAACAAATAAGCATACACTCTGCACATATACCAACACAAGCACTACACATTCATGTCACACTCCCATGCACACACACATATTCGGCACACACACCATGCACACACACGGATTCTATATATATGTATATATATATATATATATTATATAATATACTATATAATATATTTTAGAAATACTTTTTGCCCATAAAAGAATTTGAAAATTATTTTCAAAATGAAATAGGAATCTCCTTGCCTTAGAAAATGTTACTATATGAACTCATTTTATTAACACTTGATATTAGATTTATCAAGGTCATAAAATAAATTCAAGAGAAGTTTTAGAAAATAAATATTTTTGGTCAAA
Source organism: Panax stipuleanatus (assembly GCA_020205555.1). Taxonomy (NCBI): domain Eukaryota; kingdom Viridiplantae; phylum Streptophyta; class Magnoliopsida; order Apiales; family Araliaceae; genus Panax; species Panax stipuleanatus. Next base: position 32,463,899 of record CM035119.1, on the reverse strand, counting down.
ATATTTGAGGTAGTTAAAATCAAGTCTTAATATTTTTAATCCTATGGAGATGATTCTACCCTTTTGACCTATTAACCTAATTTGTTATCGTCAAAATAAAATACTTAGATTTGGAGACCTATCAATCTCCCCCTTTTTGATGATGATAAAAAGTAAAAAATATTTGGCTTTTAGAACTCCCCTTAATTCATGATGCTCCCCCTTAGATCATGAATCAGGTTTTTAAAAGAAATTTAAAATTTTGAAAAACCAACAGATGGATATACCAACCATCCAGGCAGTTATATAGCAGTTATATATGGTATGCAAACCATTCAACCCATCCAGATAGTTATGATAGATATATCCAGTATGCAGATTATATCTAACATACAAACCATCCAACATATCCAGACAGACAATTATAGCAGTTATATCCTGTCAATCTCATCCAATCCATCCAGGCAGTTATAACAATTATAACTAGCAGACTCATTCCTGCTATAACAGTTATAACCTGATATTTTTCTTAAGCCCAGCAGACTCAGACTTAAGCCAGCAGACTCATTTCTGCTATAATCTAATATTTTTCTTCTCCCCCTTTGTCATTAACAAAAATGGAGGGGTAAAGAAAAGATGCCAAAGGACCTGCAGAAACTGTTAGTTTCAATATCTACTTGCAAGTCAGAATAATGAGCAAACATATAATAGATAGTCCTAATTATCAGTATGTTAGTATGTTTATACAGTCATCCTGAATAGTTAGTTAATTATATAACAAGGTTCATACCAAGGTTTGTGAGATGGGGATCAGTGGGGCTTTGATAAGTATGATCAGGCTGTGCAGAGCTGGTTGTGGCAGTAAAATTATAGGGAGGAATTGATACTTTGTGGTGCTCCATCAACGCACTCATCATGTCTTGTAAATGATGCACAGATAACTGTAAAGCCTCTAACTGAATCATAATTTCAGATTGATTCTTCAAACATAGCTGATTCATACTATTTAGAGAATCAATTTGGGACAGTAGGTTTAAATGTGTCTCAATATGGTCAGTGTCATTTGGTTGAAAAATAATCAAAGGCTTAGGGGGAAGGTTCAAGTGTGACACAATATTGCTATTGTGAACCATTTGAGCCTTATGAAAATGAACAGGTATGCCCAGATGTATGAAAATTCTAGTCAACAAAAGTCCATATCCCATGCAGTTGTTAGAATGGTAGAATTCAAAAGATGTCAAGAGAAAATATGGCAGACTATATTGCATACACTTAGTCAAAACACATTTCATGAGTTCTATGTCAAATGGACTCAACAGTTTGTCATTTCTGGCAGGCATGAAATTGTGTCTCAGAATTTTTTGCAAAAACTGACACTCAGCAGTGAAGTAATCAAGATGCACTTTTCATGGATATTCAAACAAGTTGGCAGGCACAAGTTGATCAGTGGTGAGTGAAAGATTGTGTTTAAAAGTAAGACATTCAGTAGTAGAAATTCCTATGGGAGAAGTGTATTCATTAATCTTTGGATAATCTAAGAACTCATTTCTGAGACTAAGGGCATGTAAAAGAAGTATTTCATCTATCACATAATCTTGGCCTTGGATGCAGGTTTTAATACAAGACAAGAAACCAGTTGAATCATGAACAAATGACATGTGAGCATAGAATTCAGCAATCAAACTAGGAAATATTTCTCTATTTGTGAAAGAAATAAGACAATCCCATCCTATACTTGTTATTTTTTCTAACAGATTTGGAAAACTGTAGAAAGAAGTCCCTACCCCAGGAAGCAAGTTATGTCTCATGTGTTCATATTTGTTTTTGGCAGTAAGAGTAAGAAGCATAGGGGTATAAATATCAGGGTGTGACTCAGAAAGCATTTCTAGTTTCTTTCTTTTTGAAGAATAGATAGGAGGCATGTTTTGAAAGACAGTGAATGCAGAAAAAATAGAAGTTTAAAGACTGCAGAAAAGTAGAAGTAGTTTGAAGTAGAAGAAGTTTGAAGTTAAAGTTTTTGAAAAACTATCATTTTATAGAAAAAGTTCATTTTTTAAAATTCAGTTTAAACAATATGACATGACTTGAATGTAAAAACTAAACAGTTCTCAAGTGATGACTGTGCACTGTGAGTAGTGAGGGACATGCATGCTTAGAACTGTTAGCAGATTTAGACCATTTATCAGTTTCCTCCTCTCTTTTTTTTAAAACAATAAATGGGTAGGAATGATAGATTAGACTAAGTCAGTTCCCTTTTTTTTTTGAAAAATAATAACCCAGAAGTCCAATAAGAAGACATAAAGAACATTTCAGAAATATGCAGGTTATTGACATAACAGGTATGGTCCAATATCAAATAAAGAGATATGCTATCATTACTTATCGGCCCATATCAGACTATAGCAAATTAATACAGAGATACAACCAGTCAATGTTACATAACACTAACATGTTGTCATTGCTCGATGCCCATATCAAAATATAGTGAGTCAACATAGAGATTCAACAAGCCAGTGTTACATAATACTGATATAGCACATGATCTCTATAACACTGATATATTACACATGATCTCAACATATAACCTAATTCAGATAGACAATAAAATTACAGAATTTAGACATGAAAGTTATCATTTTCACCCAATGTCTATATTCACATAGACAACCAAATTCCATAACATAAGCATGAGACTCATTTTTATCACCCAATAATCTTCACAGTTAATCAGAGAGAGAAAAAAAAGGATTACCTGAGCACAACTATTCACAATGCTAAGCAGCTTTCAGTTTTATCCACAGTATAGCACATGTGCATCAGTAGAAGAAATTACACTCACATATACAAATAGTTTGTATATTAAACATACAGAAATTCCAGACTTACATATTCTTGACAAAGGAACCATATATATATATATATATATATATATATATATATATATATATATAGTATACATATTACTCACACACACATATATATATATATATATATATATAAGTAACTTCTGATAAAACAAGCACATATATATGTAATTGTTAAATTATTTGTATATTTTAGGGTTTCAAAAAGTGTGTGTGTATATATATATATAGACGGAAAAAAAAAATTGTTTACAAAAATTAGGGTTTAACAGAATTTTCAGAAAAGAAAATTAGGGTCAAAAATTTCAGAGACAAACTTTAGATAGAAAACATTTTAGGGTTTCGAACATATATTTATCAATCAAGAACTTATCAGTTTTGAACTGATATTTACAAATATATATTAATACCGAGAAACACTTTTCCCCCTTTTCAAGTAGGAACTAGGGTTTCATACACATTTATACTTATAAAATAATTTTTAAAGATATATATATATCTATGTAAGAAAATTAAAAAGAAATTTATTAGAAATTAGAAAGTTCCCTTTTGTTTAAATATATATACGGGCCCGTAAGAAATTTTATCTAAAAATAGATTTTGTATGGATCTAGGGTTTTTAGAAATAAACATATATATATATATATATATAATAAATTATAAACAGAAGGGGAAGAAGAAGAAAAACAGAAAAGAGACATATCTAGGGTTTCAAAAACAAACACAATTTTTTTAAGAAATTGTTTCAGAGAAAAATACACAGAAGAGGAAAAGGAAAGAACATATAATAATTTTTTTTAAATCGAATCTTATAAAACAATCGGTGAACAAATTATATATGTATATAAATTTTTAATATATATATATATATATAATAAATTATAGATCTAGGGTTTAAAGTCTTTAAAGAACACAAAGATTAAAAAATTTCTTTTGAGAAACATAATCAAACCCAGAAACATATCGATGAACATAATATATATATGATACTTATATAAACTCGAAACAGATTATAGATCTAGGGTTTTAAAAACTTTAAGAGCATAAAAAATTTCAGAATCATATAAACACGAAGAAAAAAAAAATCGGTAGAAATGTTACCAAGATAAAGAAGATTCAATTTAATGAAAGGAAGAGACGGAAAACTAACTTGGATCACTCAATTTTGGCTGATAAAAGGTTAGGGTTTGAGAGAGTTGAGAGAATTCGAGAGATAGAGATAGAGAGAAGGGAGAGAGCGGGCAGAGGTGAGAGAAGAAAGAGAGAGTTGAAAATAAAATCAGATTTTTGGTTTTTATATTTAGGTTAATTAGAGTGATCGTGTGGCTGGGGTTTGGTCAGAGATTTGATCAATGGTGGAGATAAAACGGGCATTTGAAATGGATCGGCTGACCGTTTGACTTCAATCGGATGATTGTGATTGATTTGTGCTTTTCTTTTGTTGATCGAACGGTTGTTGAGTATGATCCGTGTGCGTTGATTTGTTGGCTTCTGATTGGTTGGTTTCTATAGGCGCGGATTGTGCTTTATGTTGACCGTTGGATGCTTTTGTTGCTGGACGACTCAGATCAGATCAGTTATATAATTATATAATAAATGTTATAAAATATAATTTTTGATATAATTAATAATAAAAAGCTAAAATATTTATATTAAAATCTATAAAATAATAATTTTTCATTATTATGTATATCTGTAAATTTTTAATAAAATATTTATAATAATATAATTTTCTGATAATTAAGAGAGATTATACATATGAAGTTTTAATGAATAAAATGCATATTTAAATATATTAACATATAAAAATAAATAAATTATATATATATTCATATGTATAATTATGAGTTTATATATAAAAATTAATATTAATAATGTGATTGAATATATGTTAGAGAATAATATGATAAAAGGATAAAACTAATAATATTTATGTTAGTATAATTTTTTTTGATAAATAATGTGTAATTGAGAAAGATTATAAATATAAAATCTTAATATATAAAAAATACATACTTAATTAAATAATATAAGTATATATAAAAGAACAACTGTATTATATATATTCAACATTATGTGTATATATGTATATATAAATTAACAATGTATATATGTTAAAATATAATAGAAAGAAAATTAGTAATATTAATAAATTTGACTATACAACTTAAAAATATTTATATTTATATATATTACTAGAAAAAGTAATAAAATAGAATTTAACTAAGAGAAAGATTTAATATTTTATGAGATGATATCTAACATTCCCAAATCTAAACGTAATTTGCAAAATCTATCAGAACTTAGTGGTTTAGTAAATATATCAGCGATATTTAATTCTGTGTCAATATGTTCTAGTTTAATAATACCATTGTTTACATGATCCTGTAAGAAATGGTGTCTAACATCAATGTGTTTTGATCTAGCATGTAATACGGTATTTTTACTTAAGTTAATAGTGCTTATATTATCACATAAGATTGACACACAGTTAAATTTTATATTGTAATCGGCAAGGGTCTGTTTCATCCACAATATCTGTGCACAACATCGTGCAACAGCTATATATTCGGCTTCAGTGGTTGAAATAGATACCGAGTTTTGTTTCTTAGAAAACCAGAAAACTAAACATCCGCCTAAGAACTAACAAGTGCGACTTGTGCTTTTTCGATCAACATGATGACCGACATAGTCAGAGTCAGAAAAACACACAAGGTCAAATGGTTGACCTTTTGGATACCATAGACCTAAGTCTGTAGTTCCTTTAAGATATCAAAACATTCTTTTTACTGCAACCAAATGAGATTCTTTAGGGTTTTCTTGGAATCTAGCACATTTACAGACACTGAACATGATGTCAGGTCGACTAGCTGTGATGTAAAGGAGACTGCCAATCATTCCTCGATACTTCTTTGTGTCAACACTTTTTTCATTTTCATCAACAGTTAGTTTATTAGTAGTTGACATAGGAGTATTAAGAGGTTTTACAGACTCTAGACCAAATTTCTTAATCATTTCTTTGCAATATTTGGATTGAGAGATGTGAATATCTTTTTCTCCTTGCTTGATTTGTAGTCCTAGGAAGAACTTCAATTCTCCCATCATGCTCATTTCAAATTCCTTACTCATGCTTTCTCAGAACTCATTACACATAGTCATGTTAGTAGATCCAAAAATGATGTCATCAACATATATTTGTAAAATAAGAATTGATAAGTAGGTTTTATACCTACGAATCGGTACCATTTAGACCTATGACATTGCTACTTTAAGTATGTTTTAGGATCTTTTCATGCATGTTTGTGGGTTTAGTGTGCAGGATTTAAGTGGGCTAAAGAAATGGACAAAAGGGGCAGATTATAAGGCAAAAATGGGTTGAACCTTGAGTACACGCGCCGGGGCGAAGTTGCAAGCATAAAGACTCGCCGAGGGTGCAGCTGTAATACCCGAGAATTTCCATATATTATTAAATAAATATATTAATGGAAATGAGAATTTATTAAAATATAAATGATTTTGTGTTATGAAAATGATTAATTCAATTATATTAAATTGAATAATTATAATAATTAAAAAATTGATGGAGTTTGCGATAAACTAGTCGATAGCCTTGTGTGGCACAGTGACGTAATATAAGAATGATTATATTAATTTAAGCGAATAATTAATCTATATTAATTGTTATTGTAGAATATTAATTAATTGTTATCGTAGAATATTAAATAATTGTTGTGGAATATTAACTGTAATTGATTAATAATATGCGATTATTATTATTGCAAGAAATATAATAATAATAAACCACTTGTTTATAATTGTGCTGAGATTTATATTTGTTAATGTGATAATTAATCATATGATTATTAATTTGGTGTAATTAATAATCAATGAGGAATAGATTAGTTAATATTATTGTTAATTAATCAATGAGATAAATAATTTATTTATTTGACAAATAAGTAAGTTATTAATATAATAAGATTATATTAATTGTTATGTGCAAGTATATTTAAACTATACTATATGATTGTACATAGTAAAACTATGTGTTTTGATACTTGAGGTGTAAACATGCATAATAATGCTACTTTTGTGACATTAGCATGTGTGGGTATTCATACAATAAAGTTTCTTATTAGATATGAAAGGTAGTGTGACACTAGTATATAAATAATTAATAAATTTCCTTCATTCATTGAATAAGGCAAGATGTGTTGTGACATTAAAATAGCCTATGTAACAATGTGAATATACATTAAAGTGAAACATCATGAATATATTGTAAATAATTATTGAATTAATAGAATTTAATAATGAATGAGATAATGTAATATGGTAATATTTGATTTGAATTATATCCGGTAAAAACAAATGTGCATGGATTATATGTGTGTAAATTACAGTATGTGAATTACATTGTGACATTTTAATTACAACCTAAGAATGTATTATACAAATACAACTTGGATATATATATATATATATATATATATATATGAAATGTGCATATTAAAACAAGTATTGTATATATATATATCAATATTGCCAAAATGCTGAGATTTGCTTTGCTAGTCACTCTCCCAGCCACGTGAAATGCATCATGAAGCTAGCTCCCTATAACCTTAAAACTCAGCAAACCTTCATAGCAATCATTCAATGGGGTGTGGGCATTATGATGACCTTCAACAACTATCTACCAACTTCTTCTTATCTAGCATGCAATTCAAACATACGTTAGTTTATGTTGAGAGTTAGAAGCATGGACTGTGTTTTGATTTTTCCTATAAATGAAGCATCTCTCCTTCACATTTCATTTTGCTGAGATTTTGCTTGAGTTTGATAAGTTGAGAGCTAATATATAGACATCAGTGTAGTATTCTGAGAAGTGGAGAATTCAAATTCCATTAACAGAGGTATAATCCCATTTCTGTATTCTTCATTCTTGGTTTCTGTCAAAAATTTATATTCTTGAAATTCTCTGTCAAAGTAAGCTTCTGGATTATGGATGCAATTCATGCTAATTGAATTGTAGGAAGTTGTGTAGTTGTTATATGGACTTGTATACATGTTGGGATTACAAAATAGCTTCCTTGTTTTTTCCTTTTCATTTTCTGTTTCTGTTGCTATGATTTCTTAGATTCTTAATTATGTGGAATTAAAGTGTAATTGGGTTATATAATGATTGTTTAAGTGTTATATGAACTAATGAGCATGTTAGTAAGCAATGTGGTGTGATTACAATCAAATTCGTAGTGTAATTTCTATGTTGGGCTGGGTTTTTACCGTTTTCTGGAACTGTCTGCCGTTGGCTGGGAGCCGGCGCAGCTGCGCCAATTTTACACTGGGCAGCTGCTCAGCTGCGCCAGCAGCCAGCAACAATTCCCTGCTTTCTGCTTAAATCTGCTAAGTGTTAGGTTATTTACATGGCTTAGATGAGCATGCTAATGGGTCTAACATACTTATATCAGTATATGGAGATAGCGTAAACACGCTTTGGCTATGATTACATGCAAGGATTATGAAACAACATATAGTGTTGAAGTCAACTTAAAGTTTCATGAACGAACGTTAACATATATGAAGCATGTTAATATTCTGACTTTCGAGACACGTTTGTATGACCTAGAAACACATGGAATGCATATTGACTTAAGTATATATGTATCGTGATATGATATGAACATGTGAACCCAACTAGTGCACCTTTCTAACAAAAATACAAGTTTTGAAGGTTGATATTGACATGTAAAGACCATATATACATTATGACTTTTCGAGCATGTTTATAAGGCCTTGAAATGCATGAAAAGCATGTTGACTTGCTTATATATGTTTCATAGTATGACATGAGCATGTGGACTTCATTTGTGAACTTTACTAAGTAAAAGTGTAAGTTTGAAACGTAAATCTTGACATTTTATATCGAAGCCGAGATTCTAAAAATTTTGGACATGTTTGGTAGTGCTCATAACCTCATTAAAATGTCATAAACATACACATACCATGTTAGATGTCATGAAAACTAATTGAGCACAAGTAAAGCATGAATTAAGTGAAGTAACAATACTAGACATGTGTATATGAAGTAGAAACTTGCAAGCATGTCTAAAATGTGATCACTTTACATGTTTACATGACAAGCATGATAACTTACGGGAACTCATGGCATCGCTTGACCCTAAGTCGTTAGAAATCATGATTTAGAACTTTAGCATGTATGATTGAACTTGGAAAAGTTGAACGAACATAGAGAGACTCTTTAACATGTATATATGCTATGTGATATCATATGTTGATACTTGAAACCGATTTTGACGGTTAACTTACTATAAAGCTACAACTTGCTAAATAGAGTATGTTTGCTATTTGTTGTGATTCTTATGCGATATTAATATGAGAATAAGTTTAAACCCAACAGAGGAACGTTAAGAATAGAAGTTATATTAATATATAACTGAGTAGCTAGGCTAAGACTTAACTTGTGTTGGTCGTATGTCCAAGATGAGATATAATGTTGAACTATATGACTAATGGATATCGTATATACGTAACTATATTACGATAGAAATTTGAAAGCGTTGGCTAGCTTTACGTGAGTAAACTACGCATAAGGCAAGTATCCTAAACCCTTGCACTACTTTATTCAATGGATATCGTAAGCAAGTATCTAAACCTTATCTCTTTGGATGCAAGTATTCTATCCTTGTATATTGCGAACCAGTTTCCTACTTTGAATTGAATTAACATACTTGAACTCTTATTTCAATAAAGCTATTATTCATGTTGAACTTAGTATTGTTCTTGAATATTATGAAAGTGTCTATGCCATTTGATTCGGCTAGACTTATATTATTGAAAAGCGACCCAAACCAATCGATTGGTGCGGGATCTTGTATTTGACTGAGAAGAACAACCTTCTTTGAAGGGAATATATAATTGTCGGAGAACCGACGTGCACACTTGAGTATGATTGATTGTTATGCATAACGATGGTACTTTAGGCTGATCACCTGTTGTACCTATTTTTGTTTGATTTTCAGTTTATTACTGTCAATTCTAGTAAAAGTTCATAGTCCTTAGTGACTGCTCAGTATTCAGTTATCTTGAAATCTTGAATTGATTTATTATTGAATCACATTGATATTATTCTGTCCTTAGCGACTGTTATTGAAAACTGTTGATATTCTTGTTATCCTTGAACTGTCAAACCTTGTTATACCCTTTCGAGAATTGAGAATTATATCACTTACCCTTATTGTATATTACTTGCTGGGCAATTTGTGCTCATTCTTACTTTCCCTAAAATATTTTAGTTAAAGCAGAGCATGGCGAACCTTCGGACGTTGATAAGGGCAAGGGCAAGGCTACCAACTAGCTTGTCTCTTTTATGTTATTAAATATTTTAATGTTATATTAAGATGATGTAGTAAGACTGGATTTGATTATGTTTAAGCTTAAGTTAGATTATGTAATAAGTTGTTAATTGATATTAGTATGTAATCTATTAAGTACTGTAGGTTGCGAGACTTGGGAGAATAATTATAATAAATCGTTGTATATTATTCTAAATTAGATATTCTGCTGTGAATGTGTGATTTTAGTTATTATTGTATTACCATGAGCACGTGACGAACCGAATTTGAGCGACCAAGTGGCGGTCTTGGAATTTGGGGGCGTCACAGGTTGGTATCAGAGTCGTAGTTATAAACCTTAGGAACGAGTGTCCTTAGACTATAACTTAGGCGAACTTAGAAGTTAGGAAGGAGATAAAACTCATGTAGAGTTTTCCTTGAGAGACTTAATGTGTTATGAAATGTAACTTCATTTTATACAATGAACTTATGTTTTGTTTAACATTCTAATGGAGTTGCTGTTTCTTGTCTTGTGTTTGTGATTATAGATGGCAGATTTGGGAGTACCCGCTAGAGTGGCTGAGGATGAGCCCAGGGATATACATGTAGTATACGAGGCACCTCTAGAGGCTACACCAGTGCAGGCTGTTGCACCGTCTGAGTCTAACGACGAGGACGAGATTGAGATAGAGTCTGATCCAGAGGAGGAGCCGATGGAGGAAGATCCGATGGGGGATGAGCCAGTAGAGGACTCTGATGAGGCTACTGTAGAGGAGCAGATGTTAGGCGAGTATGAGGAGCGGATCCTAGAGTTAGACTGCAAAGTACAAGAGCTAGAGGAAGAGTCCAAAGAGAGAGAGTCTGAGTTCCAGAAGCTGAGGGACGAAGACCACCAGAGGAAGCTGGCCATGCAGGAGTTAGAGGTGGAGATTGCCTACCGTAGGGAGGTAGGGATCCAGATGGGGACTATGTTCCATAGGTCGGTGGCAAGAAATGTAGATCTGGCAGGGAAGCTGGAAGAAGTAGAACAGAGAGAATTGAGTGAGAAGACTGAGAAAGAGGCACTCCGTACTCAGCTAGAGTTGGAGGTGATGGATAGGATACACTTCGAGGAGAAGTGGGAAGCGGCCAATGAGAGAGCTGACGACCTAGAGGACATGGTCAGATGTAAGAAGAGAAAGATGAACAAGATGGGGTATGTGTTCCGTTCAGCTTTTGAGAGGGTGATTGATGGTGTGTACCACTACCCGGCAGAACAGGGACAGACTCTACATACTTTGAGCCGAGAGCTAGTTGCGTATATAGCACAGTTGGAGTACAAGAGCGCAGTGGAGCGCGGGATGATGGGATGAGATTCTCTTAGTCAGTCTAGTAGTAGTTAGTAGCATTTATCTTTATGTGTTGTACATTCTATGTTGTAATCCCGATCTTTTGTGTAAGATGTGGGATAGTGATGTAAACCCCGTGTTAGCTTTTGTTAGAGGGGTAGTATGGTAGTAGGTTGGTATATTCCCCGTCTTTTGTGATATTAGGGGATATACGTGATGACATTTATAGCAGTATGCTAGGATAATCATGTAATGAAATGAAATGGCATATGAATATAAATGAAGTTTATTTCAGAAATGTGTTATAAATTTATTCTTTTAGTATTAAAAGAAATACTTAAGTAATATACTTGAATAATAATAAAATGAAAATTTGTGTTGCAGATAATGCCGCCCAGACGTAGATTGACTGCACCTGAGGAGTCAGTGAATAATGAGAGGGAACAAGTAGACCCGATTCAGAAACTGGTAGACCTGTTAGGAGAGGCATTAAGGGGAAGGAACAATGAACCTGTTCGCCCAAACCCTCAGGATGTGCCAGTAACAACCTTTAAAGACTTTAAGAGTGTAGGACCCCTGGAATTCGAGGGAACTACCGACCCCATCGTTGCACAAACGTGGATCAAGGAGATCGAAAAAGCTTTCACTATAGCTCGAGTAGGCGAAGATCAGAAGACAGTATTTGCCATATACATGATGAGAGAAGAAGCGAACTACTGGTGGGAGGCTAATCAACAAAGAGCTGGAGAAGGGATAATAGCTTGGGATAAGTCTAAGACGCTGTTCTTCGAGAATTACTTCCCCAAGAGTATGAAGAATCGGATGGAGGTGAAGTTCTTAGAACTAAAACAAGGTGACATGACGGTGGCGCAATACACAGCTAAGTTTAACGAACTAGTGCGATTTGCGGAGCACCAAGTTGGGGATGAAGAGAGGAAGGCTAGATGCTTCGAACAAGGGTTGAAGCCGTGGCTGTTCAATAAGGTATTAGTTCTTCAAATTGATTCCTTTGCAACATTAATGGAGACGGCAATCATTGCGAAAGGTGGCAGTGAGGCCTTAAGTCTGTATAACAAGGAGAAGAAAGGAAAGAATACTGGAGGAGAGAACCGTACCAGTGGAAGCAGTAGCGGAGGAAGTAATTTGGGAAAGAGAAAATGGGAGAATAACAACAACAACAACAAAAACAACAAAAATCAATCAGGGAATTTTCGTGGAGGTTTCAAGAAAAGGGCTGAAGGATGCCCAAAGTGTGGGTAGAATCACCAGGGCGAGTGCTGGAAGGGATGTGGCGCTTGCTACAACTGCGGACAGGAAGGGTACATCTCGCCCAACTGCCCAAAACCAAAGAAGATACAAGGATGCTTTGCGTGTGGCTCGACGGAGCACCGAATTAAGGACTGCCCAAAGAAGGGAAGTGGCGGGGGTAGCAATCAGCAAGGAGGCAACAAGCTGATGATCAGCGGGCTGGCACAATCCAACCGCCCAACCACCAGAACCTTTAATATGACCGTCCAGGATGTCGTGGCTGCGAAGGACGTGGTGTTAGGTATAATCCCAATCAATGATATAAATGCTTATGTATTATTTGATTCGGGTGCCACCTGTTCTTTTATATTTGAAGAATTTGCTAGTAAACTTAGTACACCCCGAGAACGATTAAAAAATCCTTCGATCATAGAAGTTGCTAATAAGGAAGTGATCCCTGTAGAATACGTTTATCGAGATTGTTGCGCAAACATTAGAGAACATGAACTGAGCGTAGACTTGATTCCTATTAGACTGGGAGAATTTAACGTAATACTGGGGATGGATTGGTTGTATAACCATGCAGCGATTATTGACTGTCAGAACAAGTGTGTGAACCTTCAGACTCCGAATAAGTCTAAGGTAGTGTTTTATGGTAGCTCATCGCTTAAGCAATCGTGTTACGTTACGATGATGCAGGCCAATAAATTGTTAAGGAAAGGATGTGTAAGTTATTTAGCTTACATCATTGATACGCGAAAGAAGGGAGTAGAAATTAAGGATATATCCATAGTAAATGAATTTCAAGATGTGTTTTTGGACGATCTGCCTGGTCTTCCGCCAGACAGAGAAATCGAATTCGTAATAGACTTAGCACCAGGAACGGCACCAATTTTGAAATCTCCATATCTCATGGCGCCAGTAAAAATGAAGGAATTGATGATACAATTGCAAGAATTGTTGGATAAGGGTTACATTAGACCGAGTGTGTCCCCTTGGGGAGCACCAGTACTATTCGTTAAGAAGAAGGACGGGTCGATGAGGCTCTGTATCGATTATCGAGAATTGAACAGAGTAACGATCAAGAACCGATATCCGCTACCAAGGATAGAATACTTATTTGATCAACTAAAGGGAGCAAAGTGTTTCTCAAAAATCGACCTACGAACAGGATATCATCAACTGAAAGTGAGGGATGAGGACATACCAAAGACTGCATTTCAAACCCGTTATAGACACTACGAGGTTTTGGTAATGTCATTTGGATTTACTAATGCTCCAGCAGCATTTATGGACTTGATGAACCGAGTTTTCAAGCCATACTTGGATAAATTTGTAGTGGTTTTTATCGATGACATTTTGATCTACTCGAAGACAGAGGAAGAACACGCCAAACATCTGAAGATTATTTTGGAGGCACTAAGGAAGGAGAAGATGTATGCGAAATTTTCTAAGTGCGAATTTTGGATGGAGAAGGTTCAATTCTTAGGCCACGTGGTGGATAAGAATGGAATCGCTGTAGACCCTGCAAAGGTTGAAGCAGTAAGTAATTGGGAACAACCGAGAACACCGACGGAGGTGAGAAGCTTTTTAGGGTTAGCTGGGTACTATCGAAGATTCATCCAAGATTTTTCTAAGATAGCAACCCCATTGACCAATTTGACTAGAAAGAAGGTGAAATTTGTATGGACCGACAAATGCGAAGAAAGTTTTCAAGAACTGAAAAGGAGATTGAGCGAAGCACCTGTGTTATCATTACCAGATGATACGAGAAATTTTGTGGTGTATAGTGATGCATTGCACAAGGGACTTGGCTGTGTGCTTATGCAGCACGACAAGGTCATTGCATATGCATCATGACAATTGAAGGATTACGAAAAATGATACCCTACTCACGACTTAGAGTTAGCGGCAGTAGTTTTTGCGTTAAAGATATGGAGGCATTATTTGTACGGAGAGAAATGTGAGATATACACGGACCACAAAAGTCTAAAATATATCTTCACACAGAAGGAGCTAAATATGCGTCAGAGGAGGTGGTTAGAATTAATCAAAGATTATGACTGTGATATTCTTTATCACCCGGGTAAGGTAAATGTGGTTGTCGACGCTCTGAACAGGAAAGGAAGGGAGAAGTTGTTTAATTTGACGACTCAAGAAGAATTGATAAGAGAGATGGAGAAATTGGAGATAGAAGTGAAAGGACCAGAAAAGTCTGGTGAGAAGTTAATTGTAATGGAAGCTCATCCGACATTGTTGGATAGAGTAAAGGAAGCCCAGGAAAAGGATGAAGAGTGTGTGAAAATTCGAAAGAGGATCACAAAAATGAGGAAGAAAAATTTCAAATGGATAAAGACGGTATCTTAAGATTCGAAGGAAGAGTGTGGGTACCAGCGGTAACCGAGTTGAGGGAAGAGATTTTGCACGAGGCACACAATACGACATATTCCGTTCATCTGGGAGGCACAAAGATGTATCGAGATCTAAGGCAACATTTTTGGTGGCCCAATTTGAAACGGGAAGTCGTAGAGTGCGTCAGTAGATGTTTGACTTGCCAACGCGTTAAAGCAGAGCATCAACGGCTGAGTGGTTTACTACAACCGTTAGAAATACCAGAGTGGAAATGGGAGCATATTACCATAGACTACATGGTAGGACTTCCAGTTACGCAGAAAGGTTATGATGCTATTTGGGTTATCGTGGATCGACTAACGAAGACGCACATTTTCTACCAATCAAGATCCGCTACAGTTTGAACCAATTAGCAAGTCTGTACGTAAAGGAGATTGTTTCACAATATGGAGTGCCGGTATCTATTGTCTCTGATTGAGATCCGCGCTTCACGTCCAATTTTTGGAAGAGTTTGCAAGAGAGAATGGGAACACAGTTGAGGTTGAGTACTGTTTACCATCCTCAGACCGACGGGCAGAGTGAGCGAACGATACAAACGCTGGAGGACATGCTTAGGACTTGCGTGATGGATTTCAAGGGGAATTGGGACGACCACCTACCCTTAGTAGAATTCGCATATAATAATAGTTACCATGCGAGTATCGGCATGCCACCATACGAAGCTCTTTACGGGAGAAAGTGCAGAACGCCTTTGTGTTGGGACGAAGTCGGAGAGCGACGAATACTTGGACCAGAGCTAGTACAACAAACCGCAGACGTGGTGACAGTGATAAGAACCAGATTAGTAGCAGCTCAAGATCGCCAGAAGAAATATGCATATTTGCATCGACAGGACCGAGACTTCAAAGTCGGCAGTTTCGTATTCTTGAAGGTATCTCCATGGAAGGGAAAAATCCGTTTCGGGAAGAAAGAAAAATTGAGTCCAAGATTCATAGGACCGTTCAAAATACTGAAGCGAGTGGGCGAAGTGGCATACAAAGTTGCGTTACCACTCGAACTGGAGCACATCCATAATGTGTTCCACATTTCTATGTTGCGACCGTACAAGGCCGACTACAAGCACGTGATTTCTTACGAGCCCATTCAAGTGGAGAAGAACTTGGCGTATGAAGAAATTCCTGTCCAAATACTAGATAGAAAAGAGCAAGCCTTGAGAAATAAAATTATTTCATCTGTAAAAATACTTTGGCGTAACCACGATGTCGAGGAGGCTACGTGAGAATTAGAAGATAGGATGATGAGGGATTATCCCCATCTTTTTGTGTAACCTTGTAGCAATTTCGGGACGGAATTTTTATAAGGGGGTAGGATGTAATATCCGAGAATTTCCATATATTATTAAATAAATATATTAATGGAAATGAGAATTTATTAGAATATAAATGATTTTGTATTATGAAAATGATTAATTCAATTATATTAAATTGAATAATTATAATAATTGAAAAATTGATAGAGTTTGCGATAAACTCGTTGATAGCATTGTGTGGCACAGTGATGTAATATAAGAATGATTATATTAATTTAAGCTAACAATTAATCTATATTAATTGTTATTGTAGAATATTAAATAATTGTTGTGGAATATTAACTGTGATTGATTAATAATATGTGATTATTATTATTGCAAGAAATATAATAATAATAAACCACTTGTTTATAATTGTGCTGAGATTTATATTTGTTAATGTGATAATTAATCCTATGATTATTAATTTGGTGTAATTAATAATCAATGAGGAATAGATTAATTAATATTATTGTTAATTAATCAATGAGATAAATAATTTATTTATTTGACAAATAAGTAAGTTATTAATATAATAAGATTATATTAATTGTTATGTGCAAGTATATTTAAACTATACTATATGATTGTACATAGTAAAACTATGTGTATTGATACTTGAGGTGTAAACATGCATTATAATGCTACTTTTGTGACATTAGCATGTGTGGGTATTCATACAATAAAGTTCCTTATTAGATATGAAAGGTAGTGTGACACTAGTATATAAATAATTAATAAAGTTCCTTCATTCATTGAATAAGGCAAGATGTGTTGTGACATTAAAATAGCCTATGTAACAATGTGAATATACATTAAAGTGAAACATCATGAATATATTGTAAACAATTATTGAATTAATAGAATTTAATAATGAATGAGATAATGTAATATGGTAATATTTGATTTGAATTATATCCGGTAAAAACAAATGTGCATGGATTATATGTGTGTAAATTACAGTATGTGAATTACAATGTGACATTTTAATTACAACCTAAGAATGTATTATACAAATACAACTTGGATATATATATATATATATATATATATATATATATATGAAATGTGCATATTAAAACAAGTATTGTATATATATATATATATATCAATATTGCCAAAATGCTGAGATTTGCTTTGCTAGTCACTCTCCCAGCCACGTGAAATGCATCATGAAGCTAGCTCCCTATAACCTTAAAACTCAGCAAACCTTCATAGCAATCATTCAATGGGGTGTGGGCATGATGATGACCTTCAACAACTATCTACCAACTTCTTCTTATCTAGCATGCAATTCAAACATACGTTAGTTTATGTTGAGAGTTAGAAGCATGGACTGTGTTTTGATTTTTCCTATAAATGAAGCATCTCTCCTTCACATTTCATTTTGCTGAGATTTTGCTTGAGTTTGATAAGTTGAGAGCTAATATATAGACATCAGTGTAGTATTCTGAGAAGTGGAGAATTCAAATTCCATTAACAGAGGTATAATCCCATTTCTGTATTCTTCATTCTTGGTTTCTGTCAACAATTTATATTCTTGAAATTCTCTGTCAAAGTAAGCTTCTGGATTATGGATGCAATTCATGCTAATTGAATTGTAGGAAGCTGTGTAGTTGTTATATGGACTTGTATACATGTTGGGATTACAAAATAGCTTCCTTGTTTTTTCCTTTTCATTTTCTGTTTCTGTTGCTATGATTTCTTAGATTCTTAATTATGTGGAATTAAAGTGTAATTGGGTTATATAATGATTGTTTAAGTGTTACATGAACTAATGAGCATGTTAGTAACCAATGTGGTGTGATTACAATCAAATTCGTAGTGTAATTTCTGTGTTGGGCTGGGTTTTTGCCATTTTCTGGAACTGTCTGCCGCTGGCTGGCAGCCGGCGCAGCTGCGCCAGTTTTACACTGGGCAGCTGCGCCAGCAGCCTGCAGCACTTCCCTGCTTTCTACTTAAATCTGCTAAGTGTTAGGTTGTTTACATGGCTTAGATGAGCATGCTAATGGGTCTAACATACTTATATCAGTATATGGAGATAGCGTAAACACGCTTTGGCTATGATTACATGCAAGGATTATGAAACAACATATAGTGTTGAAGTAAACTTAAAGTTTCATGAACGAACGTTAACATATATGAAGCATGTTAATATTCTGACTTTCGAGACACGTTTGTATGACCTAGAAACACATGGAATGCATATTGACTTAAGTATATATGTATCGTGATATGATATGAACATGTGAACCCAACTAGTGCACCTTTCTAACAAAAATACAAGTTTTGAAGGTTGATTTTGACATGTAAATACCTTATATACATTATAACTTTTCGAGCATGTTTATAAGGCCTTGAAATGCATGAAAAGCATGTTGACTTGCTTATATATGTTTCATAGTAAGACATGAGCATGTGGGCTTCATTTGTGAACTTTACTAAGTAAAAGTGTAAGTTTGAAACGTAAATCTTGACATGTTATATCGAAGCCTAGATTCTAAAAATTTTGGACATGTTTGGTAGTGCTCATAACCTCATTAAAATGTCATAAACATACACATACCATGTTAGATGTCATGAAAACTAATTGAGCACAAGTAAAGCATGAATTAAGTTAAGTAACAATACTAGACATGTGTATATGAAGTAGAAACTTGCAAGCATGTCTAAAATGTGATCACTTTACATGTTTACATGACAAGCATGATAACTTACGGGAACTCATGGCATTGCTTGACCCTAAGTCGTTAGAAATCATGATTTAGAACTTTAGCATGTATGATTGAACTTGGAAAAGTTGAACGAACATAGAGAGACTCTTTAACATGTATATATGCTATGTGATATCATATGTTGATACTTGAAACCGATTTTGACGGTTAACTTACAATAAAACTATAACTTGCTAAATAGAGTATGTTTGCTATTTGTTGTGATTCTTATGAGATATTAATATGATAATAAGTTTAAACCCAAAAGAGGAACGTTAAGAATAGAAGTTATATTAATATATAACTGAGTAGCTAGGCTAAGACTTAACTTGTGTTGGTCGTATGTCCAAGATGAGATATAATGTTGAACTATATGACTAATGGATATCGTATATACGTAACTATATTACGATAGAAATTTGAAAGCGTTGGCTAGCTTTACGTGAGTAAACTACGCATAAGGCAAGTATCCTAAACCCTTACACTACTTTATTCAATGGATATCGTAAGCAAGTATCTAAACCTTATCGCTTTGGATGCAAGTATTCTATCCTTGTATATTGCGAACCAGTTTCCTACTTAATTATTTGAATTGAATTAACATACTTGAACTCTTATTTAATTAAAGCTATTATTCATGTTGAACTTAGTATTGTTCTTGAATATTGTGAAAGTGTCTATGCCATTTGATTTGGCTAGACTTATATTATTAAAAAGCGACCCAAACCAATCGATTGGTGCGGGATCTTGTATTTGACTGAGTAGAACAACCTTCTTTGAATGGAATATATAATTGTCGGAGAACCAACGTGCACACTTGAGTATGATTGATTGTTATGCATAACGATGGTACTTTAGGCTGATCACCTGTTGTACCTATTTTTGTTGGATTTTCAGTTTATTATTGTCAATTCTAGTAAAAGTTCATAGTCCTTAGTGACTGCTCAGTATTCAGCTATCTTGAAATCTTGAATTGATTTATTATTGAATCACATTGATATTATTCTGTCCTTAGCGACTGTTATTGAAAACTGTTGATATTCTTGTTATCCTTGAACTGCCAAACCTTGTTATACCCTTTCGAGAATTGAGAATTATATCACTTACCCTTATTGTATATTACTTGCTGGGAAATTTGTGCTCATTCTTGCTTCCCCTAAAACATTTTAGTTAAGGCAGAGCATGGCGAACCTTCGGGCGTTGATAAGGGCAAGGGCAAGGCTACCAACTAGCTTGTCTCTTTTATGTTATTAAATATTTTAATGTTGTATTAAGATGATGTAGTAAGACTGGATTTGATTATGTTTAAGCTTAAGTTAGATTATGTAATAAGTCGTTAATTGATATTGGTATGTAATCTATTAAGTACTGTAGGTTGCGAGACTTGGGAGAATAATTATAATAAATCATTGTATATTATTCTAAATTAGATATTCCGCTGTGAATGTGTGATTTTAGTTATTATTGTATTACCATGAGCACGTGACGAACCGAATTCGAGCGACCAAGTGGCGGTCTTGGAATTTGGGGGCGTCACAGCAGCTGGCCGGGGCTCATATGCAAAGGGAAGAAACGCGCCGAGGCGCGTGCTCGTCAGAGAAGACATAATTGTCCTATTCTGTGTAGGATTATGAAGGAAAAGGGGGGATCGAGGTGTGCTAGTATAAAATATAAAGAAGAGCTCATATGAAGGACATCTAGCCACCGTGAGACTAGAGCATTAGATCTAACGTGGACAGAGAATTGAATCATCAAGTGAACGTGAAGAACGCAGGATTGGAGTGAAGATTAGTGATACAATTCTGGATTTTATCATCTATTTTTCTTTATATCTTGTAATCATAATGTTTTCTATGATGAGGATTATGGGTTTTTATTCATTCGTTATGAACTAATTACTTGTTTAAGCCTACGACGGATCTTATTATGTAATGGATGATTAAATATTCTTAAATTCAGTTTATGGATGTTATTCCCAGATTATTTGCTATGAGTGTGCTTAATCTATATAATTGCCTGATCAACAATTATCTGTTATCCCTTATGAACTTGAGAATGGACATATAGGATTAGAACTAGCCATAGTGACATATGTTCGTGATTTCTACGTAGATGGAAATTCATGATTCGTGTTTAGGATAAAGATATGCCTTTACGCCATATGTAATCTTATAGAGAACTTGATATTAAACTATTTTTAATTGTAATTCACATAGAGATATAGTGAATTAGTTAATTAGAGTGCCTCGCTTAAATCTATCATCTGTGGATGTGAGTGAGTATGGATATTATGCATCGAGAGGTGGTTTTATCTGCGTTAGTGTTCTTGATTAACAATCTGGGGTAATTAAAATAAACTGGAGAAAAGGATATTATCTGAAACGAAATAATAAGTGAAGTTATAGGCTTAATTCTCTCAAACTTGTGAAAATCTTGATTTAGTGTCGCGATTGGTTTAAATAGTGATTTAGTTATAAAAACATCTTTTAAATGTTAGTTTGATAAAGCTGAGGTATTATAAAGTTGGTAATTGTTTGATTAAATAGTAATTATTGTCTCTGTGGGCACGATATCTTATTTATCATTATATTACTTGTTGACCACGTATACTTGCGTGTTGCGCGTAGAAAATACCCAACAAGAATATCATCATTTTTATATTTTGTAAAAGGAGTAGTATCTACTGTGCCCCTTTTATAACTATTTTCTAATAAAAATTTACTCAGTCTTTCATACCATGCCCTGAGAGCTTGTTTTAGACTGTATAAAGCTTTGTGTAGTTTATACACATAATCAGGATGATCAAAGTCTTCAAAGCCAGGGGGTTGTTTAATATAGACTTCTTCTTCAATAACACCATTTAAAAAAGAAGATTTCACATCCATTTGAAATAATTTAAAATCTTTATGGCATGCAAAAGCTAATAATATACGTATAGACTCAATTCTAGCAACAGGAGCATATGTTTCATCATAGTCAATTCCTTCGAGTTGATTATACCCTTGTGCAACTAATCGTGCCTTATTACGTATAACAGTTCTATTTTCATCTAATTTATAACGAACCACCCATCGAGTTCCAATAATGGAGATTTCTTCGGGAGTTGGAACTAATTTCCAGACTTTGTTTCTTGTGAACTGTTCAAGTTCTTCTTGCATAGCTATTATCCAGTCTTCATCTATCAAAGCATCTTTTATATTTTTAGGCTCAATTTGTGACAAAAAGGATAGATGACTGGCACTGTTTTGTGCTTGTGATCGTGTAAGGATCCCTTTAGCGATATCACCAATTACATTTTCTATTGGATGATTCCTTATAACATGTTATTCCTTGGGCAAGTCATTTAGCTGTGGATTAGGATTTTCAAGATGATTAATATTGACAGAAGGAGAGATATCATCAATTTTTAGTTCTTCCATATTTCTGAGAATATCTTCAATAACTGTATCATTTTCTGCTAGTTCTTTATATTTTGGAGGAGGTTTAGATTCATCAAAGGTTATATTCATTGACTCTTCCACGACTAGAGTTCTTTTATTAAAGACTCTATATGCTTTACTATTTAGTGAATATTCCAGGAATATTCCTCCATCAGATTTGAGATCGAATTTCACTAGATATTGTTTAGAATTTAGAATAAAACATTTACTCCCAAAGACACGAAAGTAGTTTATTTTTGGAGTTCTTTGATAAAAGAGTTCATAGAGAGTTTTGATTAGTATTAGTCTTAGAAAGAATCAATTCAAAATATAATAGGATGTTGCAATTGCTTCGCCCCAAAATTATTTAGGAAGACAATATTCATTAAGCATAGTATTGGCCATTTGTAGAGTACGATTTTTTCTTTCAACAACACCATTTGATTGAGGTGTGTAAGGTGCAGAAAAGTTATAACTTATACCATGCTCATCACAGAACATTATGAAATCAGAATTGTCAAATTCTCTTCCATGATCAGACCGAATATAAACAATAGAGCTTCCCTGTTGATTTTGAATTTTCTTACATAGAGCTGAGAAAGAGTTTATCGCTTCATTTTTTAATTTTAGAAAATCAACTCAAG
The DNA here is from genome assembly GCA_020205555.1 of Panax stipuleanatus. Taxonomy (NCBI): domain Eukaryota; kingdom Viridiplantae; phylum Streptophyta; class Magnoliopsida; order Apiales; family Araliaceae; genus Panax; species Panax stipuleanatus. The sequence goes on along the minus strand of CM035119.1, from coordinate 32,440,651 downwards.
TGAATCTTGAATAATCATCAACTAGGACTAAAATATAGACAGCACCACCCATACTATGTTTAGGGATAGGTCCTACTAAGTCCATATGCAAAAGTTCAAGTGGTCGAGAGGTTGAAACTGTGAGTTTAGGTTTATGAGATGTATGAATTTGTTTTCCTAATTCACAGGCTTCATAGATATGGTCTTTAAGGAATTTAAGTTTAGGAAGACCACGAACATGTTCCTTAGAAGATATGTTATTAATTAATTTCATGTTAATGTGTCCTAATATACGATGCCAAAGCCAAGGATCATCATTTGCAGATACAAGACACACATTGTCCATGTGTGAGTATGTATCTAAATCACACGTGTACACATTTTGACTTCTAGGACAAAGTAGAATTAATTTCCCAGTTTGGTCATATATTGAACAGTTATGAGGACTGAATGTTTTTTTAAAACCACTATCACATAGTTGACTGATGGATAGAAGATTGTACCTGAGTCCTGTTACTAATTGAGCGTTAGAGATTATTATGTGTTTACTGTATACATTTTCAATTCCAATAACTTTACCTTTGTTGCTATCTCCAAATGTTACCTCATTACAGTCTGTAACTTGTAGATTGCTCAATTTTGTTTTGTCGTCTGTCATTTGTCTTGAACAACCGCTATCAAGGTACCATTTATTTTTACTAGAGTCAGCTGTGAGACATACCTGCAATATATATTAAATTCACAAACTGGTACCCTTTAATGAGAAGGATCCTTTGGGTAAGTTTTTCATTTTGTATATGGATCGTTCGTGTTTTTCTTTACAAAGTTTGGTACAGAATAATAATCACTAGTAGACACATGTTCTATGGGTAGCAGATTTATAATATGCATGATTAACTCTTTTGATTGAAGAATTTTGATGAGAGTTTCTAGATGTTCTTTCATGAGAAAGAAATTCTCTTTTTGTGATAATAGGTTTAGTGTAACTTCCTTTTGGTACCCAAATCATTTTTCCTTTGTAGTTTTCATTCTTGGCATTTCACGAGTAAATCGAATGACCATTTCTTTTACAATAAGAGCATTTATCAAAAGGAGATGCATGACCTTTTTCTTTACTTTTAACATGATAGAGTTTTTTATCTTTTATCTTACTGGATTCTCCGATATACCCTAATCCTTCTTTATTAAAACTACATCTTTGTTGACTGAGCATAACGTCAAGATTTTCTTTCCCATTTGTAAATTTAATAACTATACAGCTTAAGTTATCACGTTCTAGAGTCAATATTTTAATTTGATTCATTAAAGTAGATTCTTCAAGTTGTTTTACTAATTTCTGAGATGAGTTTTCATTTTTACTTATTTCTTGTTTTAGTGTTTGAGAATCTTCTATAATAACAGCAAGAGCTGAATTTTCAGTTTCAAGATTTTCATTTGTTTTTCTTAATTTTCTAGTTCTTCTTTTACTGCAAGATTTCCTGAAGAGTTATTTTCTAATTTCTCATTTTCATGTTTTAAGATTTCATTATCTATAACTAAATTAAAATTTTCTATTTCAAGATTTCTATTTGCTTCAATTAATTTTTTAAATGATGCTTTTAATTTAAAAAAATCTTCTTTAATAATTTCATTATCTTTATATAGAAAATTATATGCTTCTTGTAATTCATTTATGTTTTCTAAATTATGTGTGGTAAATGAAGTGCTAGGTAATTGATATTCCGAATTTACCTCAAATCTTGGTGATGAGTCATTGTCCGCCATTAAACATAAATTTGCGGTTTTTTCGGTTGGCTCAGTAGGTTCTTCTTCATCACTTAGATCCCAGCCTTCTTCAGCTACTAGAACTTTATTGTTGGCTAGTTTTGGACAATCCTTCTTGAAGTGTCCTGGTTGGTTACATTCAAAACAGTTATTTGAATTTTTATTTGAGCCAGCATTTTTGAAGTTGCTGTTGGTAGCTTTAAAATTCCCTCCTGGAATTTTTGGCTTGAAAGCTTGCTTATTTCGGAAGTTGTTGAAGTTGTTGTTTGTTTTCATAAAGCTTTTGCCATATCTCTTTGCTTTGCTTTGAATTACTCTCTTGAGTTGTCTTGATAATAATGCAACTTCGTTATTATCTAGACTCAAGAGTTCTTCATTCAATTCATCATCATCGCTTTCTTAATCAACGAGTAAGGCTTTGAAAGCGATTCCTTTCTTTTTGAGGTCTGTGTCTGATCCTGCTTTTTTGACTAGCATGTCGACTTCGTGGGCACGAAGATTTCCAAAGAGGCTATCAAGGGGATAAGCAGTTAGATCCTGCATTTCCTTGATGGCTGTAACTTTCATGTTCCATACAGATGGAAGGGCTTTGAGAATTCTTCTGTTCTTCTCATTTGTTGTGTAAGCTTTTCTCAGTTGTTCTAGCTCATCAATGATTCTAAAAAAAAATGAGTTTCCATATCAATAATTTTCTCACTTTCTTCTAGCTTGAAGCTTTCAGACTCTTGGATTAGAGCATCTTTTCTGGTTTATTTGATATGACTGGTTCCTTCATAGGTTACAATCAATTCTTCCCAGATTTCTTTAGCATTCTTGCAGTTGCTAACTCTTTTGTATTCTTTTTCTATAAGAGCACTGGTTAGCACTTGTTCAGCTTTGGAGGTGATATTCATAATCTCCTCATCTTCTGTGGTGAATTTCCCAGCATCTTTTTCGACGAGCTTTTCATCTTCGATTTTTGTGAGAATCTTTACGCCTCGTTCTATTGCTAGCTAAATTTTGATTCCTAGTGATTTGGCGTAGATTTTGAACCTATTTTTCCAGGTGGCAAAGTTTGTGCCATCAAATAGTGGAGGTCTAGACATTGATAGTCCTTCTTCGCAACCGGTAGCATTTGTGTAGGCCATAGATGGATATACTCTTAGATATGCATGTAATAACTTAACAAACAAGTTAATGAGCACCGCTTTGATACTAATTGAAAGTCCAATAATAATCTAGAAGGGGGCGTTGAATAGATTATCACTGTTTAAAAATTATCTTTGGCCTTTTTGAGTTTTAGTGGATTAATTTTAAGAAATTAATAAGCAGATTAAAATTCAATCACACAATGCACAGTTATTTATTTGGTTCACAACATACAGCTCGGGTATGTTGCTACGTCCAGTCTCAAGCTCCTCTCCAGGACTTGAGATCCTATTACTCCCTATAATAAATACTCCTTCAATAGGCGGAGAAGCCTTTACAAAGTTTTAAAGATAAACTTACAACTATCCACAACTAACTATCTTGAACAACAAACTCCCAACTCCTTCCTCAAGCTTAGTTATATCTTCTTTTGAGCTTAGAACTATTCTATACCTTGGTCTTGAAATAACAATGTCTTCTTCACCTCACAAGTACACTAGAGACCCAACTCCCAGTTGACCTCTCTAAGACTCTGGTCTTGGTCAAAGAATTCTTGTCTTTCTCACAAGAATAAAATAAACTAACTCAACCTTTTCCTTTTTACGAAAAATTTGTTTGAATACTTGCTTCTAATAGTAAGCAGATAAAATTGTAGAACATATACTTCTCAGATAAGCAGATATAGAATTTAAATATATGATAAAAGTTTAAAAACTTTTTATGTGATGTGCTTTTGTGAAAGCAGATAAAAGATTTAAGCACTAAAGATTTTCTTTTTCTTTAATAAAGAATATTTTTCTATGGATTAAGAAAATGATTTTTCTTTATAAAGAGTGTGTTTCTATGGGTTTAAATAAATGTAACTTTGAATTTAAATAACCACACACACTTATATAATGCAACAATAATTTATGAACAATTATATGAGCAGTATATTTAATGACAGTTTATCAAGTATAGTGATATGATCAATTTAGATAATACTTGAACTAACTTGTTTCATCCACTTATATATATTATGTTATATTTGATATACATTATGAATAATTTAGCCATTTGGGATTTTAAAGACCGTCCGGAGAATTTCAAAGAAATAACTTCCGAATTATATCGGTATCCAAGTACTGACTAAATTTTTTGATTCACAACTTGATAACCGTATATAAATATTATATAATATTTATATAGATTATTTATATCAGTAAAAGGCCACTTGGGATTTTAAAGACCGTTCGGAGAATTTCAAAGAAATAACTTCAGAATTATATCGGTGTCCAAGTACTGACTTTTTACTTGATATGATAGATGAAATATAGATATATATAAATGTGTATCGCAGTTTATATCTGATTATCTATGCAAGTATGAGATGATATAAGAAATAATAATTTAACAACTTATCTCAGATACTTTGACCAATTTTTCTCTTCTAATATAGAATTAGAACTTTGATTAGAAGAAGAGAGCAAAAGCTTATTCGGACAGATTGTAGACAAGGAGAGTAAGCTTTTTAGATATGTAAAATTGGAAAGTTGAAATGTATAAAAAAGCTTCCTATTTATAGGATTTTTGAGGTTAGGGCAAAATTGTAATTTTAGAAATCCATTTTTGAAATAGAAGGTTCGGATTGTATGATTTCAAAATGAAGGGCTCGGATCACATTTAATATGCTGGATGAAGAATTGATTTGACCCAACTTTTTTGTTTACTACACGTGAGTCATCACATTTGTTTTGCCAACTTTGTTTTCAACTTATGACTCATAACCTTGCCCAACATTTAATTTGTACAACAAAGGCCTAAGTCTTTATCTTTAGGCATATAACTTATCCCTCCAATTTGCAGTAAATAAGCATACACTCCCATGCACACACATATACCAACACAAGCACTACATATTCATGCCACACTCCCATGCACACACACATATTCGGCACACACACAGATTCTATATATATATATATATATATATATATTATAATATACTATATAATATATTTTAGAAATACTTTTTGCCCATAAAAGAATTTGAAAATCATTTTCAAAATGAAATAGGAATCTCCTTGTCTTAGAAAATGTTACTATATGAACTCATTTTATTAACACTTGATATTAGATTTATCAAGGTCATAAAATAAATTCAAGAGAAGTTTTAGAAAATAAATATTTTTGGTCAAAATATTTGAGGTAGTTAAAATTAAGTCTTAATATTTTTATCCTATGGACAGGATTCTACCATTTTGACCTATTAACCTAATTTGTTATCCTCAAAATAAAATACTTAGATTTGAAGACCACTAGAAAACCAAGCATGCGTGATGGATCATGGTGACGATTTTCAAAAGCAATCACAATAGACAATATTTCGTGATGGATTATTTGAGTCATCACAAAAAATAGTATATATATGATGGCTTTAGTGATGGTTAATTTTGTCATCATGGATATATATATGTGACGACTATTTCAATCACCAAATATTGTCCAAAAATAATTTTTAGTTTTTGAGATGGCAAGCAACCATCACCTATATATTTCTCCTTAACGTGATTGCATTTAAGCCATCACAAAGAAAAAAACTTTAAGAAATATTTGGTGACGACCAAGACCATCACGAAAAGAAAACATATGTGATGGACCTTTATAACGACATTTAAAGTAATCTCAAAAAATAATATTATATGATGGACTTTTTCAACAATCACAAAATAATAATATAGATAACGGCTCCTAGTAATGACTAATTTTGCCATCACTATAAACTATTTGTGACGGTCAAAACAATCACTAAAAAACAAGCATATATAACCAAAAAATATATTAGGTGATGAATTTATTAGCAATAACAAAATAGTAGTATATATGATGGCTCTTACTGATGTCTAGTTGTGCCACCACTATAGAATATTTGTGACAATCATTATAATCACTGAATTTTTTGCGTAAAAGGTTTTTTGTTTTTTAAAGGGAGGCGGGTACAATTGATAAAAATTTCAACGAACGTGGGAATATATTTGTTTCATCATTTATCGAGGGAGGCCTTTTTCAATTTAGTTTTCTTGATTGTGTTTGAACCATGACAAAATGTTTCATCTAAAAAAAATATTAAAACTTAATGCAATCACTTATATTCTTCTTTGTCGGGCCTGAACAAGTTTTATCCAACATTACTATCATCCACACCCACTATATTTAATATCATTATGACTAATATTCTCTAACATAAGTAATATATCTTTTGTCCTCCAAAAAGTCTTCAAACATTAAAATAATTTATCCACTAAAAAATGACATTAATTAATAATAAAAAAATATGCCCACGAAAAATTAAATGTCAGTGGTACAATGTCAAATATAAAATGTGGTACGTACAGATAGTATATTAAACCCTTAAAAGTTCATTTACGCCTGTGTCTACTAGTTTTTTTTTTCAATTTTTTTTATTTCATGTACTTTTGAGATGACTTAATCTGGTCCGCGTAAAACTGAAACTCATTTTATACTCTTTCCAAATTTTTGCAATGTATTTCTATCAATATCTTTTTGTGGATTAAAGAAGTGTTTATTTTCTTTAAATTTATGTTTTATATTATAAATTAAATTGTATACTTTATCAATAATAAAAACTACAAGAAATTATGGATGTGTTGAAGGAAATTTTGTGAAAGAATTCATTCCTTCACATGAGGAGTTTTCTAGTGAGGGAACAATGAAGGAAAAAAATGTAGTGACAATATAGTTATTTGCGAAAGAAATATCCTTCATAATTTATATTTTTTTCTTTCATAAAATTGATGCGGTAAAATGATATTTGGTGCCAATTTATGATAAAAATTTGAAAAGAAAAAAACTATTAATGAATGAATTATTACTCACTATATGTTATTGTTCATAGGTTTTTTGTAAGAGATAAAATTGGTAACTGTTTTATTCTAAATAATTTTTTTAGAATTAATTGTGGTGAATATAAATTGTAATATAAATACTTTTAATATTTACAGTAGCAAATCTATGTTTAATAATACTTTTTAAGTAACTTACAATATCGACTATTTCTTTAATAAAAGTAAATAAATTTACAATAACTTAAACTTTAAAATTTCATACATTGACCATGAAAAGAAAAAGAAAAAGATGTAATGTAATTAAGTTTAAGTTTATTCATAGTTAATTTATAATATCATACAACTCAAATTGTAATGTAATTAATTTCTTAAAATAGAATTTTATTCTTAATAATACTTTTTAACTAATTTATAATATTAAATGTTTTATTCATTAAAATATTAAGTTACAATAATTTAAATTTTAAAATATTTTAAATTGACAATAAAAAATTATAATAATTAAGACTCTTTTTGTAGAATAGATCACAAATGTGTTAAATTATTTCTATTATGTTTTACAAAAAAGTTATATTTCAGTTAGTTATTAACTAATTTATGACATTCTAAAATTTAAATTTAAATCAATTTAAGTTTTTAAAATAATAATTTTATTTATAATATTACATTTTAAAGAGTTTACAATATTAATTTTTTTATAAGTTAAAATCACTCTCTTTTTTCAGAACAGAGTTTGGAAAAGAAGTTAGAGCTGAAACAGAAAAAAAGGAAAAAATGACCTGCCTGAATGTTCTCTCCCCTCACTAAATTGCCTGCAGTACCCCTAGATCGACGAATCCCAAGTTCGGTTGCACCTCTCTTTCCCCTCACTCAGGTCAGCCCTCTCACACCTCTTTCCCCTCTCTCTCATGGCATAGTGGTGGCGCCGTGGCGGCATAGTGGTGGCGACCTGCTCTCTCCTTTTTTTTCTCCTTTAACTTCTCCACTATTGTCCAATTGAAGGTTTTAATGTCCTCCCTGGTTAATTTCCCCTAAAACTTAGGTTTTAAATTTTCCTGCTAATTTTTGTTATTTAGAGTCAATTTCTGTTGCAATTGGAATGATTGTATTGTTATTTTGTTAATTAGTTGAATTCAGTTTTGGTTATTCGATTAGTTTCGTGAATTTTGGTTATTTGATTGCATGGCATCTATTCAATTTCCCTTATGTATATAAGATGCACATTGTCTGTTCGGAGAAATGTCACAAAGAAATAGATTAATTTATGTGAAAATTTGTTTTAAATTTTAATGCATAACTAATCTTTCCATCTCACTTCTACAGTTATACTCTTTTTTGGCAGTTGACTTGAGAACCCTTTCTTTTGAATGTGTTCTGATATGCATTTATATATGTGTGTATCTTATTTGGAATTTTTGAGGCTGAAATTATTTTGTTACACATGTTGGGAGCACATAGACATGAAACTCTTGTTTTCTAATATATAGAGAAGTACATGATGTAATTGTTACTTTGGTTTCTGATCACATGGGGGGCCCAGTTGAGGATCCTGAAAACATGTCGAGGAGTTCTTTGATAGATATTGGGTTAGATAATTGTTTGATGAACCTATGACATGTAGCTACCTATTTAAGTAGTTGATTATGAATTTACTTTTAATTAAATGGACCAGGTTTCTTCATTTTAATAATTTTGTAAAATTTTATGTTTCAAATTTATGACATTTACATATTTGAAATATAAAATTGGCAATTGAATATATTTTAATATAGGATTTTTGTGGTGGCTTTACTATCACCAATAAGTATAAATAGGTTACAAAAACAGGGACAATTGTGATTACTTTAGCCATCATAAGAGACTTATGTGTACTGCTTTAGCCATCACAAATGCTTTAACATTTGGTGATTGTTTTAGCCATCATAAAAACTTTACCAATTTTGTGATGGTCATGACCATCACAAAGGATGTGATTGCTTCGGCCATCACAAATAATTGGTGATTGTTTTGGCCATCATAAAAATTTTACCAATTCTATGATGGTCGTGACCATCACAAAATGATTGAATGTTTCGGTGATTGTCAAAACTATCACGTAAAATCTTTCATGATGGGCATATACAAGACGGCCATCGTGATGCTTAAAGCAATCACGTAAACATTTCGTGATGATTTTTCTAGTTTTTGTGATGGATTTTGGCCATCACAAATGACCATATTTTTTTAGTAGTGACCTATCATATTCAATTAGTAATATCTATTTCGTTTACAGAAGGAATAATGTGGGATAAAAGATACAAAACCTTTTACCCAATTTTATTTTACAAATAATATAATAAAATAGTCACGTATTATAATTTCTTAATGAGAAATACAGTATCATTTATTCTTATTTCTGATTATTAGAAAGGACATGTAATAGCGAACAAGAGGTTCATGATACTGATGCATAAAAGATGTAAGCAAACTTACAATATATACAGATAATTGATTGAGATTGAATTACACAACAGACAGACCCTAAACCTAACGGCTTACAAAACTGTTTCACCGTCAAGTTCATACCCCAGCTTCCTATAACAATGGCGAGTTCCTACACCAGAAATAACAGCTATCTTTGAGGACCTATGCTCCCTACGAGCAATCCGCTCTGCCTCATCCATAAGCAGTGTGTCATAACCCTGCGAATTAATAAAAACAGGAGAGAAGGCAACCTTATTAGAAAGTAAATGGATCTCTCAACGTACCAAAGTTAAATCTGTAACATTACAAAATATTTGACGGCATCATACCATATATGCCAGTCCAAAAATGAAGAAGATAATGGAAATCCAAGCAATATTACATGGCTCGGAACGTGTTTATTATATGGATGTGTGACTAACTGTTAAACTTATCTGATACAAAGCACAAGAACAATGATGGTCAATTTTCATAGTGTTTTCCTTCTGAGAGTGTGACAGTTGTGTTCATTGTCGACAATTTGCTACTCTAAAGCAAACATGCAACGTAACTAGAAAGATTAACAAACAAAAATGAGGCTTCTTTACAGATAGCTACTCCCTTGGTCAATTGTCTCCTTTCTTGGCTTGTGCAACACAGATTATAATACTTGCTGATAATATATCTAGATATTTACTACTTAGATATTTTATATGTTTATAATATGAAATATACTCCACTTAAACAATTATATATGTATATACGGTAGTACGGTTGTAAGACCCCAACTTTTATGAATAAAGACTTAATTTCCTCTATATATTATTTTGAAATAGTAAGGTGTTGATTTGATAAATGTGGTAAGTTATGGGTGGAATGTGCAAATTTTATAAAATAAGCAAGTGGTCATAACATATTCGTTGTGTCGAGTAATATTCTTTTGTCGGAGAATATTCGTACGACGGCGCAGTCATTGGTGGACCCCACAACGGAGTAATTGTCGGATATAGAAAGCGACAGAAATAACATTTTCACGGCAAAACTTTTACTGTTAAACTGTAAAAATACCCGGTGATAAAAATACAGTAATACGCGTTGTTGCAAAGTAGCACACGATATTGCACAATATCTTTGATTATTGATGCTTACGTAAGAAGTCACTCAGTATTCAATAATTGTTGCACAGTATATCATATTATTGATTCAATTATTGTCACAGTATCATCTGCACAATATTTTATATTATTAAATCGATAATGGTCAGTTATATTATTTAAATGATATTATTAGATAGAATTATTGGCAATGTTTAAAAAGTTCTGTCTAGAAAAGGGGTTAGTTAATTGCGCGCCAATAAGAAGAAATCTTTATCGGAAGGTCCCTTCTTTCTTGGGAACGACCTGGTTGTCATTATTGTGATTCTATAATACTAATTTAAATAATAATTGATGAATGGTTGATAAAATTATTTTCATTGTGTTGAGAATATTAATGTTAGAAGAAATCGACATTTATTTCGATAATAGTTGATTTTGGGATGTTAAATTGACCAAACGGAGAATTAATCGGATAAATGAGCAATTAATGGGTGGTTAACATGTGGAACCCACTTATTGGTGGATAATAAATAGTTGGTGGGTAGTTGCAGGGGTGGAGGTGCAAGATTTATAAACTTGAGGGACTAAATTAAAAATTTAAGCAAAGATGGAGGTACTAAAGTGTAATTAACCAACCTTTTTCTAGCCTATAAATAGCAAGCTAATTTCATTCATTTCTCACCATTCTTGAAGAGCAAAGTTATAATAGTGAGAAAAATTATAGAGAGAGAAAGAAGAAGAGTATTCTGCTACTACACTATTCTAGTATCCAATCTTCTACTGAGGTAAGGGGTATTATTTCTTTTATATTCATAAAGAATGCTATTTTCTTTCAATACTCGTAAGGGTTGTTACTCTATTCTTTATTGATCTGTGGGAGTAACCTGTCTACGCGGATTACCGCATGCATGGTGAATAACCCTTCGTATTTATTCTTTATTGATCTGTGAGAGTAACCTGTCTACGCGGATTACCGCATGCGTGGTGAATCACCCTTCGTATTCATTTCTATTAAATTGTGGAAATGATCTGTCTACGCGGATTACCGCATGACGGGTGAAAATCCAATTACAGTTTCGTATATTTATTCATACTCTTACGAAATATTATTTCAACTGGAATATTGGTCTGAACTTGTTATGAAATTTTTATCTTTTCATGACAAGTTACTATTCACGAATTACTATTCACGGTAAAAAAAAATATTTTTTTATCTTTGATTGGATCTAAGTTTTGAACTTCATTCTTGAATTTTGCTCCACAATTAATTATTACGGAGTATTCATGAACTTGGATAAACTAAATTACGAATCCCTAATTTTTGTCCTTTATCTCACTAGATTCGTTTTTATATTATTTTCCATCATCCTCAGTCTTAAATGATGATACAAATGAATATCTTTGGCCTGTAGTGCAAAGATGAATGATTATTTGATGAATATCTTTGGCCTGTAGTGCAAAGATGATTAACTGATGAATATCTTTGGCCCGTAGTGCAAAGATGGACAGGTGTTGAGATGAACATGACCACTGGTGATACAAATGAATATATTTAGCCTGTAGTGCAAAGATGAATATTTGATTCGAGATATATATATTGATTGATATTACAGGGATAAAATATTGATGATGAACTTTAAATCATAAAAGATAGTAGACATCATTTTCTACTTAACTCTTCTAATGAATTGTTATTTCTGCTGCAGTTGTTGTTCTAAAATTTGTTGTCCATAATATTTTATCTAATTTGTTGAAGACTAACGATAATTTATTCTTCATTATTTTAGTCATAATATTTTTTACTAGGCTAGTTGAGCTCACTCTTTTCTTCTATTGGAATAGAGTGATGGTCCGAGTTAGAGCTGTAGAAGTCCTCACTATATTTTTTTTAAATAGTGTGATAATAAATATAATGAGGACTTAGTTTGAATGTTAATATTTTCTACATGTCTGTATTGACACTCACAGTTGTGTGGTCGTATTTTGCACGACTGTTTGATATGAAAGATTGTATTTGGATTCTGTATCATGTATTTGGCGACTCAGAATGGGTTGGGTTGATTGGACCCATTCTGGGGGCGTCACAGTTGGTATCAGAGCTTAGGGATTTGATCTCTGGCGGAGATCTAAGAATAGAACTAGGAGGGGAGAGACGAGTAAAATCTTCGCTAGTGTGTCCTACCTAAGCTTAATTGTTATTTAATTGATCGGTTGGAATATAGGGTTATTATGTGACATGTTAATTTATTTGATTAACCTTTGTTTTGTGGCAGTATTTGAGAATGGTAGTTGAAAATCTAAACAATGGAGTGAATGAGACCGTTGAGACACCTTTAATCACCAACCAAGAGAACGTGCAACAGGAAGGCAACAATTCTCCTGTAAACAACCCTACTGAAGAAATGATAAATGACGGGATATTCAGAAGTTTTTTGCAGTTCATGCAAAACCAGACGAGGGAGACTCGTGTTTATAATATAGGTGGAAATAATAACTCGCGGCTTGTCACTGATAGTAGTGTGCATACAAGCCAATCATGTATGATGATAAAGCACATACTTTGTAAACAGTTTTATTTATTTATTAATAAAATATTCATTTAAGGCATATAATTATCTACATGGTGCTGTTTTTATAATATGTAAATAACCCATAGTTTTAAGCAATGATTTTAGAATCATGATGAGATCATGATAATGAGATCTAAATTCTTAGAAAGCTTAAAAACTAAAATAGTTCCCAATTGTGGGATTACTAAAATGGGGATTAGTAAATTCGGATAGATTGGTACATATGTTGCTTGCTCATTGGATGAGGATGACTGATCTCATGGTCATTTGTGTGGAGACACTAAAACAAGTATGTAGGTGCTTATTGGAGAATAAGTTCACTGAACGTGACTCGCTATGGAATACCTAATGGAGTTTTACTCGCCTGTCAATAGGAATTCCTAATGTGATAGTAGTACATGTGATCCTTGGACTTGAGATCATCATAGTATCTTGTATGTAACAAATTATACTTTGACTAATTTCTTAAGGCCTTTTAAGGCATATATAGGGTATGCTTGGGTGTAATGAGTTACATATGGAGATAATGAATGATCAATAAAAAATCTACCACCTCTAGTAAAAGAGGAGATATGTCCTATGTGATTCGTTAAATGACAACCCAGGAATCCTTGGCCAAGGTAGAATGAAATTAGAAAGAGGTTTCTAATTTGCATTATTTGGAGTTGTGCATTTTCTAATCGAAATACATATGATTAAATAAATTAAGACTTGACAGTAAATCCATGTCTTATATTTAATTGGGACATTGTATGGTGGAAGGATTGAATTATACGGTAACTATTAACTCACAGGTTCTTTTATGATTAATGTTAAAATCTATATTATCTAGAAAGTCGTTGATCGCTAGGGAGGCTTATCCCTATTGTAGAATAAATGTTATTTATTTAAATAGATTATTAGTTTAATTTGTTTATTTAAATATTAGAATTGTTCTAATTGATTTATTCACAACCGATTTAATATGGAGAACCTAAAGGGTCACACCATAAAAGGAAGAAGAATTATTTAAGAAGAAAATGGCATGATAGTAATAATGCATTAAGTATAATTAATTTAATCTATGATGATAGAATAAATTAAATAGCTTAATGTTTATTATTTAATATTTTAGAAATATTAAATATAAATTAATAAGAGGAGTCTTATTATTATTATTATTATTTTAATTCTAAAGGAGTTTAGGAATTAATATAATATCATTACTCTCTCTCAATCCTAATAAAGATTAGGATATAAATTAATTAAAAGTATTTAATTAATTAATTAAATAAACCCTATTCTAATTGGATTAAGAGGGTTAACCTAATATCTATATAAGAGAGTCTTATATCAGAAATAAGGTACGTGAATTTTTCAAGAGTTGGGAGTACACATATTCTATAGAGATAGAAACAAGGGTTAAGCCAATAACCCATCTTACTGAGTTCTTCATCTTCCTTGGTGGATCACCGTTAGAGGCCAAACATTTGGGTGGCTGACATTGATCAAGGGAAGGAGCCACTACAGAGGAATCAAAGGAATCAAAGGAGTAGAACTTGTACCTGAGGAAGCTTGGATCTTCAAAGGTATAATTCTATTTTTCTCCTTCTTCATTCACTGATAATTGATGCACAAGAATGATCATGGTAATGGGTTTGTATAAATTTTTGAAAACCTAGTTTTTTACGCTTCCGCCCTATTTATGTGATTTGATTGCATGATTGCGTTACGTACAAACCTAACAGTCACTGCCAAGCAGTTTAAAGAGTTGGGACCACCAGAGTTTTAGGGAAAGTCAGATCCAATAAAGGCAGAAAATTAGATTAAGCAAATTACCAAGATATTTGATGTCTTGGGATGCACGGAGGAACAGAAGGTTCCATTCGCCACGTTTATGTTCCGTGGAGAGGCAGATTACTGGTAGAAATCTGTGAAGCGTACCCAGCCTGCCGCACTCAAGATGTCTTGGGGGCGTTCCAAAAACTGTTCAATGACAAGTACTTTCCAGAAAGTATTCGGCACATGAAAGAGGTAGAGTTTATTAGACTGGAACAGAACAACATGACTGTGTCCTAGTACGAGGCTAAGTTTGCGGAGTTATCCCGGTTTGCACCTCATTTGGTGGAGAATGAGAAACGTATGATGCGGATGTTTCTAAGAGGTTTGAAACCCGAGATTCGTCAATACCTCATTTCTCACAAATTTTCTCTATATTCGGATGTAGTGAACAGGGCCCAGTTATTAGA
Source organism: Panax stipuleanatus (assembly GCA_020205555.1). Classification (NCBI taxonomy): domain Eukaryota; kingdom Viridiplantae; phylum Streptophyta; class Magnoliopsida; order Apiales; family Araliaceae; genus Panax; species Panax stipuleanatus. The sequence goes on along the minus strand of CM035119.1, from coordinate 32,425,598 downwards.
ACGAGATAGTGATTACGTTCAACCAAGGGACAACAACCAAGGTCGTACCGGTGGCAGCAGTCATCGGAACAATGACAACCAGTAGGGAGGAAAATATCATGACAGAAGTGGTAACCACTCCGGTGGTAATCGTGGCCATGATAATAGAAGAAGTGAGTCGGGGGGAGATTTCAAGAAGAGAAGGTACAACAATGAGAACGTGAAGACGTCGACAGCAGAACCAACTGTTTCTAGGGAAGAAGAACGACTGCCAGTCGTATGCTATAAATGCGGGCAAGAGAGACACATCAGTCCCAACTGCACACAACAATCTAAGGTGTGTTATAACTGTGGAAAGGAAGGACATATAGCTCGAGTGTGTCCTGTAGCGAAACCAAGTCCAGCGGGGGTGGTGATTCCTAAGGCTGTTCCGGACAAGTCAAAGTTTGTAGTTCCTAGAAGAGCTTTTGTCGTGACTGCCCAACAAGCAAGGAACCCGAAAGAGGTTATTACAGGTAAGTTGATAATAAACTCTTGCGAAGTTTACACTTTATTAGATACATGTGCTACCCATTCTTTTATTTCACATGCTTGTGCTCAACGTTTGAACTTGATACTTGAGAAATTAGACTTTGACTTATCTGTTGAAACTCCGTTGGGAGAAACCTTTGTTACATCAATAGTTTACAAATCTTGCTTGATTCAAATTGGTACCCTCACCTTACCTGTTGATCTTATATCTTTGAAAATACTTGCATTTGACGTGATTTTAGGAATTGACTAGTTAACCACTTATCATGCCAAAATTGATTGTTTTCGTAAGATTGTTAGTTTTCATATTCCTAACCAACCTGTTGTGCGAATTCAAACAACCAAACCACTAAAATCAATCAATGTCATTTCAAGTCATAAAGCTATTCATTTATTGAAAAACGGATGTCAAGCTTTCTTAGCCCATGTCACTGATTTAAATCAGAATACGTCAGATTTGAATGATATTTCTGTTGTTAATGAGTTTCCTGATTTATTTCCCGAAGAACTTCCAGGTCTACCCCCAGAATGTGAAGTTGAATTTTTTATTGACCTTGAACCCGGTACAAAACCCATTTCTAAAACCCCATATCGAATGGCTCCTATTGAACTTTAGGAGTTAAAGGTCCAACTACAGGAGTTGTTAGACATTGGTTTCATTCGTCCTAGTACATCTCCTTGGGGTGCTCCTATTTTATTCGTAAAGAAGAAAGACGGGATTATGCGACTTTGTATTGACTATCGAGAGTTGAACCATGTCACCATCAAGAATAGGTATCCGTTACCTCGCATTGATGACCTGTTCGACCAGTTGCAAGGTGCACAATTCTTTTCAAAGATCGATCTTCGTTCTGGATATCATCAGTTAAAGATTAAAACTAAGGATATTCCAAAGACTACTTTCAGAACTCGATACGGGCATTATAAATTCTTAGTCATGTCTTTGGGGTTGACTAATGCTCCTGTTGCTTTCATGGATATGATGAACCGTGTATTCAAGGAATATTTGGATCAGTTCGTGGTTGTATTTATTGATGACATCCTCATCTATTCTAAAAGCCGTGAAGATTATAAGCACCACTTGAAGCTGGTTCTTCAAAGGCTTCGTGATAACAAGCTTTATGCCAAGTTGAAGAAATGCGAGTTTTGGCTTGAGGAAGTAGCATTCCTTGGGCACGTGGTATCAAAACATGGGGTATCTGTTGACCCGACGAAGATTGAAGCAATACAAAGTTGGGAGCAACCTAAGTCGGTGACCGAAGTACGTAGCTTTCTGGGCTTAGCTGGTTATTATCGGAGATTCATGGAAGAATTTTCTCGAATCGCTACTCCATTAACTCAGCTGACTCGGAAAGATACAAAATTCTTATGGAACGAGGAATGCGAGAAGAGCTTTCAAGAGCTCAAGAGGAGACTCATTTCGGCACCTGTTCTGACGATACCATCTGGTTCGGATGGATTTGTCATTTAGAGCGATGCTTCGGGCAAAGGGTTAGGATGTGTTCTCATGCAACATGAGAAAGTCATAGCTTATGTCTCACGACAACTCAAAGAATATGAGAGGAATTATCCTACTCATGATCTAGAGTTGGCAGCAGTTGTTTTTGCGTTGAAGATATGGAGACACTACCTGTATGGGGAGAAAGTTGAGATCTATACAGATCATAAAAGCCTCAAATATTTCTTTACCCAGAAGGAACTCAACATGCGGCAACAACGTTGGCTTGAGCTGTTGAAAGATTACGACTATACCATCCAATACCATCCTGGAAAAGCGAACGTGGTAGCAGACGCGTTAAGTAGAAGATCATATGCAGGAATGAGTGCGATACTGTCAACACAAAGGCCCATTTTGTGTGACTTACAAAGGATGGAGATAGAGTTCAAGACTCCGGGGACGCACATGATGATGTCAAGTTTACGCGTAGAACCAGCTTTGATTGATAAAGTTAAAGCTGCTCAAGCTACAGACTCGGAGCTGATGAAGATGAAGAAGAAGGTGCAAGAAGGTGTTATTACAGAAGTAAGAATCGATGAAGAAGGAATACTTCGAGTCAACTCCATACTTTGTGTTCCTAACGATTCTGATTTGAAGTATAGAATCATGATGGAGGCACACAACACACCGTTTGCAATCCATCCTGGAAGTACCAAAATGTATCGTGATCTTTGACATACATTTTGGTGGAGCAATATGAAGAGAGAGATCGCAGAGTTTAGCTCGAGGTGTTTAACGTGTTAACGTGTCAAGGCGGAACATCAAGTGCCAAAGGGTCCATTGCAACCACTTGAGATTCCAAAATGGAAATGGGAACACATTACCATGGATTTTGTTACGGGTCTTCCCAAGGTTTCTCAAGGCATAGATGCAATTTGGGTTATTGGCGATAAATTAACCAAGTCTGCTCATTTCTTGCCTATACGAGAGACTTATTCATTGGAACGTCTTGCTCATATGTATATAAATGAGATTGTGAGATTGCATGGCATGCTAGTATCCATAGTTTCGGATCGTGACCCAAGATTCACTTCACGATTTTGGGTCAGCTTGCAGAAAGCTATGGGCACCGATCTACGAATCAGTTCTGCATATCATCCTCAAACTGACGGGCAATCAAAAAGGACTATCCAAACTCTTGAAGATCTATTGAGACTCTGTGTTCTAGACTTCAAAGGGAGTTGGGTTAAGTACCTACCATTGGTGGAATTCACCTACAATAACAGTTATCAGGCAAGTATAGGCATGGCTCCATTCGATGCGTTGTATGGAAGAAAGTGTCGTTCTCCAGTATGCTGGGACGAGGTGGGTGAAGCAACATTGTTGGGACCGGAGTTAGTACGTATGACTACAAAAAAGACTCAAATAATCCGACAACGTATACAAACGGCACAAGATCGACAAAAGAGTTATGCGGATCTTCATCGAAGAGACGTAGAATTTAATGTTGGAGATCAGGTATTGTTACGTGTTGATCATGTATATCATATTATTGATTCAATTATTGTCACAGTATCATCTCCACAATATTTTACATTATTAAATCGATAATGGTCAGTTATATTATTTAAATGATATTATTAGATAGCATTATTGACAATGTCTAGAAAGTTATGTCTAGAAAAGGGGTTAGTTAATTGCGCGTCAATAAGAAGAAATCTTTATCGGAAGGCCCCCTCTTTCCTAGGAACGACCTGGTTGTCATTATTATGATTCTGTATTATTAATTTAAATAATAATTGATGAATGGTTGATAAAAATATTTTCATTGTGTTGAGAATATTAATGTTAGTAGAAATTGACATTTATTTCGATAATAGTTGATTTTCGGATGTTAAATTGACCAAACGGAGAATTAATCGGATAAATGAGCAATTAATGGGTGGTTAACATGTGGGACCCACTTATTGGTGGATAATAAATAGTTGGTGGGTAGTTGCAGGGGTGGAGGTGCAAGATTTATAAACTTGAGGGACTAAATTAAAAATTTAGGCAAAGATGGAGGTACTAAAATGTAATTAACCAACCTTTTCTAGCCTATAAATAGCAAGCTAATTTCATTCATTTCTCACCATTCTTGAAGAGCAAAGTTATAATAGTGAGAAAAATTATAGAGAGAGAAAGAAGAAGAGTATTATGCTACTACACTATTCTAGTATCCAATCTTCTACTGAGGTAAGGGGTATTATTTCTTTTATATTCATAAAGAATGCTATTTTCTTTCAATACTCGTAAGGGTTGTTACTCTATTCTTTATTGATCTGTGGGAGTAACCTGTCTACGCGGATTATCGCATGCATGGTGAATAACCCTTCGTATTTATTCTTTATTGATCTGTGGGAGTAACCTGTCTATGCGGATTACCGCATGCATGGTGAATAACCTTTTGTATTCATTCAATTCCTTAATAATCTGTGGGAATAATCTGTCTACGCGGATTACCGCATGCGTGGTGAATCACCCTTCGTATTCATTTCTATTAAATTGTGGAAATGATCTGTCTACGCGGATTACCGCATGACGGGTGAAAATCCAATTATAGTTTCGTATATTTATTCATACTTGTACGAAATATTATTTCAACTGGAATATTGGTCTGAACTTGTTATGAAATCTTCATCTTTTCCTGACAAGTTACTATTCACGGTAAAATTTTTTTTTTTTTTTATCTTTGATTGGATCCAAGTTTTGAACTTCATTCTTGAATTTTGCTCCACAATTGATTATTACGGAGTATTCATGAACTTGGATAAACTAAATTACGAATCCCTAATTTTTGTCCTTTATCTCACTAGATTCGTTTTTATATTATTTTCTATCATTCTCAGTCTTAAATGATGATACAAATGAATATTTTTGGCCTGTAGTGCAAAGATGAATGATTATTTGATGAATATCTTTGGCCTGTAGTGCAAAGATGATTATCTGATGAATATCTTTGGCCCGTAGTGCAAAGATGGACAGGTGTTGAGATGAACATGACCACTGGTGATACAAATGAATATCTTTAGCCTGTAGTGCAAAGATGAATATTTGATTCGAGAGATATATATATTGATTGATGTTATAAGGATAAAATATTGATGATGGACTTTAAATCATAGAAGATAGTAAACATCATTCTCTACTTAACTCTTCTAATGAATTGTTATTTTCGCTGTATTTGTTGATCTAAAACTTGTTGTCCATAATATTTTATCTAATTTGTTGAAGACTAACGATAATTTATTCTTCATTATTTTAGTCATAATATTTTTTACTAGGCTAGTTGAGCTCACTCTTTTCTTCCATTGAAATGGAGTGATGGTCCGAGTTAGAGCTGTAGAAGTCCTCACTATATTTTTTTTAAATAGTGTGATAATAAATGTAATGAGGACTTAGTTTGAATGTTAATATTTTTTACATGTCTGTATTGACACTCACAGTTGTGTGGTCGTATTTTGCACGACTGTTTGATATGAAAGATTATATTTGGATTCTGTACCATGTATTTGGCGACTCAGAATGGGTTGGGTTGATTGGACCAATTCTGGGGGCGTCACAGTTGGTATCAGAGCTTAGGGATATGATCTCTGGCGGAGATCTAAGAATAGAACTAGGAGGGGAGAGACGAGTAAAACCTTCGCTAGTGTGTCCTACCTAAGCTTAATTGTTATTTAATTGGTTGGTTAGAATATAGAGTTAATATGTGACATATTAATTTGGTTGATTAACCTTTGTTTTGTGGCAGTATTTGAGAATGGCAGCTAAAAATCTAAACAATGGAGTGAATGAGACCGTTGAGACACCTTTAATCACCAACCAAGAGAACGTGCAACAGGAAGGCAACAATTCTCCTATAAACAACCCTACCGAAGAAATGATAAATGACGGGATGTTCAGAAGTTTTTTGCAGTTCATGCAAAACCAGACGAGGGAGACTCGTGTTCATAATACAGGTGGAAATAATAACTCGCGGCTTGTCACTGCCAAGCAGTTTAAAGAGTTGGGACCACCAGAGTTTCAGGGAAAGCCAGATCCAATAAAGGCAGAAAATTGGATTAAGCAAATTACCAAGATATTTGATGTCTTGGGATGCACGGAGGAATAGAAGGTTCCATTCACCACGTTTATGTTCTGTGGAGAGGCAGATTACTGGTGGGAATCTGTAAAGCGTACCCAGCCTGCCGCACTCAAGATGTCTTAGGGGGCGTTCCAGAAACTGTTCAATGACAAGTACTTTCCAGAAATTATTCGGCACATGAAAGAGGTAGAGTTTATCAGACTGGAACAGAACAACATGACTGTGTCCCAGTACGAGGCTAAGTTCGCGGAGTTATCCCGGTTTGCACCTCATTTGGTGGAGAATGAGGAACGTATGACGCGGATGTTTCTGAGAGGTTTGAAACCCGAGATTCGTCAATACCTCATTTGTCACAAATTTTCTATATATTCGGATGTAGTGAATAGGGCCCAGTTATTAGAACGAGATAGTGATTACGTTCAACCAAGGGATAACAACCAAGGTCGTACCGGTGGCAGCAGTCATCGGAACAATGACAACCAACAGGAAGGAAAGTATCATGACAGAAGCGGTAACCACTCCGGTGATAATTGTGGCCATGATAATAGAAGAAGTGAGTCGGGGGGAGATTTCAAGAAGAAAAGGTACAACAATGAGAACGTGAAGACGTCGACAGCAGAACCAACTGTTTCTAGGGGAGAAGAACGACCGCCAGTCGTATGCTATAAATGCGGGCAAGAGGAACACATCAGTTCCAACTGCACACAACAATCTACGATGTGTTATAACTGCTGAAAGGAAGGACATATAGCTCGAGTGTGTCCTGTAGCGAAACCAAGTCCAGCGGGGGTGGTGATTCCTAAGGCTGTTCCGGACAAGTCAAAGTTTGTAGTTCCTAGAAGAGCTTTTGTCGTGACTGCCCAATAAGCAAGGAACCTGATGAGGACATGGCATGCGTGGACTCAAACAAGACTAAAGGGACGTGGGGATCAAGCAAGGCTAGAACTAAGAGGTTCAAACAATACCTCACTGGATTGATCCAAGATGTTTGGGCTGAAACTAATGCAAGAAAACCCAAAGAGAAGACCAATGAACATGAGACACAAGTTTGTGTCAATTTAATACAAGCCCAATAAGTGGCATATTATACTACATTCCAATTTAGCAATGGAAAAGGAACCACGCAGATACAAGGATTTTTAGTCTTTATAATTCTAATGTAATTAGGATTTTATTTAGTTAGAATTTCAATTCCAATTTTAAATTGGATTGTTATTTCTTTTATTATTAGAATTATAATAAGTTGTTACTATTCCTATAAAGATTAGGATAATTTGTTACTATTGCTATTAGGATTAGAATTTTTGCAACTAGTATAAATAAGGGTTACTTCTATTGTATTAGACATTATTCATTATTCAATATATTTGTGAGGTTATTCTCTACTTTTGGTTCTTTGAAGAATTCCTAAGTTATTTTCTTAGTTTTCTTTGAGATTCAACTTTGACTTATCATACAACAATACATAGTTGTGTGTGGCGTCTTCTACCGCATCAATCGTCGATTGTACCGAGATTACCGCTTCAATATAAGCGAGGGGTCAAGGTGTCGTTGGTGTCCATTCAACGCAGATTTTCCAACGCGAGCAATTGTACCAAGATTACCGTCTACATATAGGCGAGGGGTTAAGGTGTTGCAAGCAATTCACCCAACAACTTTGCTAGAAACGATCGGGGCGACGACCACCTCACGCAAGCGTGCCGTGGAGTCTATCATTTGGTATCAAAGCTAAGCTTTTCTAGCGAGTTATTTATCTTTAATTTTCTGTTGCATATATATTGTAAAAAAAAAAAAAAAAAAAAAGAAAAAAAAAAAAAAAAGGAAAAGAAAATATTTGGAATTTTAAATTTTGTCGATTGCATGCTATTATTGAGAGTCATACCATCTATATTTTGTTTCATGATAAGTTATTTTTGAATTGATTAGTAAAACCTAGAATTTTGCTAGGAGAATTCAAGAAGAACCTATTAGAGAGAATATTTTGAGGTAAAAGGCTTAGTGGTGAGATTAATCGAGGATAAAAGCCAATTTATTGAGAGTATACACGAGTGAACCATTAATTCGAGCGAAACACGTAAGGGAGTGGTGAGGAAACTATTTTACTAACCCTTGTTTTGCAGGAAATATGTCTAAAGATAGAGGAACTTATGGGGAACAACCCTCGACGGCTGAATTGAAATTCCAGATGGAAGCCATGCATAAAGAATGGGATCGAACATTGAGAAATACTATGGAGCAAATGCAAGAACAATTAGAATATATGAGAGTGTCTATTGATGCGTTATCCCAAAACACTCAGAGAACACAACAAGCTGACACAAGAAAGGAAGATCCTTCCGGTGAGGACAGTGCAGGGGAAGATCGTGAATCTAATATTCCACAGCGAAGACATGGAGGTGCTAGGGAAAGAGGAGGTTGAGACAAAGAAGATGACAATTTAGATAGCATAAAAATGAAAATTCCAGTTTTTCACGGCACGGGTGATCCTGAGGCATATTTGGATTGGGTAACCAAGATGGAGCGGATCTTTGATTGTCATAACTATTCAGACCTTAAGAAAGTCAAGCTGGCTGTTACCGAGTTTTCTGGGTATGCATTAATATGGTGGGATCAGTTGACAGCTAATCGGAGGAGGTGTGATGAGCGGCCGATTACAACTTGGGCAGAAATGAAAACTATCATGAAAAAGAGGTTTGTACCAACATACTATCAACGGGAGATCATTCGTAGCTTGCAAAATCTAAAACAAGGAAGCAAGAGTGTGGAGGACTACTATAGAGAGATGGCAATGTTGAAGGATCGGGCTAATTTGGTCGAGGATAATGAGGCAGCGATGGCTAGGTTCTCGGCAGGATTAAATTGGGAGATTGAGGATTTAGTGGAACGACAACATTATTTGGAGTTGGAAGAACTGGTCCACATGGCGATCAAGATAGAGAAACAGCTCAGGAGGAGAGGAGGACAACGAGGAAATTCCAATGCTAGTTCATCTTGGAAACCTAATTATGCAAAGAGGGAGGAAAAATCAATTGTGAATAAACCAAAGGTGGAACCTAAGCAATGGACGACTAGTTGAGAGATACATGGTAAAAATGAGCAACCTTCTTTTGGGCATAATAGGGATATTGTATGCTTCAAGTGTCAAGGCAGGGGACATATTTCTAACCAATGTCCAAATCAGAGGAAAATGTTGTTACTTGACAATGGAGATGTGGAGACCGAGGGGGAAGAGAGCGACACTGATTCTATGCCACCATTAGAGGAGATAGGTGAGGATGCGATACATGGTGAAATTCTGGTTACAAGAAGAGCACTTAGTACGCAGGTTAAAGAGGAGAGCAGTGAACAACGGGAAAATCTATTCCATACCCGATGTCTTGTGAATGGAAAAATCTGTTGTGTAGTCATAGATGGAGGCAGCTGTACAAATGTGGCAAGCACTACGATGGTGGAGAAATTGGGGATGACTACCACCAAACACCCACATCCGTATCGTTTGCAATGGCTCAATGATAATGCAGACATTAAGGTCACCAAACAGGTGTTAGTGCCATTTACTATTGGTCGGTATGTTGATGAGATATTATGTGATGTGGTGCCTATGCAGGCGGGACATATGTTATTAGGTAGACCATGGCAGTTTGATAGGAGGGTTCAACATGATGGATTTACCAATGTATATTCCTTTGTTCACGACAGAAAGAAAATCAATTTGCGTCCTATGTCACCACAACAAGTGCATGAGGACCAAATTAATCTACAGAAAAATCAAGAAGAAAAAAATAAGAGAGAAAAAGAAAGGGAGAAAGAAAAGGATGAGAGGAAAACAAACATCTTTGCAAAAAAGAGCGATGTGAGAAAAACTTTGGTTTCTAAACAGCCGATGATTTTACTTCGGTATAAAGAGGCGCTTTTGAATACTAACCCTAATAATTCTTTGCCTAGTGTTGTTTCATCTCTTTTGCAGGAATTCGAAGAGTTATTTCCCGAGGAGCTTCCTCAAGGACTGCCACCGATTCGGGGAATAGAACATCAAATTGACTTTATTCCTGGTGCGACCATTCCAAACCGTCCGGCTTATCGGAGTAATCCAGAGGAGACGAAGGAGTTACAAAGGCAAGTCGACGAACTGATGAGAAAAGGGTTCGTAAGAGAAAGTATGAGTCCATGTGCAGTTCCAGTGATTTTAGTGCCAAAAAAGGATGGAAAATGGCGAATGTGCATCGATTGTCGAGCGGTAAATAATATTACGGTAAAATATAGACATCCCATTCCTCGTTTAGATGACATGTTAGATGAATTACATGGGTCTTGCATATTTTCAAAAATTGATTTAAAAAGTGGTTATCATCAAATCAGGATGCAAGAGGGTGATGAATGGAAAACAGCGTTTAAAACTAAATATGGTCTTTATGAGTGGTTGGTATTACCTTTCGGTTTAACTAATGCACCCAGCACTTTCATGAGATTAATGAACCATGTTTTGCGTCCATTCATTGGAAAATTTGTCGTAGTTTATTTTGATGATATTTTGATTTATAGCAAAAACTTGGAAGATCATGCATTGCATTTAAAATCTGTTTTAGATGTACTTAGGAAAGAAAAGTTATTTGCTAACATGGAAAAATGCACGTTTTGTTCGGATAGAATTGTTTTTCTTGGCTTTGTTGTGAGTTCACAGGGAGTCCAAGTTGATGATGAGAAAATACGTGCGATCCAAGATTGGCCGAGTCCAACCAATGTAAGTCAAGTACGAAGCTTTCATGGACTCGCAAGTTTCTACCGACGCTTTGTTCGGAATTTTAGTGAGATTACAGCACCATTGACCGAGGTCATCAAGAAAAGTGTAGGCTTTAAGTGGGGTGATGAACAAGAAAAAGCATTTAATTTGATTAAGGATAAATTGACAAATGCTCCTTTACTTATCTTACCTAACTTTGCTAAAACTTTTGAGATTGAGTGTGATGCTTCAGGTTTAGGGATTGGAGCTGTGTTGATGCAAGAAGGAAAACCAGTGGCGTATTTTAGCGAAAAGTTGAGTGGGGCAGCTTTGAACTATCCTACTTATGACAAAGAGATGTACGCTTTGGTTAGAGCTTTGGAGACATGGCAACATTACTTGTGGCCTAAGGAGTTTGTGATCCACACCGATCATGAATCATTGAAATATTTGAAGGGTCAGCACAAGTTGAACAAAAGACATGCACGATGGATGGAATTTATCGAGACGTTTCCATATGTTATTCGATATAAGCAAGGTAAGGAGAACGTCGTTGCAGATGCTTTGTCTCGTAGGTATGTTTTGTTAAATACTCTTGATACAAAATTACTTGGGTTTGAACGAATCAAAGAGTTATATGCTAATGACCTTGATTTCGGTGAAGAGTTTAAAACTTGTGAAAAAAATGTTGTGGGTAAATACTTTAGAATTGATGGGTTCTTGTTTCGTGAAAATAAACTATGTATACCTGCATGTTCTTTACGTGAGTTGTTGGTTAGGGAATCACATGGGGGTGGTTTAATGGGACATTTTGGTGTTGATAAAACTTTTGCTGTTTTGAAAGAACATTTTTATTGGCCTTATATGAAACGAGATGTGGAAAGAATATGTGATAGATGTATTACTTGTCGCCAAGCTAAATCTCGTGTTCAACCCCATGGATTGTATACACCATTGCCTATTCCTAATGAACCTTGGATTGATTTGTCTATGGACTTTGTGTTGGGTTTACCTAGGTCTAAGCATGGATATGATTCAATATTTGTGGTCGTGGATAGATTTTCAAAAATGGCACATTTTATTCCATGTCACAAAACTGATGATGCATCTCATGTAGCTGATTTATTCTTTAGAGAGATTGTGCGATTTCATGGTATGCCTAAAACTATTGTTTCTGATAGAGATACAAAGTTCTTGAGTTACTTTTGGAAGACATTGTGGTGTAAATTGGGTACTAAACTGTTATTTTCAACTACTTGTCATCCACAAACTGACGGTCAAACTGAAGTAGTAAATAGGACTTTGTCGGCATTGTTACGGGCTATCATTAAAAAGAATATCAAGCAATGGGAAGAATGTTTACCACATGTTGAGTTTGCATATAACCATGCTGTTCATTCTGCTACTAATTTTTCTCCATTTGAAATTGTATATGGTTTTAATCCCTTGACACCATTGGATTTATCACCATTGCCTGTTTCTGAGTATACTAACATGGATGGAGAGAAAAAGGCTGATCTTGTTAAGCAGATTCATGAAAAAGCCAGACTCAACATTGAAAGGAGAACGGAACAGTACATTAAGCACGCGAACAGGGGACGACGTCAAGTGATCTTTGAGCCCGGAGATTGGGTGTGGTTACATATGAGGAAAGAAAGATTCCCAATTCAAAGACGTTCGAAATTGCTTCCAAGAGGAGATGGTCCATTCCAAGTTCTCGAGCGTATCAATGACAATGCCTATAAATTGGATTTGCCAGGTGAGTATAATGTTAGTGCCACATTTAACGTTACTGATCTAAGTCCGTTTGATGTAGGTGATGATTTGAGGACAAATCCTTTTCAAGAGGAGAGGAATGATGAGGACATGGCATGCGTGGACTCAAACAAGACTAAAGGGACGTGGGGATCAAGCAAGGCTAGAACTAAGAGGTTCAAACAAGACCTCACTGGATTGATCCAAGATGTTTGGGCTGAAACTAATGCAAGAAAACCCAAAGAGAAGACCAATGAACATGAGACACAAGTTTGTGTCAATTTAATACAAGCCCAATAAGTGGCATATTATACTACATTCCAATTTAGCAATGGAAAAGGAACCACGTAGATACAAGGATTTTTAGTCTTTATAATTCTAATGTAATTAGGATTTTATTTAGTTAGAATTTCAATTCCAATTTTAAATTGGATTGTTATTTCTTTTATTATTAGAATTATAATAAGTTGTTACTATTCCTATAAAGATTAGGATAATTTGTTACTATTGCTATTAGGATTAGAATTTTTGCAACTAGTATAAATAAGGGTTACTTCTATTGTATTAGACATTATTCATTATTCAATATATTTGTGAGGTTATTCTTTACTTTTGGTTCTTTGAAGAATCCCTAAGTTATTTTCTTAGTTTTCTTTGAGATTCAACTTTGACTTATCATACAACAATACATAGTTGTGTGTGGCGTCTTCTACCGCATCAATCGTCGATTGTACCGAGATTACCGCTTCAATATAAGCGAGGGGTCAAGGTGTCGTTGGTGTCCATTCAACGCAGATTTTCCAACGCGAGCAATTGTACCAAGATTACCATCTACATATAGGCGAGGGGTTAAGGTGTTGCAAACAATTCACCCAACAACTTTGCTAGAAACGATCGGGGCGACGACCACCTCACGCAAGCGTGCCGTGGAGTCTATCAGAAGCCGAAAGAGGTTATTACGGGTAAGCTGATAATAAACTCTTGCGAAGTTTACACTTTATTAGATATAGGTGCTACCCATTCTTTTATTTCACCTGCTTGTGCTCAACGTTTGAACTTGATACTTGAGAAATTAGACTTTGACTTATCTGTTGAAACTCCGTTGGGAGAAACCTTTGTTACATCAACAGTTTACAAATCTTGCTTGATTCAAATTGGTACCCTCACCCTACCTGTTGATCTTATATCTTGGAAAATACTTGCATTTGACGTGATTTTAGGAATTGACTGGTTAACCACTTATCATGCCAAAATTGATTGTTTTCGAAAGGTTGCTAGTTTTCATATTCCTAACCAACCTGTTGTGCGAATTCAAACAACCAAACCACTAAAATCAATCAATGTCATTTCAAGTCATAAAGCTATTCGTTTATTGAAAAATGGATGTCAAGCTTTCTTAGCCCATGTCACTGATTTAAATCAGAATACGTCAGATTTGAATGATATTTCTGTTGTTAATGAGTTTCCTGATGTATTTCCCGAAGAACTTTCCAGTCTACCCCCATAACATGAAGTTGAATTTTTTATTGACCTTGAACCCGGTTCAAAACCCATTTCTAAAACCCCATATCGAATGGCTCCTATTGAACTTCAGGAGTTAAAGGTCCAACTACAGGAGTTGTTAGACATTGGTTTCATTCGTCTTAGTACATCTCCTTGGGGTGCTTCTGTTTTATTCGTAAAGAAGAAAGACGGGAGTATGCGACTTTGTATTGACTATCGAGAGTTGAACCATGTCACCATCAAGAATAGGTATCCGTTACCTCGCATTGATGACCTGTTCGACCAGTTGCAAGGTGCACAATTCTTTTCAAAGATCGATCTTCGTTCTGGATATCATCAGTTAAAGATTAAAACTGAGGATATTCCAAAAACTGCTTTCAGAACTCGATACGGGCATTATGAATTCTTAGTCATGTCTTTTGGGTTGACTAATACTCCTGCTGCTTTCATGGATATGATGAACCGTGTACTCAAGGAATATTTGGATCAGTTTGTGGTTGTATTTATTGATGACATCCTCATCTATTCTAAAAGCCGTGAAGATCATAAGCACCACTTGAAGCTGGTACTTCAAAGGCTTCGTGATAACAAGCTTTATGCCAAGTTGAAGAAATGTGAGTTCTGGCTTGAGGAAGTAGCATTCCTTGGGCACGTGGTATCAAAACATGGGGTATCTGTTGACCCGACGAAGATTGAAGCAATACAAAGTTGGGAGCAACCTAAGTCGGTGACCGAAGTACGTAGCTTTCTGGGCTTAGTTGGTTATTATCGGAGATTCGTGGAAGAATTTTCTCGAATCGCTACTCCATTAACTCAGCTGACTCGGAAAGATACAAAATTCTTATGGAACGAGGATTGCGAGAAGAGCTTTCAAGAGCTCAAGAGGAGACTCATTTCGGCACCTGTTCTGACGATACCATCTGGTTCGGATGGATTTGTCATTTACAGCGATGCTTCGGGCAAAGGGTTAGGATGTGTTCTCATGCAACATGGGAAAGTCATAGCCTATGCCTCACGACAACTCAAAGAATATGAGAAATATTATCCTACTCATGATCTAGAGTTGGCAGCAGTTGTTTTTGCGTTGAAGATATGGAGACACTACCTGTATGGGGGAGAAAGTGGAGATCTATACGGATCATAAAAACCTCAAATATTTCTTTACCCAGAAGGAACTCAACATGCAACAACGACGTTGGCTTGAGCTGTTGAAAGATTACGACCATACCATCCAATACCATCCTGGAAAAGCGAACGTGGTAGCAGACGCGTTAAGTAGAAGATTATATGCGAGAATGAGTGCGATGCTGTCAACACAAAGGCCCATTTTGTGTGACTTACAAAGGATGGAGATAGAGTTCAAGACTCCGGGAACCCACATGATGATGTCAAGTTTATACGTAGAACCAGCTTTGATTGATAAAGTTAAAGCTTCTCAAGCAACAGACCCGGAGCTGATGAAGATGAAGAAGAAGGTGCAAGAAGGTGTTATTCCAGAAGCAAGAATCGATGAAGAAGGAATACTTTGAGTCAACTCCATACTTTGTGTTCCTAACGATTCTGATTTGAAGTATAGAATCATGATGGAGGCACACAACACACCGTTTGCAATCCATCCTGGAAGTACCAAAATGTATCGTGTTCTTTGACATACATTTTGGTGGAGCAATATAAGGAGAGAGATCGCGGAGTTTATCTCGAGGTGTTTAACGTGTTAACGTGTCAAGGCGGAACATCAAGTGCCAAAGGGTCCATTGCAACCACTTGAGATTCTAAAATGGAAGTGGGAACACATTACCATGGATTTCATTACGGGCCTTCCCAAGGTTTCTCAAGGCATAGATGCAATTTGGGTTATTGTCGATAGATTAACCAAGTCTGCTCATTTCTTGCCTGTACGAGAGACTTATTCATTGGAACGTCTTGCTCATATATACATAAATGAGATTGTGAGATTTCATGGCATGCTAGTATCCATAGTTTCGGATCGTGACCCAAGATTTACTTCACGATTTTGGGTCAGCTTGCAGAAAGCTATGGGCACCGATCTACGAATCAGTTCTGCATATCATCCTCAAACTGACGGGCAATCGGAAAGGACTATCCAAACTCTTGAAGATCTATTGAGACTCTGTGTTCTAGACTTCAAAGGGAGTTAGGATAAGTACCTACCATTGGTGGAATTCTCCTACAATAACATTTATCAGGCAAGTATAGGCATGGCTCCATTCGAGGCGTTGTATGGACGAAAGTGTCGTTCTCCAGTATGCTGGGACGAGGTGGGTGAAGCAACATTGTTGGGACCGGAGTTAGTACGTATTACTATGAAAAAGATTCAAATAATCCGACAACGTATACAAACGGCACAAGATCGACAAAAGAGTTATGCGGATCTTCATCGAAGAGACGTAGAATTTAATGTCGGAGATCATGTATTGTTACGTGTTACTCCATGGAAAGGAGTTACGAGATTCGAAAAGAGAGGAAAGCTCAATCCACGATTCATTGATCCATATGAGATCCTTGACCGAGCAGGAAAGGTGGCCTATAGACTTGCTTTACCTCCAAGCATGTCTCGTGTTCATAACGTTTTTCACATATCCATGTTACGTAAATATGTGAAAGATCCAAACCACATTATTGAGTTAGAACCAGACGAGATAGCCTAAGATTTAAAGTACGAGGAGGTACCTGTCAAGATCTTGGATAAGAAGGAAAATGTCCTACGCTCGAAGATTGTACCTCAAGTTAAAGTTTTGTGGAGGAAAAATGATATCGAGGAAATGACCTGGGAGTTAGAATCGGAAATGAAAGCAAGGTATCCTCACCTTTTTGACATACCAGGTACGTACGTCAATTTCGAGGACGAAATTTCATAAGGAGGGGAGGTTGTAAGACCCCAACTTTTATGAATAAAGATTTAATTTCCTCTATATATTATTTTGAAATAGTAAGGTGTTGATTTGATAAATGTTGTAAGTTATGGGTGGAATGTGCAAATTTTACAAAGTAAGCAAGTGGTCATAACATATTCGTTGTGTCGAGGAATATTCTTTTGTCGGAGAATATTCGTACGACGGCGCAGTCATTGGTGGACCTCACAACGGAATAATTGTCGGGTATAGAAAGTGACAGAAATAACATTTTCACGGCAAAACTTTTACCGTTAAACTGTTAAAATACCCGGTGATAAAAATACAGTAATACGCGTTGTTACAAAGTAGCACACGGTATTGCACAATATCTTTGATTATTGATGCTTACGTAAGAAGTCATTCAGTATTCAATAATTACTACAGTAGTTGTTGCACATTATATCATATTATTGATTCAATTATTGTCACAGTATCATCTCCACAATATTTTACATTATTAAATCGATAATGGTCAGTTATATTATTTAAATAATATTATTAGATAGCATTATTGGCAATGTCTAGAAAGTTATGTATAGGAAAGGGGTTAGTTAATTGCGCGCCAATAAGAAGAAATCTTTATCGGAAGGCCCCCTCTTTCTTATGAACGACCTGGTTGTCATTATTGTGTTTCTGTAATATTAATTTAAATAATAATTGATGAATGGTTGATAAAAATATTTTCATTGTGTTGAGAATATTAATGTTAGTAGAAATTGACATTTATTTCAATAATAGTTGATTTTCGGATGTTAAATTGACCAAACGGAGAATTAATCGGATAAATGAGCAATTAATGGGTGGTTAACATGTGGGACCCACTTATTGGTGGATAATAAATAGTTGGTGGGTAGTTGCAGGGGTGGAGGTGCAAGATTTATAAACTTGAGGGACTAAATTAAAAATTTAGGCAAAGATGGAGGTACTAAAGTGGAATTGACCAACCTTTTTCTAGCCTATAAATAGCAAGCTAATTTCATTCATTTCTCACCATTCTTGAAGAGCAAAGTTATAATAGTGAGAAAAATTATAGAGAGAAAAAAAAGAGTATTCTGCTACTACACTATTCTAGTATCCAATCTTCTACTGAGGTAAGGGGTATTATTTCTTTTATATTCATAAAGAATGCTATTTTCTTTCAATACTCGTAAGGGTTGTTACTCTATTCTTTATTGATCTGTGGGAGTAACCTGTTTACGCGGATTACCGCATGCATGGTGAATAACCCTTCGTATTTATTCTTTATTGATCTGTGGGAGTAACCTGTCTACGCGGATTACCGCATGCATGGTGAATAACCTTTTGTATTCATTCAATTACTTAATAATCTGTGGGAATAATCTGTCTACGCGGATTATCGCATGCGTGGTGAATCACCCTTCGTATTCATTTCTATTAAATTGTGGAAATGATCTGTCTACGCGGATTACAGCATGACGGGTGAAAATCCAATTACAGTTTCGTATATTTATTCATACTCGTACGAAATATTATTTCAACTGGAATATTGGTCTGAACTTGTTAGGAAATTTTCATCTTTTCATGACAAGTTACTATTCACGGTAAAAAAAATATTTTTTTATCTTTGATTGGATCCAAGTTTTGAACTTAATTCTTGAATTTTGCTCCACAATTGATTATTATGGAGTATTCATGAAGTTGGATAAACTAAATTACGAATCCCTAATTTTTGTCCTTTATCTCACTAGATTCGTTTTTATATTATTTTCTATCATTCTCAGTCTTAAATGATGATACAAATGAATATCTTTGGCCTGTAGTGCAAAGATGAATGATTATTTGATGAATATATTTGGCCTGTAGTGCAAAGATGATTACCTGATGAATATCTTTGGCCCGTAGTGCAAAGATGGACAGGTGTTGAGATGAACATGACCACTGGTGATACAAATGAATATCTTTAGCCTGTAGTGCAAAGATGAATATTTGATTCGAGATATATATATTGATTGATGTTACAGGGATAAAATATTGATGATGGACTTTAAATCATAGAAGATAGTAGACATCATTCTCTACTTAACTCTTCTAATGAATTGTTATTTTCGCTGCAGTTGTTGATCTAAAACTTGTTGTCCATAATATTTTATCTGATTTGTTGAAGACTAACGATAATTTATTCTTCATTATCTTAGTCATAATATTTTTTACTGGGCTAGTTTAGCTCACCTTTTTCTTTCGTTGTTCTCTTCAGGAAAAGAGAATATTGCGGGTACTAGTCGGGGAATGAAGTGATGGTCCGAGTTAGAGCTGTAGAAGTCCTCACTATATTTTTTTTAAATAGTGTGATAATAAATGTAATGAGAACTTAGTTTGAATGTTAATATTTTCTACATGTCTGTATTAACACTTACAGTTGTGTGTTCGTATTTTGCACGACTGTTTGATATGAAAGATTGTATTTGGATTCTGTACCATGTATTTGGCGACTCAGAACGGGTTGGGTTGATTGGACCAATTCTGGGGACGTCACAACGGTACTTCGCCAGCGAACCTTAAATAACGAACTAAAAATGAACTGGCTATAACGACGATTTTTTTGTCGCTATAGCATACAATGCCGACGACATAACTATGACGATGGTTTAATTTGAACCGTTGCTATAGCGAAAAAAACCGTTATTATAGCTGGTTCGTTTTTAGTTCGTTGATTAAGGTTCGCTAGAAAAAGGGATCATATATATATATATATATTATTATTTTGGCGAACCACGATATCCAACGCGCACTAGTAGGATATCTAATATATTTTAAGGCAAAATGAGAGTAATACAACAATTATTACCTGATGTTGTAGCTTATCAGTTTCCCGACCATGAACTGGAACTGCAGATTGTTGGAAGTAAGCTAGATTCGTGAATGACTTTTAGTATTTCTAGATACATGCATTGGTATTTTAAGATACATTTATATTGATACATGAATATTAGTGTTCACGTCTATGCATTCATTAAATTAGATTCATGTTCTAGTTCATGTATGGAAGCATATAGATAGATCTCTTATTAACTTATAAATAGCATTGTACTTGGATCATTTGGAGTAAGTGAAATGCAAGTGAGTTAAATCAAGTATTTTAAGGTTTAAACACTCTTCCTCACTTCTCTATATCTCTTATCCGTTCTTGTTAGCTAGGGATTCTGTGTTGAAGCTCATCAAGCAAAGCGTGTTCTTGAACAACTGAATCGCCTTCCTTCAAAGGAACATCAGAATGCTTTACTCACAAGACTGTTCGAAGCTTCCCATAGCATTTTGGTGGAAAGCTGAAAGCTTGGACATTGGACAACATTATAGGGAACATCATGGCTATTAGCTACATTGCATTCACTGATGAAAAAATTCCCCCAGAAGAACGAGGTCTGGTCTCTCGATCCTCCACATTCTAGTAAAATGGAAAGGATATAGCCTTGCAAGAGTGCTTGTTGATAATGAGCTAATATTGACGAGCCTTTAAAGGCCGGGCTAAGGCAAGGAATGCGAGAACGAGGGAGGTCCCACTTTGACTGTATTCAAAAAGCAAGCTTAGATTCATCAGATCAGTAACTAGCTGTCAGAGTAGAGGATTGTCCTAGCCATCGGAGATGAAGAATGATACTAGGTGAATTGCTCTTGTGACTCGAAATGAACCTTTCTCGGTAGAGGAAAGGAATAGCGATGGAATCCTATGGAGCATCTAGGAACAAGCAGATTCAATCAGACGACAAATTCTTGCGTGGTCCAATGAAATCAAAGGTCCGCTTCCACGATTTCATCTATCTTGAATCTCTTAATATCAGAATAGCTTATATAGTCATGATTCAATCCAGGTCCACTGACTTTTGATTTTTTTCTGGTCATTTTACGAAGTCGAAGAGTTGAGATAGCTAAAAGAAAAAAGAGAGTCTAAAATGACCTTTCTCTTCCTCGAGTTCAGCAATCACAAAGTATATTCCTTAGCTCCGACATCCCCTCTTTGCTAGCTGGACCCAACAACATCCACATTCAAAAGCCCGCTTCTTTCTATCCTTGCTACCTACGAAACTAGTCCCTCTTTCATTCACTAAAGAAGACGCAGCTGATAGATGGATGAATATACATTTGATGTCCAGTTCTATGAATCAAAATCTCAAGTTGGAGGGTCCGAAGGAGATTGATTGGGTTTTCTCAAAATCAATGAGTGGACTTAAAATCATAGATCCATTTTGTGATCGACGCGACTCTGACAAGAATCCTATTTCTTAGTCACCCAGTGTTGTTTGATTGAATTTCAAAGATCTCACTCGCTGTCAAAGCGCATTTTGTGAAGTGTTCTCCTGCCCCTATCACCTGAGATAAATTAAACTGGAAACCGTGATCGGAGTTGTGGTTTGAAGATGATGATTTGAAGATTCATTCGACAGAGAAAGGCGTCTTGGTTGAAGCAGTTGGTCGAGCTGCTTTGCACCTCTCATCCCGTTGTTCTTGCTTCTCGCTCTATCTAACTGAGAGAATAGCTTGCTTCGCTTTTTGCCTCTCTATGGTGGTGATTATGGGCATAGAATTAGCACATTAATGTGCAGCAACAAGTCATGGTGCTCCGCTAACGAGGTAACATAGTGCAGCATAGCAACTAATTGTTCTGTTGGTTTGCATTTGATCTTAAATGCGGCAAGAGAGATCAAGAAAGTAACAGACAGCGGAAGGGGGTTCACCTGCTTGACCTAGTTGACGAGCATAGGCTTTCAAGCTACAGCCAACTTAGACATAGCTCAATGGATGATCTGAAGAAGCTTATGTGAAGGGCTTAGGGAGCAAAGATGGAATGGGCAGGCAATATCGGCTTACTTGGGCTCTACCCCTACCATTGGACGAGTAAGTAAGTATATCTCTGTGTCGAACGAGAATTTTGTAAAGATATTTGAATATTTATTGAAATAAATAAATATTTTTAATGATTTAATTATTGAGTTAAATAATTAATTCATGAATTTGTGGTAGATTAATTTAATTATATGTGTTACATTAATTAAATTAATGTGTAGTGATTTAATAGTTCAAAATATTTAATTAATTAAGTTTATTTGATTAATTGAATTAATTAAATAAGCATATGTTACTTTAATTAATTTAATAATTAATTAAAGAATTAGTGAATTAACATAATTAATAAATAAAAATATTAATTATGTGACAATATAATTTAATGTAAAATTTATTATATTTTATTTAATTGATTTAAATAAAATTGATTGATTAATTAAAGTGTTACAATTAACTATATACTAAACTAGTTAATTAAAATAAATGAAAAAGGAATTAAGGGTATAGCCAAACAAGGCCTTAAGGGGAGTTAGTCCGTTTGTTATACAACGGATATATTATATATACGTATATTATCCTGTTAAACGGAATTGTTTTCATTTTGTTCAAAGTCAGAGAAAGAAATAAAAAAAACTTAGAAATCTTCAGAGAGAAGAAGAAGAAGAGAGAAAGAAGTTTGAGGAATCCTGAGTATTGTATTAGATTTATCTTCATACTAACAAAGGGTAATCTTCCTTTTTAAGTTTTTAAAAGTTATATTTTTTTTCAAAATCTTCATTTACGTATTTGAGTTTTCTGTGAAAATTGAGTTTCCCAATTGGGTTACGATATGGCTTTATCTATATGGGTATGGAATCATAACGTATTTTTCTAACATATAATCATGTTTTAAAGAATCAATTTTATATAGTCTGGCCTTAATTATAAAAACTCTCTGTTAAGAATTATTTTAAAAAATTAAACCAAGATATGTTTATATATGTAATCATATATGTTGGTATTATGTGTTAGATCATGTATCCATGATTTACACTGACCACACCAAATAACTTTGTTAATAAATGGGTTTTATGAAATTATAGAGTATTGAATATGGGTGAATAACCCATATGGGTTAAATTAATGATTAAATCATATGTTTATATTTAAATTGATACATGAATATGATTGTATATGTTAAAACAAAGAAAATGGAATTGAAATAAATGAATTCGGTGTAGTAACGAATCCGTAAGGAGATTTTTTTTATGTTTTTCATTAAACTCTTGAAAGTTTTGAAGAACAGTGAAAATTAATATGTTAATTTGTGTAATTACATGACTTGGAATGTTAAGAACATGTTATAAGTGATATATAATGTTCCTGTGAAGTTTATACTTCATGGGTAACATTATAAATCAGTATAATGATGTGAATTGGGAGAAAATGGGAGAAAATCTGTGTTCGTTCGCGAACTTCAGATTTTGAAATTTTCGCAGCCGCGCGGCAGGGCCGGCTGCAAGGCAAAATGGCGCGCGGCCGCGCCTGTCCGAAAATTTTGAAAAAAATTGCTAAGTGTTGGAAAATTTTGAAATGTGTTTTGAGTCTAATGAACATGAACACATGTTGTATAAATATAATAAAATATTGATATGAGTTTAATAATTTATGTTATGTAATTAATTAATAAATTAATTACGTGACTTAAACTATTATTTGTAAAGGTTAAATAATGTGTTATAAACATTAAGACATTATTTTAAATCTAATTAGCATGTAGACATGTTATATATGTAATGAGTTATTAATACAAGTTAATAACTTAAGTTACGTGATTAATTAACAAGTTAATTAATCAACGTAAACGATTATTTGAAAACTTAATAATGAGTTTGAAGAATACTATTGTAAATCAATAATCATATCGAACCTGTGATTAATTGATATTGTAAATGTGTGATAGGTAAGAGTAATTAAAGAAGTGAGTAATAACTGTAGCTTGCGCACGAGGCAAGTTTTCTATCCCTAACTTATTAATATTGTTTGGCAAGTTTCCTAAACTAAACTCTTTTAATTAAGCAATTGCTATGCTTAATTACTATTGTTGAGAAAATTCTTACTCTTGAATATCCAAGTTTAGAATTTCACATGAGATGCCATGATTCTTTTAAAAGTATCATTTAAGTGTACAATACTTATTCGATTGTATACCTTGAGAAGTTAATATTCAATATGAATATCATTTATTGAATTATCCAAACCAACTTTATTTGGTACGGATTCTGATGTCAAATTGAGATGAACAACCCTAATGTAGGGGATTAATGAAGATGCTTTAAGCGTTAAGATAATGTGCACAGTATCAGTACGAAGGGCTGATCTCCCTAAGTACGAGAAGTAAAGTCTATAGTCTTATGACTGTTAAAGATTGGAAAGGTTAATATACTTGACAACCTAAGACTCGGTTCAAGGTCTTTGTGACCCTCAGAAGTAATTTGACTCTTGATTAATATTCTTGATTCAAAAGTTGATAAGTAATTTGACTCTTGATTAATATTCTTGATTCAAATGTTGAGCTTTCTGTTATTCAGTATTCTTTCACTCGCATGTTATTATTCTGTCATATTTTTATACTTGCGGGCATCCGTGCTCACTCTTGCATAATAACATTGCAGCTAATAATGAACGAAGTGATGTACCTTCTAGGAGCAAGGGCAAAGGAAAAGCTAACAAGTGATGAAGATTTATGTTGTCATGAATAATGTTAAAGTTTAAGATTTATGTGTGATGATTTAAGACTTATTTATTTACGTTTCCGCAACAGATATTTAAGGTTAAGTATAACCTGGGATTTATGATGTATTTTTATTTCAGATGATGTAAGATGATGATTTATTTATCTAATAAATGAATTTCATTATTTATGGGTAGATAGTTGTATGATATTGGAACAGTGAACACCAAATCCTGTAGAAATTAAGATACCGGATTTGGGGGTGTCACAAGTTGGTATCAAAGCCGTAGGTTATGAACCTTAGGTGGGGGGAAAACCTTAGGATAGTAGCCTTCATGAAGATAGTAATGACAACTCTGATTTGAGTTCTAAGAAAGATAATAAAATTACCTTATGTGCTATGTGCTTATGTGTTCATACTTGTTAGAGTATTAATTAACTGTTGGGTTTGTACGAAATCGTGACGCAATCAAATTGCAAAAATTAGCGGAAGCATGGTATATCAGAGTTTAAAAAAATTTCTACAAAACCATTACCCGGATCATCCTTTATGCAAATTATTAATTTAAAACGATAAATAAGAAGTTATGGAATCATACCCTTGTAAAACGAAGCTTCCACATGTACGAGTTCAACTCCTTGTTCTTCGTGATCTCCTTGAATTTTCGGGTTAGATTCCTTCCTTTGATCAACGTTAGCCACCCAAGTGTTTGGCCTCTAGAGGTGATCCACCAAGGAAGATGAATTATCAAGAAGGAGGGTGGTTGGCTTAGTTTTCTATCCTCTATAGAAAAGGAGTGCTATCCAACAATTGAAATTGCCTCAAGTAATATCTATTATAAGAATCCTCTTATATAGATATTGGTCAACCCTTCTAATCCTATTAGACATGGGATTTATTTTAATTAATTAAACTCCTTTAATTAATTTAGGCTTCCCACCACATAGGAAATAATTAATTAAATTCATTTAATTAATTTGTCTCCTAATCTTATTAGGAATAAATGAGAGTACTAATATTAAATTAATTACTAAACTCCTTTAGAAATTAAAATAATAATAATTATAATAATATTAATAAGACTCCTCTTATTAATTTATATTTAATATTTCCAAAATATTAAATAATAAATATTAAGCTATTTAATTTATTCTATCACCATAGATTAAATTAATTTCACTTAATGCATTATTACGATTATGCCATTACCTTCTTAAATAATTATTCTTCCTTTTATGGTGTGACCCTTTAGGTTCTCCATATTAAACCGGTTGTGAATAAATCAATTAGAACAATTCTAATCTTATTTAAATAAATAAATTAAACTAATAATCTATTTAAATAAATAATATTTATTCTACAATAGGGATAAGCCTCCCTAGCGATCAACGACTTTCTAGATAATATAGATTTCAACATTAATCATAAAAGAACCTGTGAGTAAATAGTTACCATACAATTCAATCCTTCCACCATACAATGTCCCAATTAAATATAAGACATGAATTTACTGTCAAGTCTTATTTTATTTAATTATATGTATTTCGATTAGAAAATGCACAACTCCAAATAATGTAAATTAGAAACTCCTTTCTAATTTCATTTTACCTTGGCCAAGGATTCCTGGGTTGTCATTTAACGAATCACATAGGACATATCTCCTCCTTTACTAGAGGTGGTAGATTCTTTATTGATCATTCATTGTCTCCATATGTAACTCATTATACCCAAGCATACCCTTTTATATACCCTAAAGGGCTTTAAGGAATAAGTCAAAGTATAATTCATTACATACAAGATACTATGATGATCTCAAGTCCAAGGATCACTTGTACTACTATCACATTAGGAATTCCTATTGACAGGCGAGTAAAACTCCATTAGGTATTCCATAGCGAGTCACGTTCAGTGAACTTATTCTCCAATAAGCACCTACATACTTGCTTTAGTGTTTCTACACAAATGATTATGAGATCAATCATCCTCATCTAATGAGCAAGTAACATATGTACTAATCTATCCGAATTTACTAATCCCCTTTTTAGTAATCCCATGATTAGGAACTATTTTAGTTTTAGAGCTTTCTAAGAATTTAGATCTCATTGGCATGATCATCATCATGATTCTAAAAGCATTACTTAAAACTATGGGTTATTTACATATTATAAAAACAGCACCATGTAGATAATTAAATGCCTTTAATAAATGAATATTTTTATTAATAAATAAATAAGATTGCCTCCAAAGTATATGCTTTATCATCATACATGATTGGCTTGTATGCATACTACTTTCAATCTCCCACTTGCACTAAAGCCAATCGCCATGGTATCTCATACCCAACTTCTCTAAGTGACGATCAAACTGCTGTTGTGTTAAAGCTTTAGTTAATGGATCTGCAATGTTGTCTTGAGAGTCTACACTCTCCTCTTTCAATGATTTCTTTAATCAAAGTGCCGCAACACATGTTTAGATTCAAGATGAGACTTAGGACCTATTCCTAGTTCTTTAATGAACTTTTCATCTAAAACATCAACTTGCAACTTCACTTACAGTTATATACTTTGTCTTTGTCACTAAACCAACAACCTTTTGTTGTTTGGAACCTTTTCAATTCACTGCACCATCTTTCAAGGTAAACACATACCCTGAAACAGATTTACTGTCATCTTGGTCTGTTTGAAAACTTGAGTCTATGAATCCCTTGAATTTTAATTCAGACCCACCGTAGACAAGAAAAATATCTTTAGTCCTTCTCAAGTACTTTAGGATATTCTTCACTGCCTTCCAGTGCTCTTCTCCTGGATTCGACTGGTATCTGCTCGTTACACTAAGTGCATGAGCAACATCCGGTCTAGTACATATCATACCGTACATGATAGATCCTATTGCAGAAGCATAAGGGATCTTACTCATACGGGCTCTCTCCTCAGGTGTCTTTGGGGCCTGTTTCTTGGAGAGATGTATTCCATGGCTCATCGGCATGAGACCTCTTTTGGAATCTTCCATGCTAAATCTCTTTAGCATTGCATCAATGTACGTTCCTTGGGATAAACCAAGCATCCTTTTAGATCTATCTCTATAGATCTTTATCCCCAAAATATAGGATGCTTCTCCCAAGTCCTTCATGGAGAAGTGTTTAGATAACCAGATTTTAATCGATTGTAGCATAGGAATGTCATTCCCTATCAGTAATATATCATCAACATATAATACAAGGAATGAAACTGCGCTCCCACTAACCTTCTTGTATACACATGGTTCATCGTCGTTTTTGATAAAATCAAACTCTTTGATTGTCTCATCAAAACGAATGTTCCATCTACGAGAAGCTTGCTTCAATTCATAAATGGATCGTTGCAGCTTATAGACTTGATTTGTTCCAACCTTTGAAACAAATCCCTCTGGCTGTGTCATATACACATCCTCCTCAAGTTTCCCATTGAGGAAGGCCGTTTTCACGTCCATCTGCCAGATCTCATAGTCGTTAGAAGCTACAATCGCAAGCAAAATCCGAATGGACTTGAGCATAGCTACTGGTGAAAAGGTTTCATCATAGTCAACTCCTTGTCTTTGTTTGAAACCTTTTGCAACCAGTCGGGCCTTATAGGTCTCTACCTTGCCATTCGCTCCAGTCTTTCTTTTAAAGACCCATTTACACCCAATAGGCTTAATGCCTTCAGATGGTGAAACCAAAGTCCATACTTTGTTTTCATACATAGAGTCCATTTCAGATTTCATAGCTTCAAGTTATTTTCCTAAGTCTTTATTACTCATAGCCTGTTCGTAATTCAATGGATCATCATCATTCATGATGTGTACCTCATCGTCATCCTCTATAACGAATCCATACCTCTCAGGTATCTTCGGTACTCTTCCAGATTTATGAACAGGGTGTGGTATAGTAGGTTCTTCTACTTGGTCAGGTACCTGACTTAGATCCGTGGTAATTTGTGGTTCTTGAACTTCTTCAAGATATATCTTACTCCCACTGACCCCTTCATGGATAAACTCCTTTTCCAAGAAGGCAGCATGTTTCGCAACAAACACCTTTTGATCAGTTGGATGATAGAAATAATACCCTAAAGTTTCTTTAGGGTATCCCACAAATCTACACTTATCGGATTTAGTCTGTAGCTTATCATTTTCAAACTTTTTTGACATAAGCTGGGCAACCCCAAGTCTTAACATGCTTAAGATTTGGTTTCCTCCCCTTCCACATCTCATATGGAGTCTTTGGGGCAGATTTGGTAGGTACCTTGTTAAGTAGGTATGCAGCCGTTTCTAGGGCATATCCCCAGAAAGAAATTGGAAGGTCGGTAAAACTCATCATGGATCGAACCATGTCCAACAGTGTTCGATTTCTCCTTTCAGATACTCCATTTAACTGTGGTGTACCTGGAGGAGTCCATTGTGAGATTATACCATTTTCTTTGAGGCAATTGAGAAACTCACCGCTTAAGTATTCTCCACCTCGATCTGATCGAAGTATCTTTATACTCTTGCCCGTTTGTTTCTCTACTTCACTTCTGAACTCTTTGAACTTTTCAAATGATTCTGACTTGTATTTCATTAAATACACATATCCAAATCTTGAGTGATCATCAGTGAAAGTAATAAAATAAGAATACCCACCCCGTGCACTTGTTGTCATAGGTCCACAAACGTCTGTGTGAATCAATGCCAACAACTCTATAACTCTTTCTCCTTTTCCACTAAAAAGAGATTTAGTCATTTTACCCATGAGATAAGATTCACAAGTTGGATATGATTCATAATCAGATAACTCAAGGAGCCCATCTTTATGCAACTTGGATAATCTTGTTTCATTGATATGACCGAGTCTACAGTGCCACATGTAGGTATAATTAATATCATCTCTTTTCCTTTTCTTAGTTTGTTCAATTTGAAAAATATTTTCTTGTAAGTCAAGTGTATAAAGTCCATTTCGCAAATTTTCAACACCATATAAAACATCGTCTTTATAAATAGAACAACTATTGTTCTTTATAACAACGTTAAATCCTTCCATATCCAATACAGAAATTAAAATAATATTTTTAATAATATTCGGAACATAATAACAATTATTAAGATAAATGGACTTGCCCGAAGACATTGCTAAATAATAGGTTCCTACAGCTAATGCAGCAACCTTTGCTCCATTCCCCACTCGTAGGATCACCTCATCATTGTTCAGCTTTCTACTTCTGACCAGTCCCTTCACATTATTACATATGTGAGAACCACAGCCGGTATCCAATACCTAAGTAGAATTTTGACTTTCTGAAAAATTAATTTCAATCATGAATAAACCTTGATTGGAAGTCGAAGCTTCTCCAAGCTTCTTCTTTGCCAGAAACTTCTTGCAGTTCCTCTTCCAATGACCCGGCTCGTTGCAATGGAAGCACATTCCTTTGCTAGCTGGATCAGATTTCTTTTGTTCCTTTATGTTCACTTTGCCCTTGGTCATTCGAGATCGAAAGAGCTCCTTAGATATCTCATATCTAGCAGTCCTACTTTGTTCACCATACAACTCCTTGAGGTGAATCAACATAGTAGGAGCATTCATGTTTTCGTGCTGACGCTGAAGCTCGTTATTCATGGATGCGAGCATGATGCATTGAGCCACAGATGCATCATCTTGCCACTTTACAATGGTGGAAATCTCTTCATCAGAGGCTATTTCTGGAACAGTTCCAGGGACAGGTGAGTTTAGGACATAAGAAATCTTTTCAGCAGTGAGAACTATTCTCAGATTTCTTAGCCAGTCCGTATAATTCGGCCCGGTAAGCTTATTAGCATCAAGTATGCTTCGCAGTGAAATTAGTGATTTTGACATTTTTTAAAATTTTGCATGTGAAAAACAACATTTTAGCAAACATTCATTTTATTAATTTTGCATACCAAAATAAATTTAGGTCTTTATTTTAAATTGGTATCTCCCACTATTTTTATCAAACTATATTACCCTTACTTATATAGTTCGGCAACATCTAATTAAAGATTTGCTAGTGAGAATAAGGATCCCATTTCAAATGTATATAACCTTGTGGATAGCACAACAAGCGATATACAAATAAATAGGTAGACAACTCTTGTCAATTACATCACTATATAACTCCTTTTATTTTGCCTCTTAAATCATAATGGTCAAGTGTGTGCACATCCGAACTAAAACGATTTAAGTTAAGTCCAGCCTAGCAGTTCTATAAATTCAAAATAGAAAAATGTTCGTCCTTGTGGATAGCACAACAAGACTAGATCGTTCAATTTTCTTGAGAAGCATCAAATGTGATTAATTAACATCTTAAATATGCAATACTCGCCTTGTGGATAGCACAACAAGCTCATATTAAATATTTAATACTCTATTAATTTATCATGCTAGAAGGCGACGTTCGATATTCCAAATATCATTTGAACGCTTCGGACTTAATATTATTTCTTTGAGGGATTTGTTATTATTTGTCTCATCTTGTTTAGCCTGCATGCACATATATATATAACATTCGCGTTATTTTATTAAACATGCGAAGCATGTTTGCATAAAATATAATATATATAATATTTAGCATGCAATATAGAATACTATATTCTACCCAGATTGATTATGGACTTTTATTCTAGTTTGGTTCACTAGAGCCACCAAGTGAACCAAAAGGTCAAACCTAGGAGTGCAAGAATTTAAATTTAAATATAACTATTACATTTAAACCCGGGCTCCATACAAACGGGTCTTCACGCGCTCCTTGCTCCTTGGTCTCCAATTTTTTCAAGATAATTCTAACTATTTCTATTACATTAAACTATTTAATTTAAATAAAAATCTTGATCAGCAGTCAAGGGGAAGTACATAGGAGGGAGATAGAATTTTACATCACAAAATTTTTTTTTAGAGAAGACGAGGTACACAGACCCCATTTAATAAAACCCATTCATTCAAGCATTCAACTAAAATAAAATCCAATCACATTGGTCAAATAGTCCATAATCAATCCCCATTTATTATCATACATATCACCATATATATCAATAAATAAATATTCATCTCATGAATTAAAACATTCCATATATATATGAGTATCATTTAATGGGCAATTTTAAATTGCATGAAATCCAATTTCAAGATTAAAATAAACTCTTTATTTTAATTATAAAATTATTTAGAATATAATATATAAATATATCATATTTATTTTTTTTAAAAGAAGTCACCTTCTTTTATTAAAAGAGTCCTGCAGGTTTATTAAAAGAGTCCTTTCCTGATGGGTCACATTCTTTTTGGAGTAAGAAAGAGACAACACATTTTTTTTGCAGAATTCAAGATTAGCACCCAAAAAAAAAAATTGTGATTCGTCCCAAAAAAAAAATGTCATTTTTTTTTCTTAAAAACAAATAATTTTATACAATAAAATTATGCCCAATAAATTATTTTAAATATATACCCATATGTATATGAAATCAAAAATAAATTAATAATTGCATAAAAGTTTGGCTCTGATGCCACTGTTGGGTTTGTACGAAATCGTGACGCAATCAAATTGCAAAAATTAGCGGAAGCATGGTATATCAGAGTTTAAAAAAATTTCTACAAAACCATTACCCGGATCATCCTTTATGCAAATTATTAATTTAAAACGATAAATAAGAAGTTATGGAATCATACCCTTGTAAAACGAAGCTTCCACATGTACGAGTTCAACTCCTTGTTCTTCGTGATCTCCTTGAATTTTCGGGTTAGATTCCTTCCTTTGATCAACGTTAGCCACCCAAGTGTTTGGCCTCTAGAGGTGATCCACCAAGGAAGATGAATTATCAAGAAGGAGGGTGGTTGGCTTAGTTTTCTATCCTCTATAGAAAAGGAGTGCTATCCAACAATTGAAATTGCCTCAAGTAATATCTATTATAAGAATCCTCTTATATAGATATTGGTCAACCCTTCTAATCCTATTAGACATGGGATTTATTTTAATTAATTAAACTCCTTTAATTAATTTAGGCTTCCCACCACATAGGAAATAATTAATTAAATTCATTTAATTAATTTGTCTCCTAATCTTATTAGGAATAAATGAGAGTACTAATATTAAATTAATTACTAAACTCCTTTAGAAATTAAAATAATAATAATTATAATAATATTAATAAGACTCCTCTTATTAATTTATATTTAATATTTCCAAAATATTAAATAATAAATATTAAGCTATTTAATTTATTCTATCACCATAGATTAAATTAATTTCACTTAATGCATTATTACGATTATGCCATTACCTTCTTAAATAATTATTCTTCCTTTTATGGTGTGACCCTTTAGGTTCTCCATATTAAACCGGTTGTGAATAAATCAATTAGAACAATTCTAATCTTATTTAAATAAATAAATTAAACTAATAATCTATTTAAATAAATAATATTTATTCTACAATAGGGATAAGCCTCCCTAGCGATCAACGACTTTCTAGATAATATAGATTTCAACATTAATCATAAAAGAACCTGTGAGTAAATAGTTACCATACAATTCAATCCTTCCACCATACAATGTCCCAATTAAATATAAGACATGAATTTACTGTCAAGTCTTATTTTATTTAATTATATGTATTTCGATTAGAAAATGCACAACTCCAAATAATGTAAATTAGAAACTCCTTTCTAATTTCATTTTACCTTGGCCAAGGATTCCTGGGTTGTCATTTAACGAATCACATAGGACATATCTCCTCTTTTACTAGAGGTGGTAGATTCTTTATTGATCATTCATTGTCTCCATATGTAACTCATTATACCCAAGCATACCCTTTTATATACCCTAAAGGGCTTTAAGGAATAAGTCAAAGTATAATTCAATACATACAAGATACTATGATGATCTCAAGTCCAAGGATCACTTGTACTACTATCACATTAGGAATTCCTATTGACAGGCGAGTAAAACTCCATTAGGTATTCCATAGCGAGTCACGTTCAGTGAACTTATTCTCCAATAAGCACCTACATACTTGCTTTAGTGTTTCTACACAAATGATTATGAGATCAATCATCCTCATCTAATGAGCAAGCAACATATGTACTAATCTATCCGGATTTACTAATCCCCTTTTTAGTAATCCCATGATTAGGAACTATTTTAGTTTTAGAGCTTTCTAAGAATTTAGATCTCATTGGCATGATCATCATCATGATTCTAAAAGCATTGCTTAAAACTATGGGTTATTTACATATTATAAAAACAGCACCATGTAGATAATTAAATGCCTTTAATAAATGAATATTTTTATTAATAAATAAATAAGATTGCCTCCAAAGTATATGCTTTATCATCATACATGATTGGCTTGTATGCATACTACTTTCATTAACATCACGTAAAAACTAAGACTTAAAACTTATTTTGTCAGGATGTCAGATACTGGAGGAGCTAGTCAGCCCAGGGATGTTGTACCCCTAGAGACTAGAGATGAGGAGCCCCGGGACATACACACTGTCTGGGAGCAGTTAGTACAGCCAGAGCCATCTCCTGTGATTCCAGATTTTGGTCAGGAGCATGAGCCAGAGATTTACTCAGAGGAGGACCCTGAGGAGGTTGAGATCCCGGCTGAGGCAGCCGAGGAGGAGGAAGAAGAAGACCCTGAAGAAGAAGAGGAGGAGGAAGATCTTGAGGAGTTCCCACCGAACTCTGTCAGTGCTGGTATGTATGATTTATTATATGATCGCAACGTAGAGTTACGAGATACAATTCAGGAGTTGAGGGAGCAGTCAGTTGCTCAGGGTGGTGAGATTGAGACACTCCACACCCGTCTTGGCAATGTGGAGTGGGATTTGGTTCATGAGAAGGGCCAAACTGAGCAGAAGACAGAGGAGATAGAAAAGTTAAAGAATGAGTTAAAAGAGAAATCTGAAAGACTCGCCATAGTGGAAGAAGCTTGGGTAAGAAATGCACGACGTGCAGATCTGGCAGAGGATGATGCGCGTGCGAAGAGAGTTAAGGTTGCAGAGACGTGCTACACGTTTCTGAGGGCAATGGATGAGGCCCAGGACCGAGTTATGAGATATCCAATTCAGTTCGAGGGACTGCCTGGGTATATGTTAGATCGCAGGACTATGTCCCGCATTATAGAGGAGGAACGTAGTGAAGCTGTCCGACGCCTTAGTAGGCCGTGATAGGATAATATGAAATTGTTAATGTTTAAATAATCGTAAATAATGTAAATTCCAATGTGATTATAAACAAAGGAATATTGTGATAATGTAAATCCTGTAGAAACTTTATTTCAGGATAGTTGATGTAAATGGCAGAAATGCTATCGTATTGTATTAAAAGCTTTTGGTTTTAATAAAATAATAAAGTTGTTTAAGATGATATGGGTTAAGTGAGTATGTTAAAGTATTTAACATTATGTGATACTCTTTGGACTAGTTAATGTAAATTCCGATGTGATTAAAAACAAAGGAATATTTTGAGAAACTAAATCCTGAAGATTCTTTATCTTGGGATAGTTGAAGTAAATGGCAGAGATGCTATAGTACTATGTTTAAAACTTTTGATTTAAATAAAATATCAAAGGTTATTTGAAAAGAAAAGAGTTAAAGTGGTTATGTTAAATATTTGAGTTAATTCTTAAATATTTAAGTGATTTAATAAAGATCTAATGAGTATATATTCTTAACAGAAATATGCCGCCAAGAAGGAGACAAAATCGTCGACAAGCCCAAGAGGGGTCAACCAATAACAACAATGATGCCAATGCGAACCCCGTTCAGCAGTTGGTAAATCTGTTGGCTGGAGCGATGAACAATCAGCCTCAAGCTCCACCAAACACCTCATTTAAAGACTTTAAGGCAGTGGGACCGCCAGATTTTAAGGGTTCCACGAACCCGATAGAAGCTCAGACTTGGGTTATGGAAATGGAGAAAATTTTTGAGGTCGCCCGTGTTAGGGAGGACCAGAAGACCGCCTACGCGACATTTATGTTAAAATCAGAAGCCAGCTACTGGTGGCAGGCAAATAAGATCAGGGGAGGAGAAGGTGTAATAACCTGGGAAAGGTTTAAAGAAATATTTTTCGAGATGTATTTCCCGACCAGCTCCCAAAATCAAATGGAGGTGCAGTTTCTGGAGTTGAAGCAGGGGAATATGTCTGTGCCCGACTACGCGGCAAAGTTTAACGAATTGTCTAGGTTTGCCCAATATCAGGTGCATACTGACGAAAGAAAGGCTAGGCGTTTTGAACAGGGACTGAAACCCTGGTTGTATAGCAAGGTGTCGATGTTTCAATTGAACACTTTTGCTGGAGTTCTGGAGAAGGCAATTCTCGCTGAAGGTGGAAGCGAAGCGGTGTCTAAGTACAATCAGGATCAAAAGAAGAAGAAGAATGATAGTGAAGGAAACAATAAGGCTAGTGGCAATCACACAGGGGGAATTAATAATCATAAACGAAAATGGAATGACAACCCGTCGTCTGTAAGTCAGCAAGGTAGTCAGAAGAAAAAGTTAGAACCATGCCCAACCTGTGGGAAGACTCACTTGAGAGTCTGCATGAAAGGAAAAAGAGTTTGTTACAACTGTGGTCAGGAAGGCCACATAGCACCTAACAGCCCTAACCCTAAGAAGGGCGCCTGCTACACATGTGGGTCAAAGGATCACTTGGCTAGAGACTGTCCAAAGAAGGCATCTGGAGGGGCAGGGTCAGGTGGACATAAGGGAAATAATAGTGGAAATCCTCTTACCATTACCGGACCGACTTCGACAAACCGACCAACTGCAAGGACATTTAACATGACCGTACAAGACGCTGTGCAGTCTCGTGATGTGGTGTCAGGTATCATTCCGATCAATAAAGTCAATGCTTATGTTTTATTTGATTCGGGTGCTACTTGTTCATTTATATCCGATGACTTTGCAAAGAAATTAGAATTGCTTAAAGACGAATTAGAAATCCCTATGAACATAGAGATTGCGAACAAGGAAGTAATTCCTGTTAAGTATATACACAAGAACTGTAGAGTGGATATTAAGGGTAACGTTATGAATGTAGATCTTATCCCGATTAAACTTGGGGAATTTGACGTTATCCTGGGAATGGATTGGCTATTCAATTATGGAGCCGTAATTGATTGCCAGAAGAAATGTATTAACCTTATGACTCCATCAAAGGTTGTGTTTTATGGCAGCAAATCGCCTAGACAAGCGAGTTGTCTGACGATGATGCAGGCCAGGAAGTTATTAAGACAAGGCTGTGTGGGGTATTTAGCCTACATAGTCGATAGTCGTAAAGAGAATTCAAAGTTAGAAGAAATACCAGTCGTAAGAGACTTCGTGGATGTTTTCCCGGATGATCTGCCAGGACTTCCGCCTGACAGGGAGTAGATTTTGTTATCGATTTGGTGCCAGGAACGGCTCCAATATCGAAAGCACCGTACCGGATGGCTTCGGTAGAAATGAAGGAATTGATGGTACAGCTACAAGAGCTGTTGGACAAGAAATATATTCAACCGAGCGTATCACCGTGGGGAGCGCCGGTATTATTTATTAAGAAGAAGGATGGAACAATGCGACTCTGCATTGACTATAGAGAATTGAACAAGGTTACCATTAAGAATAGGTATCCGTTGCCAAGGATTGATGATCTGTTTGATCAATTAAAAGGAGCGAGATATTTCTCGAAGATAGACCTGAGAAGTGGTTATCATCAGTTGAAGGTGAGGCCCGAAGATGTCCCAAAGACAGCGTTTAGGACACGATATGGTCACTACGAATTTTTGGTTATGTCATTTGGTCTAACAAATGCGCCTGCAGCATTTATGGGCCTAATGAATGGAGTGTTCAAGCCGTTTCTGGACAAATTCGTAGTGGTTTTTATTGATGATATATTAGTCTATTCTAAGACCAAGGAAGAACATGTTGAGCATTTGAAGTTGACGTTAGACGTATTAAGAAGAGAGAAGTTGTATGCCAAATTCTCAAAGTGTGAATTCTGGATTAAAAGGGTGCAATTTCTCGGACATGTGATTGATAAGGACGGAATTTCGGTGGATCCCTCCAAAGTCGAAGCGGTGATGAATTGGGATCAGCCGAAAACACCGTCGGAAGTAAGAAGTTTTCTTGGATTAGCTGGTTACTATAGAAGATTTATTCAGGATTTTTCCAAGATCGCCACTCCATTAACGAATTTGACTAGGAAAGTTGTGAAATTCGTTTGGACGGAGAAGTGTGAGGAAAGTTTTCAAGAACTTAAGAGAAGGTTAAGTACAACACCTGTGTTGTCCCTTCCGGATGACACAGGAAATTTTGTAGTATATAGTGATGCGTCGCATAAAGGGCTAGGCTGTGTGCTTATGCAAAACGGCAGAGTCATTGCGTATGCGTCACGACAACTAAAAGATTACGAGAAGGGATATCCAACCCATGATTTGGAATTGGCTGCGGTGGTATTCGCTTTAAAGATTTGGAGACACTATCTCTATGGGGAAAAGTGTGAAATATATACAGACCATAAGAGTCTGAAGTATATTTTCACACAGAAAGACTTGAATATGCGCCAAAGAAGGTGGCTGGAGTTAATAAAGGATTATGATTGTGATATCTTATACCACCCAGGAAAAACGAATGTTGTAGCCGACGCCTTAAGCAGAAAGGCTCGAGAAAAGTTGATAATGCTGACAGCACAGGAAGAATTGATTTCAGCAATGGAAAAGCTGGAATTGGAAGTAGGATGTCCAATGGAGACTGACGAGAAACTGTTCCAAATGCAAGCTGGTACAACTTTATTGGATAAGATTAAGGAAGCACAAATCCTGGATAAGGAATGTGAGGAAGTAAAGAAAAAGATATCTGAAGGGACTGAACTTAGATTTAAAATGGATAGCGAAGGATTTTTGAGATTTGAAAGTAGAGTTTGGGTACCGCCAATACCAGAAATCAAGGAGGACATTCTGAGCGAGGCTCATAGTTCGAGGTATTCCATTCACCCCGGAAGTACCAAGATGTATCAGGATTTACGACAACACTTTTGGTGGCCAAATTTGAAGAGGGACGTTGCCGATTGTGTTGCCAAGTGTCTGACTTGCCAAAGGCCAAGTGGTTTGTTACAACCTTTAGAAATCCCAGAATGGAAATGGGATCATATTACAATGGATTTTGTTGTTGGCCTTTCGACGACCCAGAAAGGCTATGACGCAGTATGGGTTATCGTCGACCGATTAACGAAATCCGCACATTTTCTTCCGATCAAAATCAGATTTAACCTAGAACAATTGGCGAAGTTATATGTAAAAGAGATTGTTTTGAGGCACGGGGTGCCAGTGTCAATTATTTCTGACCGTGACCCGCGCTTCACATCGAATTTCTGGAAGCGACTACAAGAATGCATGGGAACACAGTTGAGGATGAGCACCGCTTATCACCCTCAGACTGACGGGCAAAGTGAAAGAACGATCTAAACATTAGAGGATATGCTTAGAGCATGCATAATGGATTTTAAAGGCAATTGGGATGATTATTTGCCGCTTGTAGAATTTGGTTATAATAATAGTTACCACGCTAGTATTGGTATTGTAATACCCGAGAATTTCCATATATTATTAAATAAATATATTAATGGAAATGAGAATTTATTTTGTGTTATGAGATGAATTAATTCAATTATATATAATTGAATAATTATAATAATTGAGAAATTGGTGGAGTTTGTGATAAACTCGTTGATTGCCTTGTGTGGCATAGTGACGTAATATAAGAATGATTATATTAATTTAAGCGAACAATTAATCTATATTAATTGTTAATCGAAGAATATTAATTAACTGTTATGAAATACTAATGAGGATTGATTAATAATATGTGATTATTATTGCAAGAAACATAATAATAATGAGCAACGTGTTTATAAATATAATAAGATTTATATCAAAGTGATAGTTAATCATATAAAGGTTAATTAAATTGTTATGGAGGTTAACAATTATATTGATTGATGTAGGATATGTGTATATTATTAATTAATATTCAATTTATAAGATGAGAAATTATATGTGCAAGCATGCGAATTAAATGTATAGTAACTATATGTTATGATATGTGTAGGTGACAAATGATGTGTGGATATACATTAAAATAATGTATCATGGATCTATTATAAATAATTGTTGAGTAATACAATTTAATAATACATGAGATAATGTAATGTGATAACATCCGATTAAATTATACCAGTATGATAAAAATGTACATGAATTACATGTGCACAATTCACACTTATTACATTATGTGAATCCATGTTAGTATCATTAGAATTACATTGTGACTATAATTGTGGCCTAATTATATAGTATATATACATGTAACATATTTTGGCATAAGTGTTGTGTATATATACAAATTATAGAATGCTGATATATGGCCTTGTTCCAATATAATAGTCACCCTCCTTCTCCTTCACGTGTATGGCAAAAAGGCTAAGGCCTATTCTCCCATTCTTCTCCCAAGCTTAGCTAGCAATAATTATATGAGGAGTGGCTCTAATGATGGCTTTCAACAACTATCTACCAACTTCCTCTTATCTAGCATGCAATTCAAATTTCTGTTAGTTTGAAATAGTAGGCAATTGCATTGTCTGTATCTTGTTTTCTCTATAAATATGGCTTCCTTTCTTCCCATTTCACATTGCTGAGATTTTGTTTGAGTTGATAAGTTGAGAGCATATACATAATAACATTGTGAGATATCAGCAAGCTTACTCCATAACAGAGGTATAAATCCCCTTCGTGTCTTCATTTTCATTTTCTGTCAAAAGAACTCCATTGTTGTTCTCTGAGTTTTGTTGAAATTCTTGATTATGCCAAATTGGTTCATGATTGGTTTGTAGAACCCTTATATTGTTGTTATATGAACATACACACATGATGGAACCACTGAATAGTCTTTCATTTCCATTGTTCCTCTTCAATTTCTGTAAATACATGAAATTCGTAAATTAAGTTAGAGTTCATGAAATTGGGAATTGATAATTGCTATTAACTGTTATATAAGCATATATGTATGTGTTAGTAAGTTAAACAAGTCTAATATCTGGGTATGGTATGTTGAAATCGATGAAATGGGAGGTTTTGGGTCGTTTTTCGCTGCCGTCTGAACCGAAAAACTGCCTCGACGCCGCAGCGCCGCAGCCCGCGCCGCAGCGCCACACGCGCCGCAGCCCTCGCCGCAGCGCCAGTAGCAGCGCCACTCGCGCCGCAGCGCCAGTAGTGCCGCGCCGCAGCGCCAGCCTCTGTGTTCAGTTTTCTGCATTCTACAACAAAACTGTTATGTGCCAATTGTTTGATTTTTGTTTAAACAAGCATGGGAGCATGATTAATACATATATATAAACCTAATGAGGCAATGTAAGCATGTTTTAGTATATTAGCATGCATGGTTAACCAAACGACACATAGTTTGGAAACGAATTTAAAGTTTCATAAACGACGTTAACATATATAAAGCATGTTTACATACTGACCTTGCAAGCACGTTAGTACCACCTAGAGACATATGAAGTGCTTGTTAGCTTATCTATATTGGTTCCGTAATAAAATGTGAACATGTGAACCTAACTAGTGCTCATTCCTAACAAAAATATAAGTTTGAAGGTGGATATGATCATGTAAATGCTATATAGTCATTTTGATGTTATGAGCATGTTTAGATAACTTTGAAATATATGAATGAAGCCTTAACTTGTGTTTATATAGTTCGTAAGGAAGCATGAACATGTTAGGCTCTATTAGTAAGATTCACCAATAGAAATACAAGCCTTGCACATGAGCATTAACACGATACGTGGAGATTTAAATTCTGATATTTATGGACACATGTGATAGTAGTCTTAGACTCATTCATGTGTCATGCATATATATATACCATGATTGGTTGCCGTGATTAAAGTTTAGCATAAACAAAGCATGTTTTCAAGACAATAACAATGCTAGCTACATATATGCAATACGAGTACTCATGAGCATGACTAATACAAGTTATATGAATATCTTATGTGTTTAAAAGCAATCATGTTAGACCATATGAGTTCGTGTCCTTGAATGGCTTTAAGTATTAACTTAAGAACCTATACCATGTACGATTGGATTTGGAAAAGTTATACAAGCATGTAAAGTATCCTTTAAATATGAATACATGCTACGCGATATTATATGATGTTACTTGAACCCGATTTTGACGGTTAACTTAAGGAGATGCCGTAACTTGCTAAAACGAAATATATTTAGTATTGATTGTGGTCTTATGTGATATTAATAATATGCAAGCATGTTTGTTAATTGTTGAGATCTTATATGATATGAGAATGCGTTTAAACTCTAAAGAAGGAACGTTAAGGATAGAAATTATATTCTATATAACTGTGTAGCTAGGCAAAACTTAGCTTATGTGTTGATCGTATATTCAAAGAGAAAATGTGAAGTTAAATTATATGACTAATGAATATCATATATATACGTAACTGTATTACGATAGGAATTCGAAAGTGTTGATTGCTTTTCGTGGATAAACTACGCTAAAGGCAAGTTCTCTTACTTACACTCTCTTAAAGTGCAAGTATCCTAACCGACGCATTTACTTTATGCAAGGAAAGCTATGATTGTGAAAGTTTCCTAACTTATACTCTTTTACTATGCAAGTATCCTATCTTGTGTATTGCGAACAAGTTTTCTATTTAATCAGTTGAATTGAATTAGCATACTTGAACTCTTATTTCATTAAAGCTAGTATTCATGTTGAACTTAGTATTGTTCTTGAATATTGTGAAAGTTTCTATGCCATTTGATTCGGCTAGACTTATATTATTGAAAAGCGACCCAAACTAATTGATTGGTGCGGGATCTTGTATTTGACTGAGAAGAACAACCTTCTTTGAAGGGAATATATAATTGTCGGAGAACCGACGTGCACACTTGAGTATGGTTGATTGTTATGCATAACAAGGGTACTTTAGGCTGATCACCTGTTGTACCTATTTTTGTTGGATTTTCAGTTTATTACTGTCAATTCTAGTAGAAGTTCATAGTCCGTAGTGACTACTCAGTATTCAATTATTGAAATCTTGAATTGACTTATTATTGAATCATATTGATATTATCCTGTCCTTAGCGACTGATATTGAGAACTGTTGATATTCTTGTTATTCTTGAACTATCAAATCTTGTTATACCCTTTCGAGAATTGAGAATCTTATTACTCACCCTTATTGTATATTACTTGCTGGGCAATTTGTGCTCATTCTTGCTTTCCCTAAAACATTTCAGTTAAGGCAGAGTATGGTGAACCTTCGGGCGTTGATAAGGGCAAGGGCAAAGCTACCAACTAGTTTATGTCTGTTATGTTTTAAATATATTAATATTGTATGAAGATGATGTAGTAAGACTGGATTTGATTATGTTTAAGCTTAAGTTAGATTATGTAATAAGTCGTTAACTGATATTATTATGTAATCTATTAAGTACTGTAGGTTGCGAGACTTGGGGGAATAATTATAATAAATCATTGTAAATTATTCTAGAATAGATTTTCCGCTGTGATCGTATGAT
The DNA here is from genome assembly GCA_020205555.1 of Panax stipuleanatus. Lineage (NCBI taxonomy): Eukaryota > Viridiplantae > Streptophyta > Magnoliopsida > Apiales > Araliaceae > Panax > Panax stipuleanatus. Next base: position 32,382,533 of record CM035119.1, on the reverse strand, counting down.
ATTTAATTATTATTATTGTGATGTATTACCATGAGCACGTGATGAACCGAATTCAAGAGACCAAGTGGCGGTCCTGGAATTTGGGGGCGTCACAGGTATGCCGCCTTACGAAGCGTTGTACGGTAGAAAGTGCAGAACTCCACTGTACTGGGATGAAGTTGGTGAAAGACAATTGCTAGGACCAGAGTTAGTCCAACAAACGGCAGAAATAGTTAAAGTAATTCGGACAAGATTAGTAGCGGCTCAGGATAGGCAGAAGAAATACGCCGATCCACACAGCAAGAATGTAGAGTTTGAATCGGGTAGTTTTGTATTTTTGAAGGTCTCTCCTTGGAAGGGAAAGATCAGATTTGGTAAGAAGGGAAAATTGAGCCCAAGGTTCATTAGACCCTTTGAGGTACTCCGAAGAATTGGAGAAGTAGCCTATGAGGTAGCTTTACCTCCGGCACTGGAGCATGTCCACAACGTTTTCCATGTGTCGGTATTACGACGTTATAAACCCGATTACAAACATGTGATAGAATATGAACCCCTACAATTTGAGAAAGATTTATCATACCAAGAAGTTCCTGTTCAGATAGTTGACAGGAAAGAGCAAGTTCTCAGGAACAAAGTAATACCTTCTGTTAAGGTAATTTGGAGGAACCACAACGCTGAAGAAGCTACGTGGGAACTCGAAGAGAATATGATGAATAATTATCCACACTTATTTTCTTGAATAGGTGAACGTGATTCTGAGGACAGAATCCTTTTAAGGGGGGAAAGATGTGACGAACGAGAATTTTGTAAAGATATTTGAATATTTATTGAAATAAATAAATATTTTTAATGATTTAATTATTGAGTTAAATAATTAATTCATGAATTTGTGGTAGATTAATTTAATTATATGTGTTACATTAATTAAATTAATATGTAGTGATTTAAAAGTTCAAAGTTGTTTGAATATTTATAATGGGACGAAATTATTAAATCGAACCGTGATTCTGAGGACAGAATCCTTTTAAGGGGGGAAAGATGTGACGAACGAGAATTTTGTAAAGATATTTGAATATTTATTGAAATAAATAAATATTTTTAATGATTTAATTATTGAGTTAAATAATTAATTCATGAATTTATGGTAGATTAATTTAATTATATGTGTTACATTAATTAAATTAATGTGTAGTGATTTAATAGTTCAAAGTATTTAATTAATTAAGTTTATTTGATTAATTGAATTAATTAAATAAGCATATGTTACTTTAATTAATTTAATAATTAATTAAAGAATTAGTGAATTAACATAATTAATAAATAAAAATATTAATTATGTGACAATATAATTTAATGTAAAATTTATTATATTTTATTTAATTGATTTAAATAAAATTGATTGATTAATTAAAGTGTTACAATTAACTATATACTAAACTAGTTAATTAAAATAAATGAAAAAGGAATTAAGGGTGTAGCCAAACAAGGCCTTAAGGGGAGTTAGTCCGTTTGTTATACAACGGATATATTATATATACGTATATTATCCTGTTAAACGGAATTGTTTTCATTTTGTTCAAAGTCAGAGAAAGAAATAAAAAAAACTTAGAAATCTTCAGAGAGAAGAAGAAGAAGAGAGAAAGAGGTTTGAGGAATCCTGAGTATTGTATTAGATTTATCTTCATACTAACAAAGGGTAATCTTCCTTTTTAAGTTTTTAAAAGTTATATTTTTTTTCAAAGTCTTCATTTACGTGTTTGAGTTTTCTGTGAAAATTGGATTTCCCAATTGGGTTACGATATGGCTTTATCTATATGGGTATGGAATCATAACGTATTTTTCTAACATATAATCATGTTTTAAAGAATCAATTTTATATAGTCTGGCCTTAATTATAAAAACTCTCTGTTAAGAATTATTTTGAAAAATTAAACCAAGATATGTTTATATATGTAATCATATATGTTGGTATTATGTGTTAGATCATGTATCCATGATTTACACTGACCACACCAAATAACTTTGTTAATAAATGGGTTTTATGAAATTATAGAGTATTGAATATGGGTGAATAACCCATATGGGTTAAATTAATGATTAAATCATATGTTTATATTTAAATTGATACATGAATATGATTGTATATGTTAAAACAAAGAAAATGGAATTGAAATAAATGAATTCGGTGTAGTAACGAATCCGTAAGGAGATTTTTTTTATGTTTTTCATTAAACTCTTGAAAGTTTTGAAGAACAGTGAAAATTAATATGTTAATTTGTGTAATTACATGACTTGGAATGTTAAGAACATGTTATAAGTGATATATAATGTTCCTGTGAAGTTTATACTTCATGGGTAACATTATAAATCAGTATAATGATGTGAATTGGGAGAAAATGGGAGAAAATCTGTGTTCGTTCGCGAACTTCAGATTTTGAAATTTTCGCAGCCGCGCGGGTTGCAAGGCAAAATGGCGCGCGGCCGCGCCTGTCCGAAAATTTTGAAAAAAATTGCCAAGTGTTGGAAAATTTTGAAATGTGTTTTGAGTCTAATGAACATGAACACATGTTGTATAAATATAATAAAATATTGATATGAGTTTAATAATTTATGTTGTGTAATTAATTAATAAATTAATTACGTGACTTAAACTATTATTTGTAAAGGTTAAATAATGTGTTATAAACATTAAGACATTATTTTAAATCTAATTAACATGTAGACATGTTATATATGTAATGAGTTATTAATACAAGTTAATAACTTAAGTTACGTGATTAATTAACAAGTTAATTAATCAACGTAAACGATTATTTGAAAACTTAATAATGAGTTTGAAGAATACTATTGTAAATCAATAATCATATCGAACCTGTGATTAATTGATATTGTAAATGTGTGATAGGTAAGAGTAATTAAAAAAGTGAGTAATAACTGTAGCTTGCGCACGAGGCAAGTTTTCTATCCCTAACTTATTATTATTGTTTGGCAAGTTTCCTAAACTAAACTCTTTTAATTAAGCAATTGCTATGCTTAATTACTATTGTTGAGAAAATTCTTACTCTTGAATATCCAAGTTTAGAATTTCACATGAGATGCCATGATTCTTTTAAAAGTATCATTTAAGTGTACAATACTTATTCGATTGTATACCTTGAGAAGTTAATATTCAATATGAATATCATTTATTGAATTATCCAAACCAACTTTATTTGGTACGGATTCTGATGTCAAATTGAGATGAACAACCCTAATGTAGGGGATTAATGAAGATGCTTTAAGCGTTAAGATAATGTGCACAGTATCAGTACGAAGGGCTGATCTCCCTGATAGTAGTGTGCATACAAGCCAATCATGTATGATGATAAAGCACGTACTTTGTAAACAATCTTATTTATTTATTAATAAAATATTCATTTATTAAAGGCATTTAATTATCTACATGTTGCTGTTTTTATAATATGTAAATAACCCATAGTTTTAAGCAAAGCTTTTAGAATCATGATGATGATCATGCTAATGAGATCTAAATTCTTAGAAAGTTTTAAAACTTAAATAGTTCCCAATCGGGGGATTACTAAAAAGGGGATTAGTAAATTCGGATAGATTGGTACATATGTTGCTTGCTCATTGGATGAGGATGATTGATCTCATGATCATTTGTGTGGAGACACTAAAGCAAGTATGTAGGTGCTTATTGGAGAATAAGTTCACTGAACGTGATTCGCTATGGAATACCTAATGGAGTTTTACTCGCATGTCAATAGGAATTCCTAATGTGATAGTAGTACAAGTGATCCTTGGACTTGAGATCATCATAGTATCTTGTATGTAACAAATTATACTTTGACTTATTCCTTAAGACCTTTTAAGGCATATATAGGGTATGCTTGGGTATAATGAGTTACATATGGAGATAATGAATGATCAATAAAGAATCTACCACCTCTAGTAAAAGAGGAGATATGTCCTATGTGATTCGTTAAATGACAACCCAGGAATCCTTGGCCAAGGTGAAATGAAATTAGAAAGGAGTTTTTAATTTGCATTATTTGGAGTTGTGCATTTTCTAATCGAAATACATATAATTAAATAAAATAAGACTTGACAGTAAATCCATGTCTTATATTTAATTGGGACATTGTATGGTGGAAGGATTGAATTGTATGGTAACTATTAACTCACAGGTTCTTTTATGATTAATGTTGAAATCTATATTATCTGGAAAGTCGTTGATCGCTAGGGAGGCTTATCCCTATTGTAGAATAAATATTATTTATTTAAATAGATTATTAGTTTAATTTATTTATTTAAATAAGATTAAAATTATTTTAATTGATTTATTCACAACCGGTTTAATATGGAGAACCTAAAGGGTCACACCATAAAAGGAAGAATAAATATTTAAGAAGGTAATGGCATAATCGTAATAATGCATTAAGTATAATTAATTTAATCTATGGTGATAGAATAAATTAAATAGCTTAATGTTTATTATTTAATATTTTGGAAATATTAAATATAAATTAATAAGAGGAGTCTTATTAATATTATTACAATTATTATTATTTTAATTTCTAAATGAGTTTAGTAATTAATTTAATATTTAGTACTCTCATTTATTCCTAATAAGATTAGGAGATAAATTAATTAAATGAATTTAATTAATTATTCCCATGTGGTGGGAAGCCTAAATTAATTAAAGGAGTTTAATTAATTAAAAGAAATCCCATGTCTAATAGGATTAGAAGGGTTGACCAATGTCTATATAAGAGAAGTCTTATAATAGATATTAGATGATGCAATTCGAATTGTTGGAGAGTACTCCTTTTCTATAGAGAATAGAAAACTAAGCCAAACACCCTCCTTCTTGATAATTCATCTTCCTTGGTGGATCACCTTTAGAGGCCAAACACTTGGGTGGCTAACGTTGATCAAAGAAAGGAATCTATCCCGGAAATTCAAGAAGATCACGAAGAACAAGGAGTTGAACTAGTACCTGTGGAAGCTTCGTTCTACAAGGGTATGATTCCATAACTTCTTATTTATCGTTTTAAATTAATAATTTGCATAAAGGATGATCCGGGTAATGGTTTTGTAGAAATTTTTTTAAACTCTGATATATCATGCTTCCGCTAATTTTTGCAATTTGATTGCGTCACGATTTCGTACAAACCCAACAGTGGTATCAGAGCCAAATCTTTATGCAATTATTAATTTATTTTTGATTTCATATACATATGGGTATGTATTTAAAATAATTTATTGGGCATAATTTTATTGTATAAAATTATATTTTTTAAGAAAAAAAAAAGACTTTTTTTGGGACGAATCACAAATTTTTTTTTGGTGCTAATCTTGAATTATGCAAAGAAAAGGTGTTGTCTCTTTCTTACTCCAAAAAAAAGGTGACCCATCAGGAAAGGACTTTTTTAATAAACCTGCAGGACTCTTTTAATAAAAGAAGGTGACTTCTTTTTAAAAAATAAATATGATATATTTTTATATTATATTCTAAATAATTTTATAATTAAAATAAAGAGTTTATTTTAATCTTGAAATTGGATTTCATGCAATTTAAAATTGCCCATTAAATGATACTCATATATATATGGAATGTTTTAATTCATGAGATGAATATTTATTTATTGATATATATGGTGATATGTATGAAAATAAATGGGGATTGATTATGGACTATTTGACCAATGTGATTGGATTTTATTTTAGTTGAATGCTTGAATGAATGGGTTTTATTAAATGGGGTCTGCGTACCTCGTCTTCTCTAATTTTTTTTTCTTGATGTAAAATTCTATCTCCCTCCTATGTACTTCCCCTTGACTGTTGATCAAGGTTTCTATTTAAATTAAATAGTTTAATGTAATAAGAATAGTTAGAATTATCTTGAAGAAATTGGAGACCAAGGAGCAAGGAGCGCGTGAAGACCCGTTTGTATGGAGCCCGGGTTTAAATGTAATAGTTATATTTAAATTTAAATTCTTGCACTCCTAGGTTTGACCTTTTGGTTCACTTGGTGGCTCTAGTGAACCAAACTAGAATAAAAGTCCATAATCAATCCGGGTAGAATATAATATTCTATATTGCATGCTAAATATTATATATATTATATTTTATGCAAACATGCTTCACATGTTTAATAAAATGACGCGTATTTTATATATATATGTGCATGCGCGCTAAACAAGATGAGACAAATAATAACAAACCCCTCAAAGAAATAATATTAAGTCCGAAGCGTTCAAATGATATTTGGAATATCGAACGTCGCCTTCTAGCATGATAAATTAATAGAGTATTAAATATTTAATATGAGCTTGTTGTGCTATCCACAAGGCGAGTATTGCGTATTTAAGATGTTAATTAATCACATTTGATGCTTATCAAGAAAATTGAACGATCTAGTCTTGTTGTGCTATCCACAAGGACGAACATTTTTCTTTTTTGAATTTATGGAAGTGCTAGGCTGGACTTAACTTAAATTATTTTAGTTCGGATGTGCACACACTTGACCATTATGATTTAAGAGGCAAAATAAAAGGAGTTATATAGTGTTGTAATTGACAAGAGTTGTCTACCTATTTATTTGTATATCGCTTGTTGTGCTATCCACAAGGTTATATACATTTGAAATGGGATCCTTATTCTCACTAGCAAATCTTTAATTAGATGTTGCCGAACTATATAAGTGAGGGTAATATAGTTTGATAAAAATAGTGGGAGATACCAATTTAAAATAAAGACCTAAATTTATTTTGGTATGCAAAATTAATAAAATGAATGTTTGCTAAAATGTTGTTTTTCACATGCAGAATTTTAAAAATGTCAAAATCACTAATTTCACTGCGAAGCATACTTGATGCTAATAAGCTTACCGGGCCGAATTATACGGACTGGCTAAGAAATCTGAGAATAGTTCTCACTGCTGAAAAGATTTCTTATGTCCTAAACTCACCTGTCCCTGGAACTGTTCCAGAAACAGTCTCTGAGGAAGAGATTGCCACCATTGTAAAGTGGCAAGATGATGCATCTGTGGCTCAATGCATCATGCTCGCATCCATGAATAACGAGCTTCAGCGTCAGCACGAAAATATGGATGCTCCTACTATGTTGATTCACCTCAAGGAGTTGTATGGTGAACAAAGTAGGACTGCTAGATATGAGATATCTAAGAAGCTCTTCCGATCTCGGATGACCAAGGGCAAAGTGAACATAAAGGAACAAAAGAAATCTGATCCAGCTAGCAAAGGAATGTGCTTCCATTGCAACGAGCCGGGTCATTGGAAGAGGAACTGCAAGAAGTTTTTGGCAAAGAAGAAGCTTGGAGAAGCTTCGACTTCCAATCAAGGTTTGTTCATGATTGAAATTAATTTTTCAGAAAGTCAAAATTCTACTTGGGTATTGGATACCGGCTGTGGTTCTCACATATGTAATAATGTGAAGGGACTGGTCAGAAGTATAAAGCTGAACAATGATGAGGTGATCCTACGAGTGGGGAATGGAGCAAAGGTTGCTGCATTAGCTGTAGGAACTTATTATTTAGCAATGCCTTCGGGCAAGTTCATTTATCTTAATAATTGTTATTATGTTCCGAATATTATTAAAAACATTATTTCAATTTCTGTATTGGATATGGAAGGATTTAACGTTGTTATAAAGAACAATAGTTGTTCTATTTATAAAGACGATGTTTTATATGGTATTGGAAATTTGCGAAATGGACTTTATACACTTGACTTACAAGAAAATATTTTTCAAATTGAACAAACTAAGAAAAGGAAAAGAGATGATATTAATTATACTTACATGTGGCACTGTAGACTCGGTCATATCAATGAAACAATATTATCCAAGTTGCATAAAGATGGGCTCCTTGAGTTATCTGATTATGAATCATATCCAACTTGTGAATCTTATTTCATGGGTAAAATGACTAAATCTCCTTTTAGTGGAAAAGGAGAAAGAGTTACAGAGTTGTTGGCATTGATTCACACAGACGTTTGTGGACCTATGACAACAAGTGCACGGGGTGGGTATTCTTATTTTATTACTTTCACTGATGATCACTCAAGATTTGGATATGTGTATTTAATGAAATACAAGTCAGAATCATTTGAAAAGTTCAAAGAGTTCAGAAGTGAAGTAGAGAAACAAACGGGCAAGAGTATAAAGATACTTCGATCAGATCGAGGTGGAGAATACTTAAGCGGTGAGTTTCTCTATTGTCTCAATGAAAATGGTATAATCTCACAATGGACTCCTCCAGGTACACCACAGTTAAATGGAGTATCTGAAAGGAGAAATCGAACACTGTTAGACATGGTTCGATCCATGATGAGTTTTACCGACCTTCCAATTTCCTTCTGGGGATATGCCCTAGAAACGGCTGCATACCTACTTAACAAGGTACCTACCAAATCCGCCCCAAAGACTCCATATGAGATGTGGAAGGGGAGGAAACCAAATCTTAAGCATGTTAAGACTTGGGGTTGTCCAGCTTATGTCAAAAAGTTTGAACATGATAAGCTACAGACTAAATCCGAAAAGTGTAGATTTGTGGGATACCCTAAAGAAACTGTAGGGTATTATTTCTATCATCCAACTGATCAAAAGGTGTTTGTTGCGAAACATGCTGCCTTCTTGGAAAAGGAGTTTATCCATGAAGGGGTCAGTGGGAGTAAGATATATCTTGAAGAAGTTCAAGAACCACAAATTACCACAGATCAAAGTCAGGTACCTGACCAAGTAGAAGAACTTACTATGCCACACCCTGTTCGTAAATCTGGGAGAGTACCGAAGATACCTGAGAGGTATGGATTCGTTATAGAGGATGACGATGAGGTACACATCATGAATGATGATGATCCATTGAATTACGAACAGGCTATGAGTAATAAAGACTCAGGGAAATGGCTAGAAGCCATGAAATCCGAAATGGACTCCATGTATGAAAACAAAGTATGGACTTTGGTTTCACCACCTGAAGGCATTAAGCCTATTGGGTGTAAATGGGTCTTTAAAATAAAGACTGGAGCGGACGGCAAGGTAGAGACCTATAAGGCCCGACTGGTTGCAAAAGGTTTCAAACAAAGACAAGGAGTTGACTATGATGAAACCTTTTCACCAGTAGCTATGCTCAAGTCCATTCGGATTTTGCTTGCGATTGCAGCTTATAACGACTATGAGATCTGGCAGATGGACGTGAAAACGGCCTTCCTCAATGGAAAACTTGAGGAGGATGTGTATATGACACAACCAGAGGGATTTTTTTCAAAGGTTGGAATAAATCAAGTCTATAAGCTGCAACGATCCATTTATGGATTGAAGCAAGCTTCTCGTAGATGGAACATTCGTTTTGATGAGACAATCAAAGAGTTTGATTTTATCAAAAATGACGATGAACCATGTGTGTACAAGAAGGTTAGTGGGAGCGCAGTTTCATTCCTTGTATTATATGTTGATGATATATTACTGATAGGGAATGAAATTTATATGCTAAAATCGATCAAAATAAAGTTGTCTAAACATTCCTCCATGAATGATTTGGGTAGAACATGTGACGCCCCCAAATTCCAGGACCGCCACTTGGTCTCTCGAATTCGGTTCATCACGTGCTCATGGTAATACATCATAATAATAATAATTAAATATCATACGATCACAGCGGAAAAATCTATTCTAGAATAATTTACAATGATTTATTATAATTATTCCCCCAAGTCTCGCAACCTACAGTACTTAATAGATTACATAATAATATCAGTTAACGACTTATTACATAATCTAACTTAAGCTTAAACATAATCAAATCCAGTCTTACTACATCATCTTCATACAATATTAATATATTTAAAACATAACAGACATAAGCTAGTTGGTAGCTTTGCCCTTGCCCTTATCAACGCCCGAAGGTTCACCATGCTCTGCCTTAACTGAAATGTTTTAAGGAAAGCAAGAATGAGCACAAATTGCCCAGCAAGTAATATACAATAAGGGTGAGTAATAAGATTCTCAATTCTCGAAAGGGTATAACAAGATTTGATAGTTCAAGAATAACAAGAATATCAATAGTTCTCAATATCAGTCGCTAAGGACAGGATAATATCAATATGATTCAATAATAAGTCAATTCAAGATTTCAAATAATTGAATACTGAGTAGTCACTACGGACTATGAACTTCTACTAGAATTGACAGTAATAAACTGAAAATCCAACAAAAACAGGTACAACAGGTGATCAGCCTAAAGTACCCTTGTTATGCATAACAATCAACCATACTCAAGTGTGCACGTCGGTTCTCCGACAATTATATATTCCCTTCAAAGAAGGTTGTTCTTCTCAGTCAAATACAAGATCCCGCACCAATCAATTAGTTTGGGTCGCTTTTCAATAATATAAGTCTAGCCGAATCAAATGGCATAGACACTTTCACAATATTCAAGAACAATACTAAGTTCAACATGAATAATAGCTTTAATGAAATAAGAGTTCAAGTATGCTAATTCGATTCAACCGATTAAATAGGAAACTAGTTCGCAATACACAAGATAGGATACTTGCATAGTAAAAGAGTATAAGTTAGGAAACCTTCACAATCATAGATTTCCTTGCATAAAGTAAATGCGTCGGTTAGGATACTTGCACTTTAAAAGAGTGTAAGTAAGAGAACTTGCCTTTAGCGTAGTTTATCCACGAAAAGCAAATCAACACTTTCGAATTCCTATCGTAATACAGTTACGTATATATATGATATTCATTAGTCATATAATTTAACTTCACATTTTCTCTTTGAATATACGATCAACACATAAGCTAAGTTTTACCTAGCTACACAGTTATATAGAATATAATTTCTATCCTTAACGTTCCTTCTTTAGAGTTTAAACGCATTCTCATATTATATAAGATCTCAACAATTAGCAAACATGCTTGCATATTATTAATATCTCATAAGACCACAATCAATACTAAATATATTTCATTTTAGCAAGTTACGGCATCTCCTTAAGTTAACCGTCAAAATCGGGTTCAAGTAACATCATATAATATCACGTAGCATGTATTCATATTTAAAGGATACTTTACATGCTTGTATAACTTTTCCAAATCCAATCGTACATGGTATAGGTTCTTAAGTTAATACTTAAAGCCATTCAAGGACACGAACTCATATGGTCTAACATGGTCGCTTTTAAACACATAAGATATTCATATAACTTGTATTAGTCATGCTCATGAGTACTCGTATTGCATATATGTAGCTAGCATTGTTATTATCTTGAAAACATGCTTTGTTCATGCTAAACTTTAATCATGGCAACTAATCATGGTATATACATGCATGACACATGAATGAGTCTAAGAGTACTATCACATGTGTTCATAAATGTCAAATTCTAATTCTCGTCATAACATACCAACGTTCACGTTCAAAGCTTATACTTTGTTAGTATAGTTCATTAATAAGGTCTATCATGTTCATGCTTCCTTATGAAACCCATATACACAAGTTAACATGCTTTTCATGTATTTCAAGGCCCTATAAACATGCTCGAAAAGTCAGAATGTATACATGGTTTTTACATGTCAATATCAACCTTCAAAACTTGTATTTTTGTTAGAAAGGTGCACTAGTTGGGTTCACATGTCCATATTATATCACGGAACCTATATACATAAGTTAGTATGCATTTCATGTGTCTCTAGGTCATACTAACATGTCTCGAAAGTCAGAATATTAACATGCTTCATATATGTTAACGTCGTTCATGAAACTTTAAGTTCGTTTTCAAACTATATGTCGTTTGGTTAACCATGCATGCTAATATACTAAAACATGCTCACATTGCCTCATTAGGTTTATATATAAGTATTAATCATGCTTTCATGCTTGTTTAAACAAAAATCAAACAATTAGTTCATAACAGTTTTGTTGCAGAATGCAGAAAAACTGAACACAGAGGCTGGCGCTGCGGCGCGGCACAGCAGCTCACTACTGGCGCTGCGGCGCGAGTGGCGCTGCGTGCGGCGCTGCGGCGCGGGCTGCGGCGCGAGTGGCGCTGCGGCGCGGGCTGCGGCGCTGCGGCGTCGAGGCAGTTTTCTGCAGTTCAGACTGCAGCGAAATCCGACCAAAAACCTCCCATTTCATCGATTTCAACATACCCAAATGCTATTAGACTTGTTTAACTTACTAACACGTACATATATGCTTATATAATAGTCAATAGCAATTATCAATTCCCAATTTCATGAACACCAACCAATTTCACGATATTTGATGTTTTTACAGAAATCTCAGAAATGGAAACACCAAAAATGAAATTGAAGAGCAATGAAGCATATATAGTAATTCTAATCACATATATAAGTCCTTTAAACAACTAATTATTATTCTCAATTCACAAAACCATAACTTCCAACTGAAATCAAGAATTCACGAATAGAAATTTTGACAGAAAATGACAATGAAGATACGAAGAGGATTTATACCTCTGTAAATGATTTAAGCTTGCTGCTATCTCAATAACACTGATATATATATATATATGCTCTCTAGTCTCACTTAGCCAAAATGCTCAGCAAAAGAAATGTGAAGGAGATGAGGCTATATTTATAGAACTCCCATTATACAGACAAAGCAATTGTATCCCATATCAAACTAACGGATTATAGGAATGCATGAAGGTTATCAAAGGGTAGGTAATTAGTGGTTGGATTCATCATGAATCCCACTCCCTCCACAATCATGAGCTATGAAATGCTAGTTGCTGAGTTTGGGGAGAAGAAGAAGGAATAGGCCTTAGCTGTATGTCAAGCACGTGAAGAGCAAATGGGACACTTAAAATGAGACAATTGATTTAACTCCTCAGCATTTGCAAATACTACACTTGTATATACACACCATATACATATGTTATATATATGTACTCTTAGGTTATAATTTAAATCACAATGTACTTCACATAATGTAATAAGTGTAATTTACACACATATAATCCAGGTACGTTTATCTTACTGATATAATACCATCGGATACTACCACATTACATTATATCATATATTATTAAATTGTATTACTCAACAATTATTTATAATAGATCCATGATACATTATTTTAATGTATATCCACACATCATTTGTCACCTACACATATCATAACATATAGTTACTATACATTTAATTCGCATGCTTGCACATATAATTTCTCATCTTATAATTTGAATATTAATTAATAATATACACATATCCTACATCCATCAATATAATTGTTAACCTCCATAACAATTTAATTAACCCTTATATGATTAATTATCACTTTGATATAAATCTTATTGTATTTATAAACACGTTGCTCATTATTATTAAGTTTCTTGCAATAATAATAATCACATATTGTTAATCGATCCTCATTAGTATTTTATAACAGTTAATTAATATTCTTCGATTAACAATTAATATAGATTAATTGTTCACTTAAATTAATATAATCATTCTTATATTACGCCACTGTGCCACACAAGGCAATCAACGAGTTTATCACAAACTCCACCAATTTCTCAATTATTATAATTATTCAATTATATATAATTGAATTAATTCATCTCATAACACAAAATCATTTATATTCAAATAAATTCTCATTTCCATTAATATATTTATTTAATAATATATGGAAATTCTCGGGTATTACATCCTCCCCCCCTTATAAAAATTCCGTCCCGGAATTGCTACAAGGTTACACAAATAGATGGGGATAGTCCCTCATCATCCTATCTTCTAACTCCCACGTTGCCTCCTCGACATCGTGGTTACGCCAAAGTACTTTTACAGATGAAATAACTTTATTTCTCAAAGTTTGTTCTTTCCTATCTAATATTTGGACAGGAATTTCTTCATACGCCAAGTTCTTCTCCACTTGAATGGGCTCGTAAGAAATCACGTGCTTGTAGTCGGCCTTGTACGGTCGCAACACGGAAATGTGGAACACGTTGTGGATATGCTCCAGTTCGGGTGGCAACGCAACTTTGTATGCCACTTCGCCCACTCGCTTCAGTATCTCGAACGGTCCTATGAATCTTGGACTCAATTTTCCTTTCTTGCCGAAACGGATTCTTCCCTTCCATGGAGATACCTTTAAGAATACGAAACTGCCGACTTTGAAGTCTCGGTCCTGCCGATGCAAATCTGCGTATTTCTTCTGGCGATCTTGAGCTGCTACAAGTCTGGCTCTTATCACTGTCACCACGTCTGCGGTTTGTTGAACTAACTCTGGTCCGAGTATTCGTCGTTCTCCGACTTCGTCCCAACATAACGGCGTTCTGCACTTTCTCCCGTAAAGAGCTTCGTACGGTGGCATGCCAATACTCGCATGGTAGCTATTATTATATGCGAATTCTACTAAGGGTAGGTGGTCGTCCCAATTTCCCTTAAAATCCATCACGCAAGTCCTAAGCATGTCTTCTAGCGTTTGTATTGTTCGCTCACTTTGTCCGTCTGTTTGAGGATGATAAGCTGTACTCAACCTCAACTGCGTTCCCATTCTTTCTTGCAAACTCTTCCAAAAATTGGACGTGAAGCGCGGATCTCGATCAGAGACAATTGACACCGGCACTCCATGTCGTGAAATAATTTCTTTTACATATAGGCTTGCTAATTGGTTCAAACTGTAGCGGATCTTGATTGGTAGAAAGTGTGCGGTCTTCGTTAGTCGATCCACGATAACCCAAATAGCATCATAACCTTTCTGTGTAACTGGAAGTCCTACCACGAAGTCCATGGTAATATGCTCCCATTTCCACTCTGGTATTTCTAATGGTTGTAGTAAACCACTTGGCCGCTGATGTTCTGCTTTAACGCGTTGGCAAGTCAAGCATTTACTGACGCACTCTGCGACTTCCCGTTTCAAATTAGGCCACCAAAAATGTTGCCTTAGATCTCGGTACATCTTTGTGCCTCCCGGATGAACGGAATATGTCGTATTGTGTGCCTCGTGCAAAATCTCTTCCCTCAACTCAGTTACCGCTGGTACCCACACTCTCCCTTCAAATCTCAAAATACCGTCTTTATCCATTCGAAATTTTTCTCCCTCACTTTCTGTGATCCTCTTTCGGATTTTCTCACACTCTTCATCCTTTTCCTGAGCTTCCTTTACTCTATTCAACAACGTCGGACAAGCTTCCATTACAATTAACTTCTCACCAGACTTTTCTGGTCCTTTTACTTCTATCTCCAATTTCTCCATCTCTCTTATCAACTCTTCCTGAGTCGTCAAATTAAACAACTTCTCCCTTCCTTTCCTGCTCAGAGCGTCGGCAACCACATTTGCCTTTCCCGGGTGATAAAGAATATCGCAGTCATAGTCTTTGATTAATTCTAACCACCTTCTCTGTCGCATGTTTAATTCCTTCTGTGTGAAGATATATTTCAGACTTTTGTGGTCCGTGTATATCTCACATTTTTCTCCGTATAGATAATGCCTCCATATCTTTAACGCAAAAACTACTGCCGCTAACTCTAAGTCGTGAGTAGGGTATCGTTTTTCGTAATCCTTTAATTGTCGTGATGCATATGCAATGACCTTGCCATGTTGCATGAGCACACAGCCAAGCCCCTTGTGCGATGCATCACTATACACCACAAAATTTCCCGCATCATCTGGTAATGATAATACAGGTGCTTCGCTCAATCTCCTTTTCAGTTCTTGAAGACTTTCTTCGCATTTGTCGGTCCATACAAATTTCACCGTCTTTCTAGTCAAATTGGTCAGCGGGGTTGCTATCTTAGAAAAATCTTGGATGAATCTTCGATAGTACCCAGCTAACCCTAGAAAGCTTCTCACCTCCGTCGGTGTTCTCGGTTGTTCCCAATTACTTACTGCTTCAACCTTCGCAGGGTCTACAGAGATTCCATTCTTATCCACCACGTGGCCTAAGAATTGAACCTTCTCCATCCAAAATTCGCACTTAGAAAATTTTGCATACATCTTCTCCTTCCTTAGTGCCTCCAAAACAATCTTCAGATGTTCGGCGTGTTCTTCCTCTGTCTTTGAGTAGATCAAAATGTCGTCAATAAAAACCACTACAAATTTATCCAAGTATGGCTTGAAAACTCGGTTCATCAAGTCCATAAATGCTGCCGGAGCATTAGTCAATCCGAATGACATTACCAAAAACTCGTAGTGTCCATAACGGGTTCGAAACGCAGTCTTTGGTATGTCCTCATCCCGTACCTTCAGTTGATGATATCCTGTTCGTAGGTCGATCTTCGAGAAACACTTTGCTCCCTTCAGTTGATCAAACAAGTCGTCTATCCTCGGTAGCGGGTACCGGTTCTTGATCGTTACTCTATTCAATTCTCGATAATCGATACAGAGCCTCATCGATCCGTCCTTCTTCTTAACGAATAGTACTGGTGCTCCCCAAGGAGAAACACTCGGTCGAATGTAACCCTTATCCAATAATTCTTGCAATTGCATCATTAATTCCTTCATTTCTACTGGCGCCATACGATATGGAGCTTTCGAAATCGGTGCCGTTCCCGGTGCTAAGTCTATTACGAATTCGATTTCTCTGTCTGGCGGAAGACCAGGCAGATCGTCCGGAAACACATCTTGGAATTCATTAACTACGTATATATCCTTAATTTCTACTCCCTTCTTCCGAGTATCAACGATGTAAGCTAAATATCCTCCACATCCTTTCCTTAACAATTTCTTGGCCTGCATCATCGTAACGCAACACGATTGCTTAAGCGATGAGCTACCATAAAACACTACCTTAGACTTACTCGGAGTCTGAAGGTTCACACATTTGTTCTGACAGTCAATTATCGCAGCATGGTTATACAACCAATCCATTCCCAGTATTACGTCAAATTCTCCCAGTCTAATAGGAATCAAGTCTACGCTCAGTTCATGTTTACTAATATTTGCGCGACAATTTCGATAAACGTATTCTACAGGGATCACTTCCTTATTAGCAACTTCTATGATCAAAGGATTTTCTAATAGTTCTCGAGGTTTACTAAGTCTACTAGCAAATTCTTCAGATACAAAAGAACAGGTGGCACCCGAATCAAATAATACATAAGCATTTATATCATTGATTGGGATTATACCTGACACCACATCCTTCGCAGCCACTGCGTCTTGGACGGTCATGTTAAAAGTTCTGGCGGTTGGGCGGTTGGATTGTGCCGGTCCATCGATCATCAGCTTGTTGCCTCCTTGCTGATTACTACCCCCGCCACTTCCCTTCTTTGGGCAGTCCTTAATTCGGTGCTCCGTCGAGCCACAAGCAAAGCATCCTTGTATCTTCTTCGGTTTCAAACAGTTAGGCGAGATGTGCCCTTCCTGTCCGCAGTTGTAGCAAGTGCCACGTCCCTTCCAGCACTCGCCCTGGTGATTCTTCCCACACTTCGGGCATCCTTCAGCCCTCTTCTTGAAACCTCCACGAAAATTCCCTGATTGATTATTGTTGTTTTTGTTGTTGTTATTATTCTCCCACTTTCTCTTTCCCAAGTTGCTTCCTCCGCTACTACTTCCTCCCGTACGATTCTCTCCTCCAGCATTCTTTCCTTTCTTTTATTTGTTATACTGACTTAAGGCCTCACTGCCGCCTTCCGCAATGATTGCCTTCTCCAGTAATGTTGCAAAGGAATCAATTTGAAGAACTGATACCTTATTGAACAGCCATGGCTTCAACCCTTGTTCAAAGCGTCTAGCCTTCCTCTCTTCATCACCAACTTGGTGCTCCGCAAATCGCGCCAGTTCGTTAAACCTAGCCGCGTATTGCGCCACCGTCATCTCACCTTGTTTTAACTCTAGGAATTTCACCTCCATCCTATTCTTCATACTTTTTGGAAAGTAATTTTCGAAGAACAGTGTCTTAAACTTATCCCAAGCTATTATCCCTTCTCCAGCTCTTTGTTGATTAGCCTCCCACCAGTAGTTCGCTTCTCCCCTCATCATGTACGTGGCAAACACCGTCTTCTGATCTTCGCCTACGCTAGCTATAGTGAAAGCTTTTTCGATCTCTTTGATCCACGTTTGTGCGATGATTGGGTCGGTAGTTCCCTCGAACTCCGGGGGTCCTACACTCTTAAAGTCTTTAAAGGTTGTTACTGGCACAGTTTGAGGGTTCGGGCGAACGGGTTCATTGTTCCTTCCCCTTAAGGCTTCTCCTAACAAGTCTACCAGTTTCTGGATCGGGTCTACTTGTTCTCTCTCATTGTTAACAGATTCTTCGGGTGCTGTCAATCTACGTCTGGGCGGCATTATCTGCATCACAAGTTTTCATTTTATTATTATTCAAGTATATTACTTAAGTATTTCTTTTAATACTAAAAGAATAAATTTATAACACGTTTCTAAAATCAACTCCATTTATATTCATATGCCATTTCATTTCATTACATGATTTCCCCAGCATACTGCTATAAATGTTATCACATATATCCCCTAATATCACAAAAGACGGGGAATATACCAACCTACTACCATACTACCCCTCTAACAAAAGCTAACTCGGGGTTTACATCATCATCCCACATCTTACACAAAAGATCGGGATTACAACATAGTATATACAATACATAAAGACACAACTAGTACTACCACTAGACTGACTAAGGAAATCTCATCCCATCATCCCGCGCTCCACTGCGCTCTTGTACTCCAACTGTGCTATATACGCAACCAGCTCTCGGCTCAAGGTATGTAGAGTCTGTCCCTGTTCTGCCGGGTAGTGGTACACACCATCAATCACCCTTTCAAAAGCTGAACGGAACACATACCCCATCTTGTTCATCTTTCTCTTCTTGCACCTGACCTCGTCCTCAAGGTCGTCGGCTCTCTCATTAGACGCTTCCCACTTCTCCTCGAAGTGTAACCTATCCATCACCTCCAACTCTAGCTGAGTACGGAGTGCCTCTTTCTCAGTCTTCTCACTCAGCTCCCTCTGCTCAACCTCTTCTAGCTTCTCTGCCAAATCTACATTCCTAGCCACTGACCTGTGAAATAGAGTCCCCATCTGGATCCCTGCCTCCCTACGGTAGGCAATCTCCACCTCTAACTCTTGCATAGCCAGCTTCCTCTGGTGGTCCTCGTCCCTCAGCTTCTGGAACTCAGACTCTCTCTCGTGGGCCTCTGCCTCCAGCTCCTGAACTCTACAGTCTAACTCTAGAATACGCTCCTCGTACTCGCCTAACATCTGTTCCTCTATAGTAGCCTCATCAGAGTCCTCTACTGGCTCATCCTCCATCGGCTCCTCCTCTGGATCAGTCTCTATCTCAATCTCGATCTCATCCTCGTCATCAAACTCGGATGGTGCAACTGCCTGCACTGGTGTAGCCTCTAGAGGTGCCTCGTATACTACGTGTATATCCCTGGGCTCCTCCTCTACAACTCTACTAGGTACCCCTGTGTCTGTCATCCTACACTCACAAACACAAGACAAGAAATAGCATCTCCATTAGAATGTTAAACAAAATATAAGTTCATTGTATAGAATGAAGTTACATTTCATAACAGACTAAGTCTCTCAAGGAAAACTCTACATGAGTTTTATCTCCTTCCTAACTTCTAAGTTCGCCTAAGTTATAGTCTAAGGACACTCGTTCCTAAGGTTTATAACTACAGCTCTGATACCAACCTGTGACGCCCCCAAATTCCAGGACCGCCACTTGGTCTCTCGAATTCGGTTCATCACGTGCTCATGGTAATACATCATAATAATAATAATTAAATATCATACGATCACAGCGGAAAAATCTATTCTAGAATAATTTACAATGATTTATTATAATTATTCCCCCAAGTCTCGCAACCTACAGTACTTAATAGATTACATAATAATATCAGTTAACGACTTATTACATAATCTAACTTAAGCTTAAACATAATCAAATCCAGTCTTACTACATCATCTTCATACAATATTAATATATTTAAAACATAACAGACATAAGCTAGTTGGTAGCTTTGCCCTTGCCCTTATCAACGCCCGAAGGTTCACCATGCTCTGCCTTAACTGAAATGTTTTAAGGAAAGCAAGAATGAGCACAAATTGCCCAGCAAGTAATATACAATAAGGGTGAGTAATAAGATTCTCAATTCTCGAAAGGGTATAACAAGATTTGATAGTTCAAGAATAACAAGAATATCAATAGTTCTCAATATCAGTCGCTAAGGACAGGATAATATCAATATGATTCAATAATAAGTCAATTCAAGATTTCAAATAATTGAATACTGAGTAGTCACTACGGACTATGAACTTCTACTAGAATTGACAGTAATAAACTGAAAATCCAACAAAAACAGGTACAACAGGTGATCAGCCTAAAGTACCCTTGTTATGCATAACAATCAACCATACTCAAGTGTGCACGTCGGTTCTCCGACAATTATATATTCCCTTCAAAGAAGGTTGTTCTTCTCAGTCAAATACAAGATCCCGCACCAATCAATTAGTTTGGGTCGCTTTTCAATAATATAAGTCTAGCCGAATCAAATGGCATAGACACTTTCACAATATTCAAGAACAATACTAAGTTCAACATGAATAATAGCTTTAATGAAATAAGAGTTCAAGTATGCTAATTCGATTCAACCGATTAAATAGGAAACTAGTTCGCAATACACAAGATAGGATACTTGCATAGTAAAAGAGTATAAGTTAGGATACCTTCACAATCATAGATTTCCTTGCATAAAGTAAATGCGTCGGTTAGGATACTTGCACTTTAAAAGAGTGTAAGTAAGAGAACTTGCCTTTAGCGTAGTTTATCCACGAAAAGCAAATCAACACTTTCGAATTCCTATCGTAATACAGTTACGTATATATATGATATTCATTAGTCATATAATTTAACTTCACATTTTCTCTTTGAATATACGATCAACACATAAGCTAAGTTTTACCTAGCTACACAGTTATATAGAATATAATTTCTATCCTTAACGTTCCTTCTTTAGAGTTTAAACGCATTCTCATATTATATAAGATCTCAACAATTAGCAAACATGCTTGCATATTATTAATATCTCATAAGACCACAATCAATACTAAATATATTTCATTTTAGCAAGTTACGGCATCTCCTTAAGTTAACCGTCAAAATCGGGTTCAAGTAACATCATATAATATCACGTAGCATGTATTCATATTTAAAGGATACTTTACATGCTTGTATAACTTTTCCAAATCCAATCGTACATGGTATAGGTTCTTAAGTTAATACTTAAAGCCATTCAAGGACACGAACTCATATGGTCTAACATGGTCGCTTTTAAACACATAAGATATTCATATAACTTGTATTAGTCATGCTCATGAGTACTCGTATTGCATATATGTAGCTAGCATTGTTATTATCTTGAAAACATGCTTTGTTCATGCTAAACTTTAATCATGGCAACTAATCATGGTATATATACATGCATGACACATGAATGAGTCTAAGAGTACTATCACATGTGTTCATAAATGTCAAATTCTAATTCTCGTCATAACATACCAACGTTCACGTTCAAAGCTTATACTTTGTTAGTATAGTTCATTAATAAGGTCTATCATGTTCATGCTTCCTTATGAAACCCATATACACAAGTTAACATGCTTTTCATGTATTTCAAGGCCCTATAAACATGCTCGAAAAGTCAGAATGTATACATGGTTTTTACATGTCAATATCAACCTTCAAAACTTGTATTTTTGTTAGAAAGGTGCACTAGTTGGGTTCACATGTCCATATTATATCACGGAACCTATATACATAAGTTAGTATGCATTTCATGTGTCTCTAGGTCATACTAACATGTCTCGAAAGTCAGAATATTAACATGCTTCATATATGTTAACGTCGTTCATGAAACTTTAAGTTCGTTTTCAAACTATATGTCGTTTGGTTAACCATGCATGCTAATATACTAAAACATGCTCACATTGCCTCATTAGGTTTATATATAAGTATTAATCATGCTTTCATGCTTGTTTAAACAAAAATCAAACAATTAGTTCATAACAGTTTTGTTGCAGAATGCAGAAAAACTGAACACAGAGGCTGGCGCTGCGGCGCGGCACAGCAGCTCACTACTGGCGCTGCGGCGCGAGTGGCGCTGCGTGCGGCGCTGCGGCGCGGGCTGCGGCGCGAGTGGCGCTGCGGCGCGGGCTGCGGCGCTGCGGCGTCGAGGCAGTTTTCTGCAGTTCAGACTGCAGCGAAATCCGACCAAAAACCTCCCATTTCATCGATTTCAACATACCCAAATGCTATTAGACTTGTTTAACTTACTAACACGTACATATATGCTTATATAATAGTCAATAGCAATTATCAATTCCCAATTTCATGAACACCAACCAATTTCACGATATTTGATGTTTTTACAGAAATCTCAGAAATGGAAACACCAAAAATGAAATTGAAGAGCAATGAAGCATATATAGTAATTCTAATCACATATATAAGTCCTTTAAACAACTAATTATTATTCTCAATTCACAAAACCATAACTTCCAACTGAAATCAAGAATTCACGAATAGAAATTTTGACAGAAAATGACAATGAAGATACGAAGAGGATTTATACCTCTGTAAATGATTTAAGCTTGCTGCTATCTCAATAACACTGATATATATATATATATGCTCTCTAGTCTCACTTAGCCAAAATGCTCAGCAAAAGAAATGTGAAGGAGATGAGGCTATATTTATAGAACTCCCATTATACAGACAAAGCAATTGTATCCCATATCAAACTAACGGATTATAGGAATGCATGAAGGTTATCAAAGGGTAGGTAATTAGTGGTTGGATTCATCATGAATCCCACTCCCTCCACAATCATGAGCTATGAAATGCTAGTTGCTGAGTTTGGGGAGAAGAAGAAGGAATAGGCCTTAGCTGTATGTCAAGCACGTGAAGAGCAAATGGGACACTTAAAATGAGACAATTGATTTAACTCCTCAGCATTTGCAAATACTACACTTGTATATACACACCATATACATATGTTATATATATATGTACTCTTAGGTTATAATTTAAATCACAATGTACTTCACATAATGTAATAAGTGTAATTTACACACATATAATCCAGGTACGTTTATCTTACTGATATAATACCATCGGATACTACCACATTACATTATATCATATATTATTAAATTGTATTACTCAACAATTATTTATAATAGATCCATGATACATTATTTTAATGTATATCCACACATCATTTGTCACCTACACATATCATAACATATAGTTACTATACATTTAATTCGCATGCTTGCACATATAATTTCTCATCTTATAATTTGAATATTAATTAATAATATACACATATCCTACATCCATCAATATAATTGTTAACCTCCATAACAATTTAATTAACCCTTATATGATTAATTATCACTTTGATATAAATCTTATTGTATTTATAAACACGTTGCTCATTATTATTAAGTTTCTTGCAATAATAATAATCACATATTGTTAATCGATCCTCATTAGTATTTTATAACAGTTAATTAATATTCTTCGATTAACAATTAATATAGATTAATTGTTCACTTAAATTAATATAATCATTCTTATATTACGCCACTGTGCCACACAAGGCAATCAACGAGTTTATCACAAACTCCACCAATTTCTCAATTATTATAATTATTCAATTATATATAATTGAATTAATTCATCTCATAACACAAAATCATTTATATTCAAATAAATTCTCATTTCCATTAATATATTTATTTAATAATATATGGAAATTCTCGGGTATTACAGAACATCCCACATTGGGGATATAAATATGTATTAATAGATTTAAAAGGATGTTCGGCTTAACCCATGGAAACGTATATTCATTAGATGCTAAAGGCGTTTAGCATGGCAACTCCAAAAGGTGCCTCATGATGATGAGCCATGGAGTGTATCTCTCTAAAATTGTCCTCAGTAAAAGAGAGATCGCATAAGTAACTATTATGTATGCAATGAAATATACAAGACTTGATGTTGATCAGTCATATTCTGGAGAAGATCTCTGTGAGACAGTGATAAACATCTCAAAGTACTTAACTGACACTAAGGATGTCATCATGACACATGATGGGTCTGAATTAAACTAGAAGACTAAACAGACTCAAGTTTTCAGACTGACCAAGACGACAGCAAAATCCACTTTATGGTAAGTCGTTACCTTAAAAGATGGTGCAGTAAATTGGAAAGGTTTCAAACAGCAAAAGTTGCTGGGTTAGTGACAAAGACAAAGTATATAACTGTAAGTGAAGCTGCAAGTTGATGTTTCGGATGAAAAGTTCATTACAGAACTAGGAATAGTTCCTAAGTCTCATCTTGAATCTAAACATGTGTTGCGGCACTTTGATTAAAAAAAATCATTGAAAGAGGAGAGTGTAGACTCTCAAGACAACATTGCAGATCCATTTACTAAAGCTTTAACACAACAGCAGTTTGATCGTCATTTAGAGAAGATGGGTATGAGATACCATGGCGATTGGCTTTAGTGCAAGTAGGAGATTGATAGTAGTGTGCATACAAGCCAATCATGTATGATGATAAAGTACGTACTTTATAAACAATCTTATTTATTTATTAATAAAATATTCATTTATTAAAGGCATTTAATTATCTACATGTTGCTGTTTTTATAATATGTAAATAACCCATAGTTTTAAGCAAAGCTTTTAGAATCATGATGATGATCATGCTAATGAGATCTAAATTCTTAGAAAGTTTTAAAACTTAAATAGTTCCCAATCGGGGGATTACTAAAAAGGGGATTAGTAAATCCGGATAGATTGGTACATATGTTGCTTGCTCATTGGATGAGGATGATTGATCTCATGATCATTTGTGTGGAGACACTAAAGCAAGTATATAGGTGCTTATTGGAGAATAAGTTCACTGAACGTGATTCGCTATGGAATACCTAATGGAGTTTTACTCGCATGTCAATAGGAATTCCTAATGTGATAGTAGTACAAGTGATCCTTGGACTTGAGATCATCATAGTATCTTGTATGTAACAAATTATACTTTGACTTATTCCTTAAGACCTTTTAAGGCATATATAGGGTATGCTTGGGTATAATGAGTTACATATGGAGATAATGAATGATCAATAAAGAATCTACCACCTCTAGTAAAAGAGGAGATATGTCCTATGTGATTCGTTAAATGACAACCCAGGAATCCTTGGCCAAGGTGAAATGAAATTAGAAAGGAGTTTTTAATTTGCATTATTTGGAGTTGTGCATTTTCTAATCGAAATACATATAATTAAATAAAATAAGACTTGACAGTAAATCCATGTCTTATATTTAATTGGGACATTGTATGGTGGAAGGATTGAATTGTATGGTAACTATTAACTCACAGGTTCTTTTATGATTAATGTTGAAATCTATATTATCTGGAAAGTCGTTGATCGCTAGGGAGGCTTATCCCTATTGTAGAATAAATATTATTTATTTAAATAGATTATTAGTTTAATTTATTTATTTAAATAAGATTAAAATTGTTTTAATTGATTTATTCACAACCGGTTTAATATGGAGAACCTAAAGGGTCACACCATAAAAGGAAGAATAAATATTTAAGAAGGTAATGGCATAATCGTAATAATACATTAAGTATAATTAATTTAATCTATGGTGATAGAATAAATTAAATAGCTTAATGTTTATTATTTAATATTTTGGAAATATTAAATATAAATTAATAAGAGGAGTCTTATTAATATTATTACAATTATTATTATTTTAATTTCTAAATGAGTTTAGTAATTAATTTAATATTTAGTACTCTCATTTATTCCTAATAAGATTAGGAGACAAATTAATTAAATGAATTTAATTAATTATTCCCATGTGGTGGGAAGCCTAAATTAATTAAAGGAGTTTAATTAATTAAAAGAAATCCCATGTCTAATAGGATTAGAAGGGTTGACCAATGTCTATATAAGAGAAGTCTTATAATAGATATTAGATGATGCAATTCGAATTGTTGGAGAGTACTCCTTTTCTATAGAAAATAGAAAACTAAGCCAAACACCCTCCTTCTTGATAATTCATCTTCCTTGGTGGATCACCTTTAGAGGCCAAACACTTGGGTGGCTAACGTTGATCAAAGAAAGGAATCTAACCCAGAAATTCAAGGAGATCACGAAGAACAAGGAGTTGAACTAGTACCTGTGGAAGCTTCGTTCTACAAGGGTATGATTCCATAACTTCTTATTTATCGTTTTAAATTAATAATTTGCATAAAGGATGATCCGGGTAATGGTTTTGTAGAAATTTTTTTAAACTCTGATATATCATGCTTCCGCTAATTTTTGCAATTTGATTGCGTCACGATTTCGTACAAACCCAACACTCCCTAAGTACGAGAAGTAAAGTCTATAGTCTTATGACTGTTAAAGGTTGGAAAGGTTAATATACTTGACAACCTAAGACTCGGTTCAAGGTCTTAATGACCCTCAGAAGTAATTTGACTCTTGATTAATATTCTTGATTCAAAAGTTGAGAAGTAATTTGACTCTTGATTAATATTCTTGATTCAAATGTTGAGCTTTCTGTTATTCAGTATTCTTTCACTCGCATGTTATTATTCTGTCATATTTTTATACTTGCGGGCATCCGTGCTCACTCTTGCATAATAACATTGCAGCTAATAATGAACGAAGTGATGTACCTTCTAGTAGCAAGGGCAAAGGAAAAGCTAACAAGTGATGAAGATTTGTGTTGTCATGAATAATGTTAAAGTTTAAGATTTATGTGTGATGATTTAAGACTTATTTATTTACGTTTCCGCAACAGATATTTAAGGTTAAGTATAACCTGGGATTTATGATGTATTTTTATTTCAGATGATGTAAGATGATGATTTATTTATCTAATAAATGAATTTCATTATTTATGGGTAGATAGTTGTATGATATTGGAACAGTGAACACCAAATCCTGTAGAAATTAAGATACCGGATTTGGGGGTTTCACAATCTCCCTAATGCAAGAAAGAATAAAGGGCCCTTAAAGAAATGCACTTATTCTAAAGGCTATGTGATGCCCCCAAATTCGGACCTCCCTCGTCTCGAATTCGGTTCGTCACGTTCTAAATACAAATACAATAATAATATCTCGCGCAACAGAAATCACAGAATAGATTATATTTATTTAATATAACCATTCATTTCCCAAGGTTTCGTAACTTAAACATCTCTTACATCTTAAACATAGCTTAAGCATACTTAGACTTAACTAATACAATAAAATCTTATTACATCATCATAAAATTTCTACATAAATAATAAGCTACTCCATAGCCTTTCCCTTGCCCTTATCAGTGCCCGAAGGTCCGCCTTGCTCTGTCTTAACTGAAATGTTTTTAGGGAAAAGCAAGAATGAGCAACAAGTTTGCTCAGCAAGTAGTACAGCAATAAGGGGTCAACATAGTTTTTAATTCTCTAAGGACACAACAATAGGTGATAGTTCAAGAATAGCAGGAAGTATCAACAATTCTTAATAACAGTCGCTAAGGACAGAAAGATATCAATAAGATTCAATGATTAATCATTTTAAGATTTCAAAATAATGAATACTGAGCAGTCACTAAGGACTATGAACTTCTACTAGAATTAACAGTAATATGCTGATAATCCAATAAGACAAGTACAACAGGTGATCAGCCTAAAGTACCCTACGTTATGCATAACATTTAATCGTACTCAAGTGCGCACTTCGGTCTCCCGACAAATATAGTTTCCCCTTCAAAAGGGTTGTTCATCTCAGTCAATTATAAGATTCCATACCAATCAATTGGTTTGGATAGCTTTCTAGCATAAGATATTAGTCTAGCCAAATCAAATGGCTTAGACTCTTTTGTAATGCATTTAGGAACGATAAGTTCAAATGCTTGCAACAACATCCAGATATAAAGTCGATGTTCGAATAATAACGAATGGCAACAATTCGAATTTATACACTATGTAAAGTGAAATGAGTTAAGGAACTTGCTCAATAAAAGTAAGGTCCGAATACTTGCATTCAATACCAATTTCAAATGAAGTTAGGAAACTTGCTCAAAAGAGATAAGGTTTAGATACTTGCACAATATTTAAAGTTGTGTAAGTTAGGGAACTTGCCTTATGCTTAGTTTACCAATGTAAAACTTATCAACGCTTTTCGAATCCTATTATAACATAGTTACGTATATAGGATACCTATTAGTTACACAGTTTAACAACACACATTATCTCGTACATACAATCAACACATACGTTAAATCTTATCCTTGCTACATAGTTATACCACGTATAACATTATATTGAATCATAACACCTAATCGATTATGTCTTTACTATCTTTAGATTTCTTTTTATAAGTTAAACATCTTCATAGTACATCATTATCACATATGATTACAACAAGTACCAATCAAACTCTGTTCAATAGATTAGAGTATCATTATAAGCAAGCTGCCAAAATCAGAAACAAGCAGAATTGTCCAGACCAGAATGCAGGCTGGCGCAGCTGCGCTCTGGTTAGGCTTAGGGACGGTGCAGCTGCGCTGTCCCCTGGCCAGACCAGAGTTGGGCTTTACTTTTCTGTTTCTGTTCCATTCATAAGCATACATAGATATTACCACATAGTATATACATATGTTAAAGGGTCTTGCATGCTTACATAATCTTTCCAAGTTCAACTTACATGTTATAGTTCTAGATTGGTATTTCTAATGACTTAAGGTCAAATAATGGTCATGAAATCATAAAGGTTACTATGTTCGCCATGTATACATGTGTGGTGGTCATATAATCTGTTAATATGAATGCTCATAAAGATCTTCATCATATGTGCATAACTAGCATCATTTATTACTTTAAAACATGTCTAGTTCATGCTTGACTAACTTTCACAGTGTTTAACAAGGTATGTGCACATATAGGCCATCTTAGTGACGTTAAGAGTACTAAAATGCATGACCAAAAATATCAGAACATTGCTACACCACGTTCATCCAACTTAGTTTGCAAAATAATTTGAGTTTACTTTTGAAATCATTTTCAACTTAAACCATGTATGCCAATGTATACTCAACACCTTAGACTCACATTTCATGCATAGCTAGACCATACAAACATGCTCAAAAAGCCAGAATATAAACATTATACGTATATGTCATAGTCCATTTTCAAAACTATACTTTTCCTTTAATAATGTATACTAACATAATCACTAACATTCATGCTAGGTCAAAGAGCACGTATTCACATGTTAAACCTGTTTTCATGCATGTTTAAGTGATATGAATATGTTAGAACTTATCAGATTGTAATAGAAGTTGAATTTCAAAACTGGTGCCTGGCGCATCTGCGCTGTTCTAAGATGTGGGAGCGGCGCAGCTGCGCTGCTCTAGAACAGGCTCAGAAACAGCAAATGGCGCAGCTGCGCCATTTTGAACTACAGGGAGAGCGCAACTGTGCCATACCCTGGACAGTTCAGATAGCCTTCTGCTTCGTCAGAAACCAAACCCAAACATGAATTTCCTTACGAAATTTGTTCCAAATCAGATACTTTGCTATTACAGATGCATGCAAACTCCTATAACACAATGTCATTCCAACTTTACATCAATTAACAAGCAAGTGAGGAATTCTAGTATTCTTAGAAATTAGAAATCAAGAACTTAGTATTTAAGGACTATACCTTGGTGAAATTGAACTCTAAGTTTGCTGCTAATTGTTTCTGCAATGATGCTATACTCACTCTCTCCTTGACTTAACATAAAAACTCAGCAATTGAAAAGAAGGAGAAGAGAGCTTCATTTATAGACAATGAATTGAACAGACAATAGTTTTGCCCACCAAATTCAACTAACGGAATTGAGAAGAATACATTGGTTAATGGCTTGGGTTGGTAGAGTAGTTGGAATTTCACTGTTAGAGCCACTCCCCCTTTGATCATTGGCTAGTTGTTGAGTTTGAGAGAAGAAGGAATAGGCTTAGGCTACTCATGGCTATACACGTGAAGAGAAAATGATAACCATTTTGGGACAAGGCCAAATAAACTCAGCATTGTATTCTTTTGTGCAAGCATACATATGTATATTACATATATCCCTACACCAATGTATCAACGTACACTTATGTTTAATTCTCTTTTAGTCACAATGTAGCTTTAGTGGGGAATTATTATTACATAAAAGCAAGTTGAGGTTATATATCAATACACATAATATAATCCATATATATTTTATAACACCAAATATAATTCAGTTGAGTATTATCTTTCCTCATTATCATAAACTTTATTATTTCAAGTATACTTGATTATTGAAATAATAATTAAATAACAATTATTTATTTAGTCTAATTTATTATTGCACCAAGTACACATTTAATGTACATAACATAACATGTTGTCACATAACATCATTATGCAACTTATATAATTCATTCAATTTTTTACTATATAGTTTTATTTATTATATAGTCACATTAAAGTGTCACACTACACTTTATTTTTAATTGAATGTAGGTACTATATATTATACGATTAATTATTGCATATCTTGCACACAACAATTAATTGAATAAACATTAATCTATTATATTAATTAATTATTTACTCGTTAATACGATATTACTCATAATAATAATTAATTAATAATAGAATATTAATTAATCCTTCACTTATTAATTCATTCTTTAATTTAATTAAATCATCATCATCATTTTCATTCTCATGCCACACAAGGCATTCTTCGAGCTTATCATAAACACCATATTTTTCTTAATTATCATTAATTCGATTTAATTTAATTGAGTTACTCATTACATGCTATATAAACATTTATATAAAATAAATCTTCACATTCTTATTAATATCAATATTAATATTTATTCATAAAATTCTCGGTTCTTACATCCTCCCCCCTTATAAAAATTCCGTCCTCGAAATTGATACAAAGTTATACAAAAGGATGTGGATAGTCCCTCATTATCCTATCTTCTAATTCCCACGTGGCCTCCTCGGCATCGTGGTTACGCCAAAGTACTTTTACAAAAGATATAACTTTATTTCTTAGTATTTGTTCTTTCCTATCTAGTATTTGGACAAGAATTTCTTCATACGCTAGGTTCTTCTCTACTTGAATGGGCTCGTAGGAAATCACGTGTTTGTAGTCAGGCTTGTACGGACGCAACATGGAGATATGGAACACGTTGTGGATGTGCTCCAACTCAGGTGGTAATGCAACTTTGTATACCACTTCACCCACTCGCTTCAATATCTCGAATGGTCCTATGAACCTCGAACTCAATTTTCCCTTCTTATCGGATTGTATTTTTCCTTTCCAAGGATATACCTTCAAAAATATGAAACTACCGACTTTAAAGTCTCGGTCTTGTCGATGTAGATCTGCGTACTTTTTCTGACGATCTTGATCTGCTACCAGTCTGGCTCTTATCACTGTCACCACGTCTGCGGTTTGTTGCACTAACTCTGGTCCTAAAATTCGTCGTTCTCCGACTTTGTCCCAACATAATGGCGTTCTGCACTTTCTTTTGTAAAGAGCTTTGTACGGTGGCATATCGATACTCGCATGATAACTATTGTTATACACAAATTCCACTAAGGGTAGGCGGTCATCCCAATTTCCCTTGAAATCCATCACGCAGGTCATAAGCATGTCTTCCAGTATTTGTATCGTTCGCTCACTTTGTCCGTCCGTCTGAGGATGATACGTAGTACTCAACCTCAACTGTGTTCCCATCCTCTCTTGTAAGCTTTTCTCGAAGTTTAACGTGATGCGTGGATCTCAATCAGAGACAATTGACACCGGCACTCCATGTCGTGAAGTAATCTCCTTTACGTATAGATTCGCTAACTGATTCAAACTATATCGGATCTTGATAGGTAGAAAATATGCGGTCTTCGTTAGTCGATCCACGATAACCCAAATGGCATCATATCCTTTCTGCGTGACTGGAAGTCCCACTACGAAATCCATCGTAATGTGCTCCCATTTCCACTCTGGTATTTCCAATGGTTGAAGTAAATCACTCGGTCTCTGGTGCTCTGCTTTGACCCGTTGGCAAGTAAGACATCTACTGACGCACTCTGCTACTTCCAGTTTCAGATTGGGCCACCAAAAATGTTACCTCAGATCCCGGTACATTTTTGTGCCTCCTGGGTGAACAGAATATGTCGTATTGTGTGCCTCGTGCAAAATTTCCTCTCTCAATTCAGCTATCGCTGGCACCCACACTCTCCCTTCGAATCTCAAGATACCGTCTTTATCCATTTTGAACCTTCCCTCTTCATTTTCTACTATCCTCTTTCTTATTTTCTCGCATTCCTCATCTTTCTCTTGTGATTCCTTTACTCTATCCAGTAGCACTGGACGAGCTTCCATTACAAATAGCTGTTCTTCAGACTTCCCCGGTCCTTTCACCTCTATTTCCAACTTCTCCATTTCCCTTATTAACTCCTCCTGAGTTGTCAATTGAAACAATTTCTCCCTTCCTTTTCTGCTCAGAGCGTCGGCTACTACGTTTGCCTTTCCCGGGTGATAAAGAATATCACAGTCATAATCCTTAATCAATTCTAACCACCTCCTTTGACGCATGTTCAACTCCTTCTGTGTGAAGATATATTTCAGACTCTTGTGGTCCTTGTATATCTCACACTTCTCTCCGTACAAATAATGTCTCCAAATCTTTAATGCAAAAACTACTGCCGCTAACTCTAAGTCGTGAGTAGGGTATCGTTTTTTGTAATCCTTCAATTGTCGTGATGCATACGCAATGACCTTTCCATGTTGCATGAGCACACAGCCATGTCCCTTGTACGATGCATCACTATACACCACGAAACCTCCCACATCGTCTGGTAATGATAATACAGGCACTTCGCCTAGTCTCTTCTTCAGCTCCTGAAAACTTTCTTTGCATTTCTCCGTCCATACGAACTTCACTATCTTCCTCGTTAGATTAGTCAACGGGGTTGCTATCTTAGAAAAATCTTGGATGAATCTTCAATAGTACCCAGCTAACCCTAAGAAACTTCTTATCTTTGTTGGTGTCTTCGGCTGCTCCCAATTACTCACTGCTTCAACCTTTGCAGGGTCTACTGAGATTCCATTCTTATCCACCATGTGTCCTAAGAATTGAACCTTCTCCATCCAAAATTCACATTTAAAAAACTTCGCATACATCTTTTCTCTTCTTAGCGCTTCCAAAACCATTCTCAGATGTTCGGCGTGCTCTTCTTCCGTCT
This sequence comes from Panax stipuleanatus, assembly GCA_020205555.1. Lineage (NCBI taxonomy): Eukaryota > Viridiplantae > Streptophyta > Magnoliopsida > Apiales > Araliaceae > Panax > Panax stipuleanatus. Next base: position 32,349,230 of record CM035119.1, on the reverse strand, counting down.
TTGAGTAGATCAAGATGTCATCCATGAAAACTACCACGAACTCATCCAATTATGGCTTGAAGACTCGGTTCATCAAGTCCATGAATGCTTCCAGAGCATTAGTCAATCCGAATGACATTACCAAAAACTCGTAGTGCCCATAACGGGTTCGAAATGCCGTCTTTGGTATGTCCTCTTTTTGTACCTTCAACTAGTGATAACCTATTCTCAGATCAAACTTTGAGAAACACTTCACTCCCTTTAATTGGTCAAATAGGTCGTCTATCCTTGGTAACAGATATCTATTCTTGATCGTTACTCTGTTCAATTCTCGATAATCGATACAGAGCCTCATCAATCCGTCTTTCTTCTTAACAAATAATATCGGTGCTCCCCAAGTAGACACACTCGGTCATATGTAACCCTTATCCAATAACTCTTGAAATTATATCATCAATTCTTTCATTTCTACTGGCGCAATACTATATGGAGCTTTCGAAATCGGTGCCGTTTCCGGTGCTAAGTTTATTACGAATTTGATTTCTCTGTCTGGCGGAAGACCAGGCAGATCGTCCGGAAATACATCTTGGAATTCTCTCACTACGGATATATCCTTAATTTCTACTCCTTTTATCCGAATATCTATAATGTAAGCTAAGTAAACTATACATCCTTTCCTTAATAATTTCTTGGCCTGGATCATCGTAAGACAACACGATTGCTTAAGCGATGAGCTACCATAAAACACTACCTTAGACTTATTCAGAGTCTGAAGGCTTACACTTTTATTCTGACAATCAATTATTGCAGCATGGTTATACAACCAATCCATTCCCATTATCACGTCAAATTCTCCCAATCTAATCGAAATTAAGTCTACGCTCAGTTCATGATGCGACAATTTTGGTAAATGAATTCTACAGGGATTACTTCCTTATTTGCAACTTCTATGCTTAAAGGATTTCCTAATTGTTCTCAGGGTGAATTTAGTTGACTAGCAAATTCTTCAGATACAAAAGAACAGGTGGCACCCGAATCAAATAATACATATGCATTTATATCATTGATTGGGATAATACTTGACACCACGTCCTTCGCAGGTACTGCGCCCTGAACGGTCATGTTAAAGGTCCTGGCAGTTAGGCGGTTGGATTGTGTCGGTCCGCCGATCATTAATTTGATGCCTCCCCCTGGTTGGACACTTCCTCCGCCGCTTCCCTTCTTCTGGCAATCCTTGATCCGGTGCTCAGTTGAGCCGCAAGAGAAACACCCTTGGATCTTCTTTTGCTTCGGGCAGTTGGGTGAAATGTGCACCTCTTGGCCACAGTTGTAGCAAGTACTGCGCCCCTTCCATCACTCACCCTGGTGATTCTTCCCACACATCGGGCATCCCTCTGCCCTCTTCTTAAAACCTCCACGAAAATTTCCTGACTGATTATTTTTGTTGTTGTTAATTTCCCACTTTCTATTTCCTAAGTTACTTCCCCCGCTACTGCTTCCTCCTCCATGGCTTTCTCCTCTCGTATTCTTTCCCTTCTTTTCTTTATTATACAAACTTAAGGCTTCACTGCCACCTTCCGCAATGAACGCCTTTTCTAGCAATGTCGCAAATGAATCAATCTGAAGAACTGACACCTTATTAAGTAACCAAGGCTTCAGCCCTTGCTCAAAACGTCTAGCTTTCCTCTCTTCATCCCTTACCTGGTGTTCTGCAAACCGCGCTAGTTCGTTGAACTTAGCATTGTATTGCGCCACCGTCATATCTCCTTACTTAAGTTCTAAAAACTTCACCTCCATTCTGTTTTTCATGCTCTTCGGGAAATAGTTCTAGAAGAACAGAGTCTTGAACCTTTCCCATGCGATTATCCCTTCTCCCGCTCTTTACTGATTTGCCTCCCACCAGTAGTTCGCTTCGCCTCTCATCATGTAGGTAGCAAACACCGTCTTCTGGTCTTCACCCACACGAGCGATGGTGAAAGCCTTCTCAATCTCCTTGATCCATGTTTGTGCAGTGATCGGATCGGTAGTACCCTCAAACTCTGGGGGTCCTACGCTCCTAAAATCTTTGAAGTTTGTGACTGGAGCTGCTTGGGGATTGGGGCGAACGGGTTCATTGTTCCTTCCCCTAAGAGCTTCCCCTAGCAAATCAACTAGTTTCTGAATGGGATCTACTTGTTCTCTCTCATTGTTCACTGATTCCTCAGGTGTAGTTAATCTATTACGTCTAGGCGGCATTTTCTGCATCACAAAATTTTCACTTTTATTATTTAATTATATTACTTAAGTATTTCTTTAATGCTAAAAAGAAAAAAAATTTATAACACGTTTCTGAAATAAGATTCATTTATATCCATATGCCAAATCATTTCATTACATGATAATCCCTAGCATACTGCTATAAATGTCAACACATATCCCCTATTATCACAAAGGATGGGGAAAAATACTAACATACTACCCCTCTAACATAAGCCTACTTGGGGTTTACATACTTATCCCATATCTTACACAAAAGATTGGGATTACATCACAACATATACATTACATAAAAGAAACTACTAATACTATACTAACTAATGGGTTTCATCCCAACAACCCACGCTTCACAGCGCTCTTGTACTCTATATGCGCTATGTACGCCATCAACTCCCTGCTCATAGTATGTCGAGTCTATCCCTGCTCCGCTGGATAGTGGTATACACCATCGATCACCCTCTCAATAGCCGAGCGAAACACGTAACCTATCTTATTCACCTTCCTCTTCTTATACCTGACTTCATCCTCTAAGTCGTCTGCCCTCTCATTAGCTGCTTCCCACTTCTCCTTGAAGTGGATCCTATCCATCACCTCTAACTCTAGCTGAGTACGGAGAGCCTCCTTCTCCGTCTTCTCGCTCAACTCTCTCTGCTCCACCTCTTCTAGTTTTCCTGCCAAGTTGACATTCCGAGACACCGACCTGTGAAACAGAGTCCCCATCTGGATCCCTGCCTCCTTGCGGTAAGCGATCTCTACCTCCATCTCCTGCATCGCTAGCTTCCTCTGGTGGTCCTCATCCCTCAATTTCTGGAACTCAGACTCCCTCTCCTGAGCTTCAGCCTCTAGCTCCTGCACTCTACAGTCTAGCTCTAAGATACGTTCCTCGAACTCTCCTAGCATCTGCTCCTCGACAGTAGCCTCATCAGAGTCCTCTATGGGCTCGTCCTCCATGGGCTCCTCTAACATGGGCTCCTCCTCCGAATCAGACTGTACCTCAATCTCGTCCTCGTCGTCAAACTCAGACGGTGAAATTGCCTGCACAGGCTTAGCTTCTAGAGGTGCCTCATATACAACATGTATATCTCGGGGTTCCTCCTCGGCCACTCTACTAGGTACTCCCATGTCTGTCATCCTACAATCACAAACACAAGACAAACAAACAGCAACTCCATTAGAATGTTAAATAAAACATAAGTTCATTGTATAAAATAAATGTAGACACTCGAAATTTTGCTTTTGTTGTACTAACCCCGCAGGAGGGTAAAAGTGTCATTTTACTTCGGAGACAACCCCGAAGTAGGGCAAAAGATCCCGGTCATCTCGGAGATAACCCCGGGAATGATGAAGAGGACCAATGAAGTTCAAACATACCGCAACCCGATCAAAGATCGACGAGTTGAGACAGTGATCATCGGAAACCACCTCAGCAAACCTCGAACGACATGCCATCAAGAGATAAGCCTGCAGACTGATATCTGGACCTGGAAGGTATCTCAGCTACGAGTATCAACTTCCTGAACCCTAACTCAGTCGGACTCGGTCATATCTCGTTGCGTTCGTCAAATACGGTCTGAAAGATCAAACTGCAGACGTCAACTTTTGCTGAATCGAGACCGAAGGAGCCATAACCAAGCCGGGGGGGGGGGGGGTCCTACCTGGTAGCCTCCACCATGTATGCGGCTAGCCGCATACATGTGTGCGGTTGCCCCGGATAGGTTATAAACCCCCACTTAGTTCATTTTTAAAAAAAGAAAGAGATAGATAGAGAGAGAAAATGATATTTTTAGAGAGAGAAAGGCTCGGGTTGGACATCAACATAGCAACTTAAAGCTTATTTCTTCCATCTAGCATCTCATTGAAGCCATCTTAGTGTTCTTACTTCATCCCGGGAGTCGAAACGCTTGTTCACGCGTCCCCCAAGGTGAAATAACGCACTTCTAGCTTCGTTTTCTTTGTAAACTATGTTCAAATGATAGATTAATGAAGGATATTGTTTGAATGTAGCTATATTTGTTGCATTATAAGCATATTGTGTAATAGATGGTAGTTTTAACGTTTCTATCGGTTATTTATTGCTTTAATATGTTGTATATAGCTTCGGAAGCTAGATATACCTCAAGCTAAGCTTAAGCTAGTTCTCGAGAGGTTGTTAGCATGATGCTTCAACCCGGGAGCTAGAATGGCTTGGATCCGTGGTATATCTATGGATGTATTTACTTGTAAATGGTCCCGGCTAACCCGTATAGCCCTAAATATATATTTAGAGGTGAAAGGGGGGCTGAATCGGCGTCAACGGTGATTTCAACTGATGAAATCACTTAGTAATGAAGCTGTGGACGTTATGTATATATGAAATGGTACAAATATTGTGAGCCTAGGAATCTCGGTGTCGAGATCCTCGAATGGATCCAACTTGATTCCCATGATGGACCGATTTTTACATTATAAATGCTTTAAATACCGTAAATATCGATGTACATGTAATATTTGGATCTTGAAAACAAACTCGAGGGGTTAGTCTCGAGAGCTCCGATTCAAGACCCCGTGATAGTGAAAACCTTCATTACGGGAGCTCGATTCATCGAGATGGCTTTTATGCTCGATGATGATCCGAACCTTCTTAACGCTTTAGCATACATATCATTAAAATAATTTCTCAAAGAAAACCAGAAAGAGCTTTTGATGAAAAATAAAGAGACTCGGGGTAGATCACGTAATGAACGTAAAGAATAAAAGGAAGTATCGAAGTCCTCGATTCCTAGTCTGGCAAAGAATTTGAAAACCTTACTTTCCAAAACCTCATTTCAATTTGCATATCTTGTTAAAATTGAATCTTTCGCTAAATCAAATCCTTCGTACCTAGGCGCAAAAGAGGTACAGCACTACTTTTAAGTCACCAAAAAGACTTAGAAACCAACTAATAAAGCTTTCAAAATCACGCACACAAACACACTTTTGCATAAAAAATCAATAAGATGTGGTACCGTGCTTGCACGGGAGTCGGGGGGGGGGATGCCTAACACCTTCCCCCCGCTTAACCTAGCCCCCGGATTCCACGAATCCCCGGATTCAAGACCAAATCAAAGAGTCACGCATTGGACCATCTTGCGAAAAACTATTAAAACCCGGATGAGTTGGTACATCCATTTCCAAAATACCAACTGGCGACTCTGTCTCAATCGGTCCAATCAATAAAATCAATCTTTCAAAATCGTCAACACATATGTCGGTACCGATTTCCTACAAAATTCACCCTTTAAAATGGAACCCCAAAGACAAAGCGAAAGTGAAAGGGAAAAAAATAAAATAAGGAAATCGGGGCACTCCTCTCTCGTCCCACGGACAAGAGACGAGGGCAAACAACTTTGAAAGAGAAAAAAGAGACCTCCTCCTTCAACAAAAGGGAGACCGAGGACTTGATTTTTTGCCCAGCGTCGACAGGTGGCGACTCTGCTGGGGATCAAAGAGGGCTTAAGCCGCGATCAAACTTTTTTGATTTTCATTCTGTATATGCATTTGTGTGAATGATCCTTGTGTGTGTCAATCTTTTAGCATTTTGTATTAGTGCCTCGCACAATATATTAGTGCTTCGCACAATGTCATCATTTTATATGCGGTGAGGATGTGAATGTATGTTGTGTGGTACCTCCATTAGAGGGAAATCCTGTCGGTTGTTTATTACTGGACTCCTATGGATGTTTCCATTGTGAGGCTCAGGAAAGGCACCACTCAGATCCGCTCCAATCGAAACATGGATGTTTTCATCAAGTAGATTGCGAAGATCTGGGAACCAATTTCAAACAGCCCGTGAGAGTAACCCTAAGATAGGTCAGCCTCTGATAAACCAAACGCGCGGTGTGCTTCTTCATGCTCCATTTAAATCTTCCGCGTATATAAATGACCGTTATCTTGAACTGTCATACATACATCTTTCACACCCTGTCATCAATTTGACTAACTCGTTGTATTGCAGGAAAAGATTAAAAAACCATTAAACTGATGCATAGCATATCATGCATCCCTATCCACCAGTATCCAGTCTAAACTAGATATCGGTTGTTGTGCAGATTGGTCCTAAAACCCGATCTCGAGCCAAAAAGGCCCTTTCACCAGTCCAGATGGCTGAAGTAAGTTCATCAGAACCCATCCCAGTATCTCGAGATGAATTCGAGGAGTTTAAGAAGCAAATGGCCAAGATGACCACCCTGTTAAAAGAACAGTGTAAACTATCTCAGGAATCTTAACACAAGAGTTCGACTGAATCCTCTGTGCAAGGAGACATGAAAGTACCCTAAAAGGAAGGTGATACCTATACGTCCACACCTATATCTCCCCTCGATGTTGAAGTACCCAAGGAGACCCCGATCTAGAAGACGACACGGGACATCACAAACCTCCGGGAGGACAAAGACACTGGAGACATTAGGAAGAAAGTTAGACAGATGGAAGGCGCTATTCGGTCTATGAAAGGGACGGGATCCCACGGGAGCGTGAATTACTTGGATATGGTTATTTTCCCAAAGGCGAGATACCTGGATAAGTTTTAAGTCCCCGAGTTTAAGAAATACAATGGATTGGGAGACCCATACACTCACTTGAAAGTCTACATAGGTGAACTTGGAACTTACGCTGTGGATGAAAACCTCAGGATGCAGCTATTTCAAAAGAGCCTTACCGGTGAAGCCCGCACGTGGTACGCATAGATAGACAATTCTAAAGTCAGAGGTTGGGAAGATTTGGCCCATGCTTTCCTCAACCAATATAGTTTTCAATCCCAGATGGCACCTGATCGCTACCAGGTTACCAAAGTCAGAAAGCGGGGCAATGAATAGTTCAGAGAATACGCGCAGCGGTGGAGGCGAATGGTGGCCCAAGTCAACCCACCAATGGATGAGGGTGAGATGGTGACCACCTTCAATGATATACAAGAAGCCCCTTTCTATAAGAGAGTCCTCGCTGGGTTAGGAAAATTCTTCTCTGAAATGATCAAACACGGGGAAATGGGTTTGAAGTCTGGAAAAATCAAAGACCTCGCTGCTTTAGAAGCCGTAGCCGAGCACATACAGTCGGGAAATTATGCAAGCGTTCCCAAGAGAGGATCAAAGAGGAAGGAAGAAGATGTCTCGTTAGTATTGCAAGGACAATCGGCTAACAAGAGCCCTAACTCACCTATCCAGAGACAAAACCCTCATCCAGCGAATTTTCAAAATCCTACAGCAATGAAAGTTGGGGAAAACAAGCGAAGAAGGATATTCACTCATTTAGGAGACTCCTTGGAAAACATATTAGCCCTACTGATCGCCCAAAAGAAGATCGTTGAGCTTGCTCCGCCTTTCGATCCAAATGGAAGGCAATTTGATTCCAGCAAGAAGTGCGCCTACCATTCCAACTCACCGGGGCATGATACTCAGGAGTGTTGGACTCTGAAGCAAAAAATTTAAAACTTGATTGACAGCGGGGAGATTATAGTCAAAACGCCTGAGAAGCCGAATGTCAACAACAACCCTTCTACCTCAGCATGCGAAGGAAGGAGTCAACATAATCAGTGCCAGAAGCAGGGAAAATCGTAAATACCTGACGAAGATGGGAGAGTTACCCTCGGCACATGACCCTGCAATATGGGGATACCCTGAAGAAAATTATGGGGTAGAACAAGAATTGGCTTCAATCAGAGCGCAGGTGGATCAGCTAGCTGAATTGGTGGTATACCAACACCAGTTGACCCGACAGCTCATCGACCAGGTCTTATCAAAGCCAAATGACCCCATATCTATCCAAGATGTTTCCACCTCCAGAAGGGATCGGATCCGTTTCCCAGAGCAGAACAAATGGACTGAAAAGATGGCTCGAGAAGCTAGATTGCAGAGCCGTCGAGATTTTGCCGCCAAACAGAAATTCACCCCGTTGAGGCAATCCAGGGAGGAGATTCTCTGTACCTTGATCGAGGAGGGGAAGATTACAGAATTTTTGCCACCCCCAGATACGAGATCGAAGTGTTTCGATCCTTCCACATCCTGCCTTTACCATTCTAATGCTCCTGGACATGCCACGGAAGAATGTTGGGCTCTACGACATCTAATCCAGATCTTGATTGAATCCGGAGAGCTGGACTCAATAACCAAAGCTGAGATCTTACCTGAGGAAGAAATATACTACCCTCGTAGACCGAGGAATGTAGAAGGCATGATAACCGTTATCCTTTGCATGGAAGGAATATCCGGCTGACCCATAACCATCTAAGGGGTACCTGAGCAGAGAAATAAAGCCACTCTCGAGATACCAGCGCCTAAACCCCTGATGTTGGCCCCTTGGCCACAACTCCCAATTCTCAACCTGAAGAAGGTACCGTGGAATTACGGAGAAGGTATAAAATTGGCACTTGACTGTACCTCCATCATACCTAGGGAGAATACATGTTACCTCCCAGGGCGTTTGGCAAAACTGGCAACCAAGGTATTGGGGAAGGTATCTACTGGAAAGATCACAGAGTTCCTCCATAAGATGGGACACGGTGAAGCCAGGACGGTGAGCCAATTGGAGGCTGAACCCCATCAAATCTCCATATTGGATTTGGTTTTAGAATCTGATGACCATCATCAAATTCTGATCCAAGTATTGGAGGAAGCACACTTACCCAAGACTATTGATACTGAGAAATTCCAGCACTTGATCAGCCATGTACTGGATAGTAACGTGATATCCTTCACTGACGACGATATACCAGCCGAAAGAATTGGGCATCACAAACCATTGCATATCGCTTTCGTTTCATCAGGATATGTGGTAGGTGGCGTGCTAATCGACAGAGGGTCGTCTTTAAACATCTGTCCACAAGATACTCTAGAGAAGATGAAGATCAACCCAAATCGAATTCGGGACAGCCATGTCGTGGTACGGGCTTTCGACGGATCAAGAAGGGATATCGTGGGGGAGATTGAACTTCCTGTGGAAATTGGCCCTTTCACTTTCAACATACCTTTTCAGATCCTGAAGATCACTACCGGGTATAATTTGTTGTTAGGACGACCATGGATCCATATGGCTGGCGCCGTCCCTTCAACTCTTCATCAACAACTGAAATATATCGTCAATGGCAATTTGGTGACTGTTAGTGCAGAACCTGATTATCCTATTCATGACTTGGGAGATATGCCACTGATCGGTGTGAATGAAGGGATTGAGCCCACCAGTTTTCAAGCCTTCAAAATCAGTAATCCGCGATATAACTCTATGGGAGCCCCAGTCTTAATTCCCCGGATATCTACAGAGGTGATGGCAGTTGGCCAAGAGATGCTGTCCCGAGGACATTGACTAGGCCGAGGATTGGGGAAGAATGGCCAAGGAATTAGGAACCCAATCCGTATACCCACGCAGTTGGGTAAGGCTGGACTCGGATACCATGGTGGATCCAAGCATCAGAATCCTCACAGGCATCAACCAGTTAATCAGTTAATTCACCTCAAGCCAAACCTGGGTAAAATCGGATTTAAAGAGCCACTTAAGAAGATCCCCCTCATTATTTCAAACCTTTTGATTCCTAAAGTCGATCAAAAAGGACATCAGACGGACGGGGATGAAAAGCCTCTCAAGGATGCGGCCCAGAAGGCCAAAAACCAAAAGTTTTTGGAAGAGATTCAGTTGTAATTCATGAGCAGTTTTTGCCTCTCTGAAGAGGACTTGAAGAAGTCCGACGGGGCAGATCTATCAAGTGATCAACCTGACCTCCCGACACTTAACTGGGGAAATGTAAACATCCCAAGCAGTAATCCAGGGACCGGTTCCAAACCAGTTATAGCCATCTTGGAAGACTACGACTCCAGTAGAGCGTCTATCTCAACGACTCCCCAGGAACTGCAGACCAGCAATTGGACGATCACTCCACAGATCGTCCAAAAAGGGTAAAAACTGAGAAGCGACCGCTGACAGGGAGCTCCACCTTTATCTATATTTATGTCTGTTTTATTTCATCTGTAGCTTGTTATTGCCAGTTGTCATATTAACTGATGAATCTTTTTGTAATTGACGACTACTTGTATATATTTAGCAATCAAGTTTTTGTATTAGGTTTCCAAATTTTCATGTCTCTAGCCACGTCCATGGTTTGTCGAATTTGAGTAATGATTACGATTTTGACATAGAATTAGACTTTGACTTGATGGGAATCGAGCAGGAGGAAGGGGATGATGACGAGGTGCCTGAGGAAATCAAAGCATAGGTCAAAGATAAACCTAAACCCAGCCTCGATAAAATCACCACCATAAATATCAGAACCCCCAACGATCCCAAAGAAATACAGAACGGAACCAACCTTCCCTCTAACCAAGAAAAAGAACTAATCCAACTCTTAACCAAATTCAAGGATGTTTTTTCCTGGTCTCATGAAGACATGATAGGTCTATCCACTGATATCGTCATCCATCGACTACCAATTAAAGAAGGGTTCAAACCAGTCAAGCAGAAATTGAGACGGTTGAAACCAGAATGGAGCTTGAAGGTCAAAGAAGAAATTATCAAATAGTTCAAAGAGGGAATCATTATAGTGTCAACATACCCTGAATGGTTGTCCAATATAGTCCTAGTGCCAAAATTTAGAGGAAAGGTGCGAGTATGTGTAGATTATCGAGATCTCAACAAAGCCAGCCTTAAGGATGACTTCCCAGTGCCGTTCATCCACGTATTAATCGATAACACTGCGTAATTCGAGATGTATTCTTTCGCTGATTGCTTTGCTGGATATCACTAGATCATGGTTGCTGAAGAAGACAGGGAAAAGACCGCCTTCATTACCCCGTGGGGAACCTTCTGTTATCGAAGACTAGCTTTTGGCCTTACCAGCGCTGGGGCTACTTATGAAAGAGCCATGATGACTTTATTCCACGATATGATGCACAAAGAAATCGAGGTGTATGTGGATGATATCATCGTAAAGTCCCGGCAGGCTGATGACCATTGCACCCATCTTCGGAGGTTGTTTGAACGACTCCGCAAGTTCAATTTGAAGTTAAACCTAGCAAAATGTGCTTTTGGGGTGAAATCCGGCAAACTACTAGGATTTCTGGTGAGCAACCGGGGCATTGAGTTGGATCCTGCCAAAATCCAAGCCATCACGAAAATGCCTGAACCAAAGACCGAGAAGGAAATCCGAGGTTTCCTGGGAAGAATCAACTTCATCAGCCGGTTCATATCGCAGTTGACAGCAACCTGTGAACCCATTTTCAAACTATTAAGGAAGAACTCTTCGGGAAAATGGAATGAAGACTGCCGGAAAGCCTTTCATATCATCCAGAAGAGGTTGGTTGAAGCACCTATTTTGGTACCCCCAAAGGATGGGATTCCGTTGTTCATATATATCTCGGTCAACTCCAATGCTATGGGTTGTCTACTAGGGAAGAAGGATGACATGGGGAAAGAAAGAGCAATCTATTATCTCAGTAAGCGCTTCAGCAGTGGAGAACAGAAATATACTCTGATCGAAAGAACCTGCTGTGCATTAGCTTGGGCAGCCACCAGGTTACAGCATTATCTGCATGGCCATACCACTTATCTTATATCGAGGATGGATCCTTTGAATTACATTTTCAGCAAACCAATTTTGAACTGCCGTTTATCCAAGTGGCAGTTAATCCTTCAACAGTTCGACATCATATATGTCACCCAAAAGTCCATTAAAGGGCAAGGGATTGCGGATCACCTGTCGGCTGCACCAACAGGGGGTTTTGAGCCTCTGGAAATGTATTTCCCCAAGAAGGAGGTGTTGACTATTCTCCTGATTGATAAGGAGGATCAAGGTCAATTCTGGAAAATGTATTTTGATGGTGCATCAAACGCTGAGGGCGCCGGAGCCAGGGCAGTCCTGGTATTTATCACGGGAGATCAATACCCAGTGGCAACCAAGTTGCATTTCAACAACTCCAACAATACCACAGAATATGAAGGGTGCATTGTGGGGTTGAAGCTGGCTCAGTCCATGGGAGTGAAACGTTTAGCGGTGTTTGGAGATTCGGAACTAGTCATCAGACAGTATACCGGGGCATACACCACCAAAGAACTGCATCTACTGCCGTATAATTGACATGTTCTCAGATTGGCAGGGGAATTTGAAGACATTGCCTTCATGCATATCCCTTGGAACCAAAATGATTTTGCCAATGCATTGGCCACATTAGCTTCACTGGTGAACCTGTCAGCAAGAAGGGGAATGCCTGTCATCACTTTCACTGTACAGAAGACACCGTCATATGGGAATAATGTAGGGGAGATATCAGATGAGATACTACCTGCGGGACCACCTTGGTACCACCATATAAAAGAATATCTGTGATATCAGTCAACCCTAGAAGGGATGAGTCAAGCCGCGAAGAAGCGAATACAGAAAATGGCTATGAATTTCTACCTAAGTGGAGATGCTCTCTATAAGAGAGATCCAGGTGTAGGCCTTATGAGATGTCTAGACCGGGAGCAAGCCCAGCGACTTATGAATGAAGTACATGGTGGAATATGCGGAGCACATATGAGTGGACCTCTGCTTGCCAAAAAGATTATGAGGAAAGGACACTACTGGATATCCCTTAAAGCGAATTACGATGATCATATCAAGCGTTGCTATCAATGCCAGATCCAAGCCAACATTATTCATGCGCCTCCGAATCAACTGCATTGCATGACATCACCATGGCCTTTTTCCATGTGGGGAATGGACGTAATAGGACCAGTTGAGCCTAAAGCCAGTAACGGTCATCGATTCATCTTCACTATGATTGAATACTTTACTAAGTGGGTGGAAGCAGCTTCTTTCCCCAGGGTCACCAAAGAGGTCATCGTTGGTTTCATTAGAAACAACGTCATCTGCCGGTATGGACAACCCAAGGTTATCATATCAGACAATGCGAAGAATCTGAATAACGAGATGATGAGGGAACTGTGCAGTAAGTTCAATATCAAACACCTCAATTCGGTTATTTATCATCCAAAGATGAACGAAATGGTGGAAGAGCTAACAAGAACATCAAGAAGATAATGATGAAGATGTCAGCAAATCACCGGGGATGGCCTGAGCTATTGCTGTTAACCCTACTTGCATATTGAACGTCGACTCGAACCTCGACTGAAGCAACACCCTACTCATTGGTATATGGTATGGAGGTTATACTTCCTGTCGAAGTGGAGATGGAATCACTAAGAGTGATCCTTGATGCCCAGATAGAGGAGAGTCAGTGGATACAAGATCGATACGATCAGTTATCCCTGATAAATGAAAGAAGAGCTACTGCTATATTTCACGGTCAACTCTATCAACAGCGAATGTCTCGATCTTATAACAAGAAGGTGCGACCTCGAGAATTCAAAGAGCATGATTTGGTACTGAAGAAGATCATTCCAGACCAGGATGCAGCTAAGGGAAAATTTGCCCCAAACTGGGAAGGACCCTTTCTTGTCAAAGCAATCCTATTAGGTGGAGCTTTGAAATTGGAAGAGATAGACGGTGAGGAATTCCCGCAACTGGTCAATTGTGACTCGGTGAAACGGTATTATGTCTGAGACCCCTTTTCACTTTCTAACTGGACTGCTATGTCTTGATAAAAAAAAAAGAAAAAAAAAGATAAAAAAAGAAAAAAAGAAAAGAAAAGAAAAAAATATATCAAGTCTAGTTTTTCAGGTCTGAGCCTGAACTACGAAAGACCTGATCTCCTATCTATGGGAGTACGTAGGCAGCCATTTATGGTGCGGTCTATCCCTGGAACAACATTAAAAACCTCATCAAATCAGACCAAAAAAAAAACATCAAAATCTTATCAAATCAAACTCAAACCCCAAATAAACCCCTTTCAAACTTTTCAGGTCTAAGCCTGAACTACGAAAGACCTGATCTCCTATCTGTGGGAGTACGTAGGCAGCCATTTATGGTGTGATCTAACCTTCAAAAAAGTCAAACACTTTCCTAACCTATATAGAAATCCAAAACCTATCCATCAAGCCCAAACCGATCGACGGCTCATACGGAGAAGAACTAACGACATCTCAGCATCACTCCTGCCGAATTTGATGCCACATGACGAGACTAGTTCCATGTCGACATAATAAATCATGAAGCGAAAATGACAACAGTGGACATGGTTAGACATGCGCAAACAAGGGAAGTGAACTGAATTTGCTTCTTTTTAATATATACAACTGTTTAGAATATAAAAGTTGATTCTAACCTATGACAAGTGATAATAACAAAGTCTCTACAGGAAAATGAAATAGAGCTATAAATCAGTGGTGAGACGAGCCAACATCGCTAAATATCCAACAGTCTTTGTTGTCGGGGGAGCAACTCTGAGCTCGTGCTCCAACATATCAACCTGCCTCAGCATCTCCGTTGCCATGCGAAAAGTCTCCTCTCGACTCTGCACTACACCTTGTACGTGATCGATGAGTCCATCTGAGAAAGTCTCAGCTGCATCTCTATCAATGATGGCCTAATCTCTGGAAGCACGGGCTGCATCTCTCTCAGTGATAGCAGTATCCCTACCAGCTATGGTGGTCAAAAATAGAGCCCGAGCCTGATCTCTCTCAAATCTCACCAGCTGAAGCTGTCTATCCATCGCCTCCATGGAAACTGAAGCCAAACGTGGGACAGTGCTCACTAAAGAAGCTGTCAACTCTGCAAATAACGCATCCTCAGTCGGAGATATAGGATCCTCCATCGGTTCTGCCGCATCCGTGGACCAACCATCGTCATCAGATAAAGATCCTGTACTAACCTGATCTGCGGTCTCTGGTGCCAAATCCGACTCAAGCCAAGATGAATACTCTGCAGAGCGGCCCGGATGGCAATCTCTAAACTTTTCTGTCTGTCGATGAGACCAGAACCCATAAACCCGAGCCAAATCAGCCTCGGTAACTAAGTAGATGGGGAATCAATAATCCTCAATCCCCCCAAATGCATGGACCTCCTGGTACTGATCAAACTGACCCATCACCGCCAGAGGATGATAGGTCATCACACGCCTCAAACCCGCCAAGGGGAGGAAATCCAGGTCAGCGACATGGGTGGTGAAACTCATAAAGGAACAGTACCCAGAATACATGACTATAGAAAAAGGCTCCTCCATGGCACCCAGAAATGAAGTCCAGGACGCCTCATCCACGCAAGAAGTCGGGCGATATGAATAAACCTGAAACAGGCCATGTCCAAAATAGAAACCATGACGGCAAAGCCGCCCTATCGGTCGGAGGTGTGTCATCAACCAGATGTATAAAAGCACTGGACTACCTATGAACTCCTGATCACCAGCGGCACGGCAGATAGAGGCTGAAATCAATCTCTCTGCCAGGATAAGGGGCAATATAGTAAAGTCCTCTCGAAGAGCCCTCACAGCCACCGACATCGCTACATCCAGATGATTGGTATAAAATGGCATGCATAGATAAGCTACAAGGCACATAACCAAGGCATCCATGCGGGCAACGTACCAGCGCTCCTCCGAAATGGCGAAGTCTCCGTGATAAACAGCGAAGCTATCCGCGGAAGCAAAATGCCTAAACATAAAGTCCATGGAGATGATGTGGCTACCACCCACCTCAGCCATCACAACTGCTCTCCTCAATCCAGTCATCGTCATGAACTGGCAGCGCATATGGCCTAAAGCCACTCGAGCACATGGCCCCTTTATCGACAGTCCTGAAATGCGACTATAATCCTCCAATGTAGAAGTCAACTCGGCTGAGCCGAATCGGAAGACATGACGCTCAGGAGTCCAATACCTAAGTATCCTGTCAACAACTCCCTTCGGAATCTGTAAGGACAGTAAAGACATGGAGTGGCCCAGTATGCGGTTGACATTGATACGATCGGTGGATGGTAGCTGGTCATACCAAACCCTCAAGCTGGTAGCTATATGGCTAGCATGAAGGTGGTCCAAACGTACCACTGCAGAGGATGACATCTGTAAAACCTGTGTCAATAAGACCATACAGGGGTCAATCTCTATCCAATCATTTAAATATATCTGAAGCATGCATCATACTAATGATAAAACAGCATGTGTGATGAATAAATAAGAAGCATCATATATAAATATCTTCCAAGTACATTAGTTTCATAAACATCACTGTCATACCTATGATACATGTGAAAACTAAAAATAAAAAGTATAGTATATTGGGGCACAAATGCCCAATGACTAACAGAGGACCTATGGACTCGCCCCCTCATCAAAATAATCCAAGAAGGTGAGGGTCTCATCAAACTGATCAACCTGAGGTCGTCGACCTGGAGTGGGTGCATCCTGCTGATCTGGCCGATAAGGTGTCTCCTGTGTATCCGGGGGAACGGTGAAGGGAACATCTCTATCCTAGAAGCCACCAAAACCTGAGGGTCTAGCACCATGGGAGTCACCACCGCCTGACTATCCAGCCTCATTAACCAGATGATGTAATCCGTTGGCTACAACCTTACGCAGATTGGCAAATCCTCGATGAATGTATTCCGTTGGCTACAACCCTACGCAGGTCGGCAAATCCCTGATGAATGTAATCTGTTGGCTACAAGCCAGTGAAGGTCGGAAAATCCCTGATGAATGTAATTAGTTGACTACAAACCAGTGAAGGTCGGCAAATCCCCGATGAATGTAATCCGTTGGCTACAACCCTAAGCAGGTCGGTAAATCCCCGATGATGTAATCCGTTGGCTACAACCCTACGCAGGTCGGCAAATCCCCGATGATGTAATTCGTTGGCCACAACCCTATGCAGATCGGCAAATCCCCGATGTTGTAATCCATTGGCTACAACCCTACGCAGGTCAGAAAATCCCCGATGAATGTAATCCGTTGGCTACAACCCTACGCAGGTCGACAAATCCCAGATGATGTAATCCGTTGGCTACAACCCTACGCAGGTCGGCAAATCCCTGATGAATGTAATCCGTTGGCTACAAACCAGTGAAGGTCGGTAAATCCCCGATGGTGTAATCCGTTGGCTACAAACTAGTGAAGGTCGGCAAATCCCCGATGGTGTAATCCGGTTGCTACAACCCTATGCAAGTCGACAAATCCCTGATGATGTAATCCGTTAGCTACAACCCTACGCGGATCGGCAAATCCCCGATGATGTAATCCATTGGCTATAACCCTACGCAGATCGGCAAATCCCCGATGAATGTAATCCGTTGGCTACAACCCTATGCAGATCGACAAATCCCTAATGGTGTAATCTGTTGGCTACAACCTACGCAGGTCGGCAAATCCCCGATGATATAATCCGTTGGCTACCACCCAGTGAAGGCGTCAGCTCAACCCTGATGGTGTGATCCATTGGCAACAAACCAGTGGGCATCGTCATGACCCCGATGGTGTAATCCGTTGGCTATAATTCAATGCAGGTTGACTCAACCCCGACAACGTAATCCTTAACTTCTCCAGCCGGGGAAGTAACCCTTTTATACATCTCATATATCATTGCATCGATCATACATAACATTGCATCATCAGATATACCTTGTCATGCATTCTTCGTGTCTGTTAAATCTTTGTCGTGTTCATTCCATTACATTGCATGAACATGACAAAGAGGGGCATCTGTAGACACTTGAAATTTTGCTTTTGTCGTACTAACCCTGCAGGAGGGTAAAAGCGTCATTTTACTTCGGAGACAACCCCGAAGTAGGGCAAAAGATCCCGATCATCTCGGAGACAACCTCGGGAATAATGAAGAGGACCAATGAAGTCCGAACATACCGCAACCCGATCGAAGATCGACGAGCTGAGACAGTGATCATTGAAAACCACCTCAACAAACCACGAACGACGTGCCATCAAGAGATAAGCCTGCAAACTGATATCTAGACCTGGAAGGTATCTCGACTACGAGTATCAACTTCCCAAACCCTAACTCAGTCGGACACGGTCATATCTCACTGTGTTCGTCAAATAAGGTTCGAAAGATCAAATGGCAGACGTCAACTTCTGTCGAATCGAGACCGAAGGAGCCATAACCAAGCCGGGGGTCCCACTTGGGTAGCCTCCACCATGTATGCGGCTAGCCACATACATGTGTGCGGCTGCCCCGGACAGGTTATAACCCCCCACTTAGTTTATTTTAAAAAAAAGGAAGAGATAGATAGAGAGAGAGAAGGACATTTTTAGAGAGAGAAAGGCTCGGGTTGGACATCAACATAGAAACTTGAAGCTTATTTCTTCCATCTAGCATCTCATTGAAGCCATTTTAGTGTTCTTACTTCATCCCGGGAGTCAAAACGCTTTTTCACGCGTCCCCCAAGGTGAAATAATGCACTTCTAGCTTCATTTTCTTTGTAAACTATGTTCAAATGATATATTAATGAAGGATCTTATTTAAATCTAGCTATATTTGTTGCATTATAAGCATATTGTGTAATAGTTGGTAGTTTTAACATTTTTTTTGGTTATTTATTGGATTAATACGCTGTATATAGCTTCGAAAGCTAGATATACCTCAAGCTAAGCTTAAGCTAGTTCACGAGAGGTTGTTAGCATGATGCTTCAACCCGGGAGCTAGAACGGCTTTGATCCGTAGTATATCTATGGATGTATTTACTTGTAAATGGTCCCGGCTAACCCGTATAGCCCTAAATATATATTTACAGGTGAAAGGGGGGCCGAATCGGCGTGAACGGTGATTTTAACAGATGAAATCACTTAGTAATGAAGCCGTGGACGTTATGTATATATGAAATGGTACAAATATTGTGAGCCTATGAATCCCGGTGTCGAGATCCTCGAACGGATCCAACTTGATTCCCACGATGAACCGGTTTTTACATTGTAAATGCTTTAAATACCGTAAATATCGATGTACATGTAATATTTAGATCTTGAAAACAAACACGAGGGGTTAGTCTCGAGAGCTCGGATTCAAGACCCCGTGATAGTGAAAACCTTCATTCCGGGAGCTCGGTTCATCGAGATGGCTTTTATGCCCGATGATGATCCGAACTTTCTTAACGCTTTAGTATACATATCATCAAAATGCTTTCTCAAGGAAAACCACAAAGAGCTTTTGATGAAAAATAAAGCGATTCGGGGTAGATCACGTAATGAACGTAAAGAATAAAAGGAAGTATCGAAGTCCTCGATTCGTAGTCGGGCAAAGGATTTGAAAACCTTACTTTCCAAAACCTCATTTCAATTTGCATATCTTGTTAAAATTGAATCTTTCGCTAAATCAAATCCTTCGTACCTAGGCACAAAAGAGGTACAACACTACTTTTAAGTCACCAAAAAGACTTAGAAACCAACTAATAAAGCTTTCAAAATCACACACACAAACACACACACACTTTTGCATAGAAAATCAATAAGATGTGGTACCGTGCTTGCACGGGAGTCAGGGGGTGCCTAACACCTTCCCCCCGCTTAACCTAGCCCCTGGATTCCACGAATCTCGGGTTTCAAGACCAAATCAAAGAGTCACGCATTGGACCATCTTGCGAAAAACTATTAAAACCCGGATGAGTTGGTACATCCATTTCCAAAATACCAACTCGCGACTCTGTCTCAATCGGTCCAATCAATAAAATCAATCTTTTAAAATGGTCGACACATATGTCGGTACCGGTTTCCTACGAAATTCACCCCTTAAAACGGAACCCCAAAGGCAAAGCGAAAGCGAAAGGGAAAAAAATAAAATAAGGAAATCGGGGCACTCCTCTCTCGTCCCACGGACAAGAGACAAGGGCAAACAACTCCAAAAGAGAAAAAAGAGACCTCCTCCTTCAACAAAATGGAGACCGAGGACTTGATTTTTCGCCCGGCGTCGACAATGAAATTATATTTCATAACACACTAAGTCTCTCTAGGAAAACTCTTAATGAGTTTCATCCCTTTCTATCTTCGAAGTTATCCTAAGTTATAATCTAAGGACTCTCGCTCCTAAGGTTTATAACTACAGCTCTGATACCAACCTGTGATGCCCCCAAATTTGGACCACCAGCGTCTCGAATTCGGTTCGTCACGTTCTAAATACTAATACCATAATAATATCTCACGCAACGAAAATCACATAATAGATTACATTTATTTAATATAACCATTCATGTCCCAAGGTTTCACAACTTAAACATCTCTTACATCTTAAACATAGCTTAAGCATACTTAGTCTTAACTAATACAATAAAATGTTATTACATCAACATAAAAGCTCTACATAAATAACAAGCTACTCCGTAGCCTTGCCCTTGCCCTTATCAGTGCCCGAAGGTCCGCCTTGCTCTGTTTTAACTGAAATATTTTTAGGAAAAAGCAAGAATGAGCAACAAGTTTGCTCAGCAAGTTTAACAACATACATTATCTCGTACATACAATCAACACATACGTTAAACAACATACATTATCTTCATAGTACATCATACATTATCTCGTACATACAATGTAAAGCTTATCAACGCTTTATGCATAGTTTACCAATGTAAAGCTTATCAACGCTTTTCGAATCCTATTATAACATAGTTACGTATATAGGATACCTATTAGTTACACAGTTCAACAACATACATTATCTCGTACATATAATCAACACATACGTTAAATCTTATCCTTGATACATAGTTATACTACGTATAGCATCATATTGAATCATAACACTTAATTGATTATGTCTTTACTATCTTTATATTTCTTTTTATAAGTTAAACATCTTCATAGTACATCATTATCACATATGATTACAACCAGTACCAATCTGACTCTGTTCAATAGATTAGAGTATCATTATAAGCAAGCTGCCAAAATCAGAAACAAGCAGAATCGTCCAGACCAGAATGCAGGCTGGCGCAGCTGCGCTCTGGTTAGGCTTAGGGACGGCGCAGCTGCGCTATCCCCTTACCAGACCAGAGTTGGGCTTTACTTTTCTGTTTATGTCCCATTCATAAGCATATATAGATATTACCACATAGTATATACACATGTTAAAGGGTCTTGCATGCTTACATAATCTTTGCAAGTTCAACTTATATGTTATAGTTCTAGATTGGTATTTCTAATGACTTAAGGTCAAATAATGGTCATGAAATCATAAAGGTTACTATGTTCGCCATGTATACATGTGATGTGGTCATATAATCTGTTAATATGCATGCTCACAAAGATCTTCATTATATACGCATAACTAGCATCATTTATTGCTTTAAAATATGTCTAATTCATGCTTGACTAACTTTCACAGTGTCTAACAAGGTGTGTGCACATATAGGCCATCTTAGTGACGTTAAGAGTACTAAAATGCCTGACCAAAAATATCAGAACATTGCTACACCACGTTCATGCAACTTCGTTTGCAAAATAATTCGAGTTTACTTTTGAAATCATTTTCAACTTAAACCATGTATGCCAGTGTATACTCAACACCTTAGACTCACATTTCATGCATAGCTAGACCATACAAACATGCTCAAAAAGTCAGAATATAAACATTATACGTATATGTCTAGGTCCGTTTTCAAAACTATATTTTTCCTTTAATAATGTATACTAACATAATCACTAACATTCATGTTAGGTCAAAGAGAACTTATTCACATGTTAAACCTATTTTCATGCATGTTTAAGTGATATGAATATGTTAGAACTTATCAGATTGTAACAGAAGTTGAATTTCAAAACTGGTGCTTGGCGCAGCTGCACTGTTCTAAGCTGTGGGAGCGGCGCAGCTGCGCTGCTCCAGAACAGGCTCAGAAACAGCAAACGGCGCAGTTGCACCATTTTGAACTGCAGGAAGAGCGCAGCTGCGCCATACCCTGGACAGTTCAGACAGTCTTCTGCTTCGGTAGAAACCAAACCCAAACATGAATTTTCTTACGAAATTTGTTCCAAATCAGATACATTGCTATTACAAATGCATGCAAACTCCTATAACACAATGTCATTCCAACTTTACATCAATTAACAAGCAATTGAGGAATTCTAGTACTCTTAGAAATTAGAACTCAAGAACTTAGTGTTTAAGGACTATACCTTGGTGAAATTGAACTCTAAGTTTGCTGCTAATTGTTTCTGTAATGCTGCTATACTAACTCTCTCCTTGACTTAACAGAAAAACTCAGCAATTGAAAAGAAAGAGAAGAGAGCTTCATTTATAGACAATGAATTGAACAGACAATAGTTTTGCCCACCAAATTCAACTAACAGAATTGAGAAGAATACATTGGTTAATGGCTTGGGTTGGTAGAGTAGTTGGAATTTCACTGTTAGAGCCACTCCCCTTTTGATCATTGGCTAGTTGCTGAGTTTGAGATAAGAAGGAATAGGCTTAGGCTACTCATGGCTATACACGTGAAGAGAAAATGATAACTATTTTGGGACAAGGCCAAATAAACTCAGCATTATATTCTTTTGTGCAAGCATACATTTGTATATTACATATATTCCTACACCAATATATAAACGTACACTTATGTTTAATTCTCTTTTAGTCACAATGTAGCTTTAGTGGGGAATTATTATTACATAAAAGCAAGTTGAGGGTATATATCAATACACATAATATAATCCATATAAATTTTATAACACCAAATATAATTCAGTTGAGTATTATCTTTCCTCATTATCATAAACTTTATTATTTCAAGTATACTTGATTATTGAAATAATAATTAAATAACAATTATTTATTTAGTCTAATTTATTATTGCACCAAGTACACATTTAATGTACATAACATAATATGTTGTCGCATAACATCATTATGCAACCTATATAATTCATTCAATTTTTTACTATATAGTTTTATATATTATATAGTCACATTAAAGTGTCACACTACACTTTATTTTTAATTGAATGTAGGTACTATATATTATACGATTAATTATCGCATATCTTGCACACAACAATTAATTGAATAAACATTAATCTATTATATTAATTAATTATTTACTCGTTAATACGATATTACTCATAATAACAATTAATTAATAATATAATATTAATTAATCCTTCACTTATTAATTTCTTCTTTAATTTAATTAAATCATCATCATCATTTCCATTCTCATGCCACACAAGACATTCTTCGAGCTTATCATAAACTCCATATTTTTTTCAATTATCATTAATTCGATTTAATTTAACTGAGTTACTTATTACATGCTATATAAACATTTATATAAAATAAATATTCACATTCTTATTAATATCAATATTAATATTTATTCATGAAATTCTTGGTTCTTACATGCTTGTCAACAAGAAGAGAAGCCATCGAAGTAGATGTTCACTCCCTCTTCTATTTTGAAGATTTGTGCTTGAAATAGTTGCCTTTACAATTCATAAGTATAAGGCTTTCAATCAGTCCCTACCTCTTGTCTAAGCCTTTCTTCAGCACAACAAGGGGAAATAGGGCGAGTCCGTCTGACAGGCTAAAAGAAGCTTTAGTCTACCCACTCGATAAAAGAAAGGAGAGTTTTGAAGACTAAGCCAACCAGCCTAGAACGGAGCACATGCTACTTTTCTTCGAAATTGCGAACACCTTACCTTTCTTCTTCGAGGGCGTTGCACGAAACCGCCCCCCGCCCGATCAAGTACCAGTTGCTTCGCTGGTAGGCCCACTTAGGTTAGGGGGCATTGTCCCTCAGTTCTTACCAACCTCCGGTGTGTGTGTAATCGACATCTTGCTAGCTTCAACTCGGTCGAATAAGAATCATTGATTCCCTCTGCTGTCAATTTTTTATTCATTCAGGGCGCTCGGCCGGTGCTCCTTTCTCAAACCAGAACAACTCTGAACGTTTAGGGAAGATAAGGAAAGACCACCCTCTTCCATATATTTCCAACAAAGTTGTATTAGAGCTAAGGTTAATTCCAAGGTTTAGAGAAGGTTAAATCAAAGTGGCGAAGGCAAAATCGACGACCCAAGAAAGGTGACTTGGTGATATCAAATTGTTCCGTTGGGCGAGTGTAAAGTGTGCACGTTAAAGCTCCTGAATGCAATCTAGCAAATGTGTTAGTTGAGAAAAAATTTAAAGTAGTTTGTGAGTTGAAGCACGTCACAAAGGTTGTCATATTGATAGCGTTTTGGAGAGGTAAATTATAGAAAAATGATTACAAATTACATTGTTTGGACTATAAGGATTCGAGTATTTCTTGGAGATTGCAATTTATGGCGAGATGTCATTGCAAATCTAGAAAAGTGTATTTCGAAAAAAGTTTGAGAAATGAAAGAAAAAAGAACAAGGGAGATTTTGTAAGGAGTAATGCATGAAGAAGTTTGAAAACGTGTTGCAAGTTTTGATTCTCTACCTCAGTTATGGAATGAAGTAGAATTTATTTGGAATAATTATAAAGGTTCATCGTTACCTAAAGAGTCTTGGTTTTTGGAAGAAAATACGATACTTGTAAACGAAATTGATGGAGTTGAAGAAGAAAAAAGTAAAAATGAAGACTTTGAAGACATATGTCGGGAAGCAAAATAAATAGATCATGACGAAAATAAAGAATTTGAAGACACAATAATTGAAGCATCTTTTGAGAAAGAAGAAGAAAAATAAAGCGTTGAAGAAATTGTTGAAATTGAGAAAATAGAAGAAGAGAAGTTAAATAAGAAGTTGAAAATTAAAGATGGTGACAAATTAGCATAAAGGGCTAGATTGAAGAAAAAGACGATGAACGAAAAGGAAAACAATGAGCATAAAATATCGACACTTGTTGAAATTAAGGAAAAATGGCTTGAAGAAGGAAGAAAAGATAAAAGTAAAACATTCAGGCAAGAAGAGAAGAAACATACAGAATAGGAAGAATTTTGAGGACGAGTAAGCTAATCACCTCAATAATAAAGATAAGTCCGATGAAGCAGACTGTGGGAAGAAAAAGAGAAAATTATTAAGGTATAAGAAAACGAAGAATGAAGAGATAATTGAAATTGATATTGATGAAGTTGGTAAGCTCTCTAATGCAATAAAAGATGGTCTGAATGAACAGAACTGCTCAGTTGAAGTGGGAGAAAAGAAAAGAAGAAAAACAAAGGCAGAAGAAGGAAAATGAGAAGACAAAGAGAGCTGAGGAACAAGTTGTTGAGCTCGATAATGAAGTTGAAGATGGTTCTTACCAACGAAATGATAAGTCAAAAAAGACTCGTAAAGTAAAAAAGAATGATAGTTTATTACTGCAGAATGAGAAGGTGCCCGAAAAGACAGATGCGGAACAAGATGAAGTTTATGAGATATCTTCAGGAGATAAGGACTGCTCTAAAGGAATGAAAAAATGGATTATGGAATACCATCAAAGTCGACCAGGTGTTGAGATACTGCAAGAAAGGATTGAAAGGATTGATGACTTCATAATTGCTCATGAGGTACAGCAAGAAAAGGATGAAACGAAAGATTCGAGTATGACAAAAAAATTATTCGTGTCATTTACATCCATGGAGATGGCAAAAGAGTTTCTTGTGTTTGAAGGAATCGGAAGATCAAAAGGTTTTACGACATTCGAAAAAAATACAAATCTAGCTTAAGGGAGGCAATGTTGGAAGTAAGCTAGATTCATGAATGACTTTTAGTATTTTTAGATACATGCATTGGTATTTTAAGATACATTAGTATTGACACATGAATATTAGTGTTCATGTAGATGCATTCCAGCATCGGCCCTGGGCTAAAGCCCAAGGTGCCCGAGCTTTAGGCCCACTAAAATTGACAAATTTTTAGGACCCCAAGAAGTATTTGTGTTATGTATATATATACCCAAACAAAAGAGTCCAGTCCACGTCATTTTAAATTTAAATGCCCACAAAAAATAAAAAAATCTAAATGATAATGTGATGTCTTTGAACTGATTACTTTTTTGACTTAGTGATAATGTGATATCTAAATGATGTTTTGGAAATATTGAAATAGTCTATTATTATATTTGGTATTCTTTCATATTGATGCACTTTTGTTCATGGAAAGTTTTTAGTTTTTTTATGCCTATATTAATAACAATTCGCAAAAGGCCCATTTTTTTTGTTGTCGCTTTAAGCCCTTAAAAACTCAGGGCCGGCCCTGATGCATTCATTAAATTAGATTCATGTTCTAGTTCATGTATGGAAGCATATAGATAGATCTCTTGTAACTTATAAATAGCATTGTACTTGGATCATTTGGAGTAAGTGAAATGCAAGTGAGTTGAATCAAGTATTTTATGGTTTAAACACTATTCCTCACTTCTCTATAATTTATCCTCTTCCATATATTTCCAACACAGATCCATAACATGAAGTTCACAAACAATAGAGCATTTACGAATGAGTTCAAGACAAGTGGTATTCCAGCCACATTTTCGTAAGCGCAATAACCCAAGAAGAATGTCCTACAAGCAGACAGGAGTTCTCCAATAAAAAAGCACATAATTAACAAGAGACCAAAATCCTCAGAATGCATGGCATCCTTTATTATCAACTAAATTCAAACCATGATTAGAACAAGTATTGATTCAATTTATATCATCACGCAAACTATTCATGTGAAGAAATAGCGACACATTTGGAACGCATGAAAAAGTTCAGACTAATAGCTAATAGTAAGAAAATTTGCACTTGATGTTGAAAACATACGGTGCAGTGAAAGCATCAACTCTCATAGAAGGACTCGTGGAATTTAGATGAGAGGAAAACTCCTGTGAACAAAGTTAGAATAATCTTTCTGCCAACGTCCACGTCATAATTAGCAGGCCTGTTGTTTGTCATAATAAATCTAAACGAAGAAACTGTTGATGAAAATAGCACAAGTTTGTTTATTTTGTTATATGTACAATGCTGTTTGGGCAGCAGGAATTCTGCACTACAGATACACCAACAGGCAACAGCAACAAATCAAGACAAAAAAACTTCAGTGCTGTTATATGCAACTGCCCATAATAGCTCCTCCTTATCCTAATTCCTAGCTGCTTCTGTTATCTTATTCCTACATCAATGGCACCTTCTCTCAAATCCCTTTTGATTCTTTTTTGCAACTTTCCTTTCTACAATAAATTTGGGAAAAGCTGCAACATGCAGTGACTGTTTCATTAATTCTCAGGCAGCTTACTATCCAAACTCTGATGAAAAAGGAATAGAAAGTAAGATTTCAAACTATAAATATATGCAACATAGATATGTATGTTCAGGTGAACATCATATAATGTTCCTAATAATATATATATTTCTATAACAAAACTGTAGTTGGGCGATGTGGGTATGGAGCTTTTGGAGCAACCATCAAGGTGGGGGTGTAGCTACAGAATCTGATCTCTATTGAGATGGTGTAGGCTGTGGTGCTTGCTATCAGGTGATTACTATCTCTAGTATCACACCGTTAATATTTATTTACTTAGATTCATGTATTATACATTCCAATATGACTCATGAATTGTCCTACTATTTTTACTTTCTTAACCAGGTGAGGTGCACCAAGTGGCGGAGCCAGAGATTTTCAGCGAGAGGATCCGAATTATGCATGTAATTTTTTTTTCGACAGCCTCTTAGTTCGTTGATTTTTTTTTTCCATATTCCTAAATCACAAGTAATTCAACATTCAACAAAATCATAATCCAAAATCACAAGCCATTCAACATTTCAATTAGTTCCTCAAATTCAATTGAAACAAAAAAATTCAATTACAAATTGAAACACAAAATTAGCAATTGAACCCCTAAATTCAAATAAGTGAAATACCCAATAGGCTAAATTAGTAACTAACTCAAATTAGCAACTCAAAGTGATTATGTTTATCACTATACAAGAATAGGCGGTTAAAAGGTTCCATGACTTTCATCTGGAGACTGGAAACAAGCAGATGATAACAAATAATAATTAACAAAACCCACTTAGAATGAATGCAACCAAATTTGGTAACAAAACCCACTTAGAATTAACGGAAATATATCAATTTTGGGACTCCTATATAAATCAAAGAAAAGCCCTATTTTTTAATCAGAAATTAAGGAAAAAAATCCAACAAAAAAATGTTGAAACCTAACCTTAGAAGTTGGAGTCGATCGGCGGCAGCAGGCCAGCAGCGGCGGGTGTCGGGCGGCGGCAAGCTGCAGCAGCAGCGGTGGACGGCGACTCTCTTTAGTCTTCTCTCCTCTCCTCTCTGACTCTCCTCCTCTGTTTCTAAGTCTTAAGTCGTGCTTCTGTTCCTGACTTCCTGCTGCTGATGCTAATATATTATTTACCTTCATCTCTTTTTTTTCAATTTCACTTAACAAAACGACGTCGTTTTGTTAAGTTACAAATTTTTTTAAAATTTTTTTTTTCTTCTTTTTCCCCTTCCTTCTTCTTCCTAGTGCACTCCGGACTCGGTCATTACCAGATTTCAAGCTGGACTCTCCCACATACCTAGTACATAAATTTTTTTCCAATGACGTAGACCCCCCGAGACCCCCTCCCCTCCGCCCCTAGGTGCACCAACAGCAACTATCGCTCAGACAAAGGAGTAAACATAGTTATAACTGACCATGGATCTGGTCATAACACAGATTTCATTTTGAGTAAGCGAGCCTTTTGACGGATGGCTCAGACTATAGATGCAGCTGCGTCTTTACTATCCCTTGGTGTAGTTGATATTGAATATAGACGGTATATTTTTTCATACTTGTCAAAGGAATATACAAGAAACTTGAAGAAAGGCATGCAAAATTTATGCCGACTCATGTAACTCTCTCTCTCTCTCTCTTTCATTTTGGAACAAGGTCTCGTGCAACTATCCATCCAATAATATTACAATCAAGATTGATGAGAACAGCGACTACCCTCGTTACATGGCTTTTGTTATATTGTATCAACAAGGCAAGAACAATATTACCGCAGTGCAGCTATGCGAGGTATAACCCACAAATGATTTCTTCTCAAAGTAACAGTAGATATCCAGATTGTGTACATAAACATTTATGAATTATATGATTTTATGATTTAGCACAAAATGTACTTCTAAGTAATTGCCCCATAGATCCTATATCTATCAACATGAAGAAAAAAACATGTAACAGAAGGGATTCTTATTTGTACAAATGGTACTTTGAACTTGGAACGAGCATGAAGAAATTTCTCGTGCAAGCTACTGGATCGTAGTTATGGTGCAGTATGGACAACAAATTCGCTCCCTAGTGGATCCTTGACTCTAAGGATGCTATTCAGCAATGATGACGGAGATGAGGCATGGGATTGTTTCGGTTAACAGTATTTCTGAAAACTGGAAGGGTGGAGATACTTGCGACTTGGGAGTACAAGTGAACGCATAGTCAAACATAGACTCAGTTGTTCATTGATTGCATATTTACCAATAGAAATAACAGCAAAAATTTTCATATGTAGTTCTTTTTAGCAATATTCTATATTGTATTTGTCGATGTCGGGAAAAAATTCGTGGGTCGGGTCACAATTCGGATCTTTATCTTTTTCTAAGTTATCTCTACCCTTACTCTTTTTATTGCGAAAAATGTTTTGAAGGGTTTTTTAGGGAAAGACCAACATGTATTATGTCAACGATTTGAATGTTTTACAAAGTCGCCAGTTGGTAGATTTGAAATGTTTGTACCAACTCAATCGAATTTTGTTTGAAAAAGGCCCAATTGTTGGACACTGTCGAAACTTGATATTTGAAAACAAAGTTTTGAGTTCGGGGGCTTGGTTAAGTGTGGGGAAGATGTTAGGCACCGCACAACTCCCGTGTAAACACGGTACCACATCTTTTTAATATTTTTCTAAAAAAAACTGAAATGTGTGTGTGAATGCTGTTTGAAAATTGGGCCTCTGTTTGATGGAAAGCATTTCTACGCATCGTTGAACCTATATATAAAGGGTTTGATTTGATTTGCAAAAAGTCTTTAATTTGATTTGCAAAAGTGTTTGATTTGATTTGCAAAACCTTTCTTTTTCGAAAAAGATTTAAAATGATATTTTGAAAGCAAGCTATCAAACCCCTACGCTAACATAGGAATTGAAGCATATTGATTCTTCAGTTTTATCTTTTCAGCCTTAAGGCTTAACTTGAATGGTGATTGTTGGGAGTTGTCGTTTACACTCTTAAATTAACCTTACTTTCACTTTACAAATTTAAACAATTAGCACAGTAGTAAGCAAAGATCGATCCCACAGAGAGTGATTTATTTTATATTTATCATATGATTTTTAATAAAAAGGGGGTTTTGAATTGATTAAACTAAATTATCAAGAATAAAGTAATAAGAATTAACAATGAATAAAAAGCTTCAGTTCTTCAGTTCAGTATCACATTTTCACAACAATAGATTAATCAAGTGTAACATTATTTACCCTTCAATGAAACTAATAACCCTAGGTAACAACAAGCTCTGCTACCCGAAACTCCCCTTAGATTGTCACTCAATGAAACAAGCTCTTCACAAGATTCTAACCATTATATAACCTAGAACAAGCTCTCTATATTTAATATAACAGCAGCATTAAGAACTAGGGAATTAGACTATTCCAAGCAACAAACACATAAGCTCGATTTGTTTAACTTATCTTATGATAATCATAGCAATACTCAAAAGCTTGTCCACAATCAGGTATTACTAATTGCTACTTGTGATTAAGAACAATATCAATTACACGTAATACTATTCCTTGATCTAGCATATGACATCAATTCACTAATTTAATCCTGCAGAATCACGTTAGTAAATTGAATAGCATACAAGAAATTAAAGTAGATTATCAGAATAAATCTCATGTAAGAAGGAATAAATAAAATAAACTTGATCAAACAATTAATTATAAATAAGGTTTAACATCCCTTTAGAACTGAATTGAAAGAATTAGTTCATGACTCCAAGCAAACCTAGATCTAATATGAAAGAGGAAAAGATGATAAAAATACAAGGGAAAGGATCTCCTATTTATATTATTAAGATAGCAGCAGCCCTAGACTTAACCCTCCTTTCTTCCGAGTCCGTGCCGCAAAAGGAGAGCAATATCAGCCTTCGCGCCTCGCCGCTGGGGCGGCAGGTTCATTGTTTAATTCCCAGCTGGGGCGGGTTAGTGTACTGCCCAGCTATTCCTTTTGTCGCGAGCTGCTCCATTCTCCTTTGCATGTACCTTCTTATTTGGTGGCTCACAACTTACCAAGCTGTTGCCCGTGTATGTGCAGCATTCCTTTTGTAAGTTGGCTGGCACGTGAGCTGCTTAAACCATGGATAACCAAATAGAATTCCTCCTTGTATAATTCGGAATGCTCAAATCCGTGAGCTACTAGGATTTAACAATCCATGAGCTGTTAAATAATTTGCATGCAAGGCTTTATATTACGTGGCCCACTTGATATGTTAGCAGCTAGATGAAACCGTGAGTTGCTAATGTACTAACTCTTCAAGCCCAATTAATAATTGTGTTGCTTCAATTCGTGGGCCCATGATACTCCTATGCAAGCTACCAAAACCGTGACCTGCTAGACCCTTTATCATGCTACTATTCGGACGTGCATGAGGCCTTGCAACGTGGCCCATTCACAAGCTTGCATGATGATTATTACATGGAATATGGATTTTAGACGGCTGGGCTGAAATAATTTCCTTTGCAAGCTAGGAATTCGTGACCCACTTGATGTAATTCTTCATTAGCAAAGCTGCTAAATCCTTTTGTAATGCCCCGCTGGGGCGGCATTTCCCACTGCCCAACCGGCTTCAATTGATGTTCTATTTCTCCTCTTCCTTTTCTTTCATACTTGCTACACACGTGGGCTGCTCATCACTAAATTGCTAGCCCACAAGCTACAATCCCTTAATTGCATGCCAGCTGCTTCGGTAACGTAGCCCACATGAATTACAAGCTGCTCCTTTATTTTGCTGGACCAAACCGTGGGCTGCTCTTGATTGGCTGAACCAATTCGTTGGGTCATGGTAATCCAAGCTGCTCCTTAACCCATATGTGCGTGGCCCACTTTGTGTTAATTCCTCAACGAGCTGCAGCCAATTTGTGGCCTGCTGCTAGATATAGTAATCAATTTCGTGGGCTTCTTTGCATAATAAATTCGTGGGCTTCTCTTTAATTCCCAAACCGAATTGGCTGTTATAAATCATGGCCTTGTTTGTTCCTTTTGAGCCCATTTTGCCTCCTTGGATCAATTGCACCTAAAATAACAAATATAAGATAAATGAATATGCTTAGGTACAAAAGAGATAGAAAAGATTAAGTATTAAGGGAATAAAACATAACATATTTTATCCTTATCATGTTCCCCCACACTTATCTTTTGCTCGTCCTCGTGCAAAATAAAAATAAACTTGTACCACAAAAATTCAACCAACTACATATGCCAAACTTGAGCCCCGAGTCAATACGAACAACAACATTGACCTCCAAGATTCAAAACAATAATTCTGGGAAGCTTCAAAATAATGTATCATCTGAAACCCAAATTTCTCTAACAATCTTACTTTACTCTCAATCCCTTGTGTGTGTGTGTATCCACCCGTATAAAACTAATCAGACCACAGAAAAATTTATAAAATTGACGTCTTAAAGGAGAAAGATAAACTCCACCACTTGTTTTCCCACCAATCTCAGTTAACACCAGCAGATAACATTAAAGAATCAAAAGGCTTTTCTTTTTGTCTTATTTTGTCTTATTTTTTTTCTTTGGTAAGTGCATTTTATGCTCCATCTTACCAGTGAGTGCGTTTTACGCTCCATGTCTCATGTCACGTGTTTATGAGTGAGTGCGTTTTACGCTCCATCTTAGCCCACCACATGAATCATTTCTTTTCTCTTAAAATTTTTTCTTTCTTTCAATCTTGCAAACTTTTGCCTACATCATTTCCCTTTTCTCAAACAATAACTCATATCAACTTCAAGTGGTGATCAAACAATTGAGAGAGTTCAAAATTTCTTCCCTAGACATTCAATCAAATAAATTTCTTCCAAGTCAAAACTGGGTCGAACAAATGGATATGTGCTTAATAGTAAAGGGTCTCAAATAAAGTCGTGATCAACAAAGAAAACCATATTTAGATTATCCAATGTCTATCAGTCCTCCCAGAAGTTATCACAAAGAACTCAATTTTTTTTTATCATTGGTCAAAAATCAAAATCCACATTAACCTATTGCTCAAGTGACACATCCTAAAACTACTCCATTTTCGTAGGAAACACGATTGCACTTAGCATGTGCAACAAGCCTTTAAACCCCAAGGTTACCCCAAATGGACGAGTTTTGTCTCGTGAGGGTTTGCAGTGAATATACCCACAAAATTTAAAATAAAAATATAACAAAAAATAAAAAATTTGAAAAATATCTAAATGCTTTCCCCCACACTTAAAACTTACATTGTCCCCAATGTAACTAAAATGCAAAGAAAAGTAGAGAGATACTCCCCTATGGATTGCCTCCCATGCAGCGCCTTTGTTTATTGTCATTGGCTTGACATCTTTCCTCTCGTTCTATGTAATTGGACTTGTGAACTTTAAGTGGGCTGGTAACAGTTTCATCCTTAAATGAAGAACATTGTATACTTCATGATCCTGCTCCTTTCTAGCCATCAAATCCTCCTTGTATAATTGTATTCGATCAAAAGATTCCTGCACTGAATAATTCACAACATCAATAGCAAAAATAAATTTAATATTACCAAGATACCTTTTAGCCACATCTGCGTTGAACTAGAACTTTGCATTGTCCAATTCCATGGTAAAGGTAAGATGGTGTGTAGCACTCCTTGTTTCTGTTAGTTGTATTGATGGAGATGAATCCACGTCTTTCTTGTCTAGATCTACAGAATTTATCAAATTATTCTCATCTTCCTCTTGTTCCTTCTCTTGATAAAATTCTATATGACTGTCTGTTCCTGAAGTAAGCATTGAATCCTCCTGCTCCTCTTCGTCAAATCCCATTGTACTGAAGTTCTCAACAAACGGAGGAGGTAACTCCCCGAAGCCTTAAGATTCCAACCTCTTTATTGTGGTTGCAAGCTGATCAACTTGATCCCTCAGATCTTGAACAGAAGTTCTTGTCTCCAGCTGGAACAGCTGTGTTTGACTCATGAACTGTAGTGTTCGGCTCATGAATGCCTTGAACATATCCTCCATAGATGTCCCAGAATTGACAGGTACTTCTTAGTTTTCTATGTGGTACTAAGGTTGAACTTGCCGAAAACCTTGCGTATTCCTTGCAGCCATTGGTCGAACTATAGCAGTTAATTCAGAAATTTGTTGCTCAATTCTTGGCACCTCCATCTTTTCCTATTCAAGTGTTTGAACAAGAGCCTCTTCTGTATCTGCAAATTTCTCCATCTCTTAATCAAAATTTAAGTTAATAGAGTGAGAGGATTGAGTCATAAAATAAAAAGAAAAATAAAAATAAAATAATAAAAATAAATGAAAACAAAGAATAAACAAAAATAAATAACACTCCCCGGCAACGGCGCCAAAATTTGGGAGCTGTCGTTTACACTCCTAAATTAACCTCACTTTCACTTTACAAATTTAAACAATTAGCACAATAGTAAGCAAAGATCGATCCCACAGAGAGTGATTTATTTTATATTTATCCTATGATTTCTAATAAAAAGGGGGTTTTGAATTAATTAAACTAAATTATCAAGAATAAAGTAATAAGAATTAACAATGAATAAAAAGCTTCAGTTCTTCAGTTCAGTATCACATTTTCACAACAATAGATTAATCAAGTGTAACATTATCTACCCTTCAATGAAACTAATAGCCCTAGGTAACAACGAGCTCTACTACCCGAAACTCCCCTTAGATTGTCACTCAATGAAATAAGCTCTTCACAAGATTCTAACCATTATATAACCTAGAACAAGCTCTCTAGATTTAATATAACAGCAGCATTAAGAACTAGGGAATTAGACTATTCCAAGCAACAAACACATAAGCTCGATTTGTTTAACTTGTCTTCTGATAATCATAGCAATACTCAAAAGCTTGTCCACAATCAGGTATTACTAATTGCTACTTGTGATTAAGAACAATATCAATTACACGTAATACTATTCCTTGATCTAGCATATGACACCAATTCACTAATTTAATCCTGCAGAATCACGTTAGTAAATTGAATAGCATACAAGAAATTAAAGTAGATTATCAGAATAAATCTCATGTAAGAAGGAATAAATAAAATAAACTTGATCAAACAATTAATTATAAATAAGGTTCAACATCCCTTTAGAACTGAATTGAAAGAATTAGTTCATGAATCCAAGTAAACCTAGATCTAATATGAAAGAGGAAAAGATGATAAAAATACAAGGGAAAGGATCTCCTATTTATATTATTAAGATAGCAGCAGCCCTAGCCTTAACCCTCCTTTCTTCCGAGTCCGTGCCGCAAAAGGAGAGCAATATCAGCCTTCGCGCTTCGCCGCTGGGGCGGCAGGTTCATTATTTAATTCCCCGCTGGGGCGGGTTAGTGTACTGCCCAGCTATTCCTTTTGTCGCGAGCTGCTCCATAATCCTTTGCATATAGCTTCTTATTTGGTGGCTCACTACTTACCAAGCTGTTGCCCGTGCATGTGCAGCATTCCTTTTGTAAGTTGGCTGGCACGTGAGCTGCTTAAACCATGGATAACCAAATAGAATTCCTCTTTGTATAATTCGAAATGCTCAAATCCGTGAGCTACTAGGATTTAACAATCCATGAGCTGTTAAATAATTTGCATACAAGGCTTTATATTACGTGGCCCACTTGATATGTTAGCAGCTAGATGAAACCGTGAGTTGTTAATGTACTAACTCTTCAAGCCCAATTAATAGTTGTGTTGCTTCAATTCGTGGGCCCATGATCCTCCTATGCAAGCTACCAAAACCGTGACCTGCTAGACCCCTTATCATGCTACTATTCGGTCGTGCATGAGGCCTTGCCACGTGGCCCATTCACAAGCTTGCATGATGATTATTACATGAAATATGGATTTTAGACGGCTGGGCTGAATCAATTTCCTTTGCAAACTAGGAATTCGTGACCCACTTGATGTAATTCTTCCTTAGCAAAGCTGCTAAATCCTTTTGTAATGCCCCGCTGGGGCGGCATTTCCCGCTGCCCAACCGGCTTCAATTGATGTTCTATTTCGCCTCTTCCTTTTCTTTCATACTTGCTAAACAAGTGGGCTGCTCATCACTAAATTGCTAGCCCACAAGCTACAATCCCTTAATTGCATGCCAGCTGCTTCAGTAACGTAGCCCACATGAATTACAAGCTGCTCCTTTATTTTGGTGGACCAAACCATGGGCTGCTATTGATTGGCTGAACCAATTCGTGGGGTCATGGTCATCCAAGCTGCTCCTTAACCCACATGTGCGTGGCCCACTTTGTGTTAATTCCTCAACAAGCTGCAGCCAATTCGTGGCCTGCTGCTAGATATAGTAATCAATTTTGTGGGCTTCTTTGCATAATAAATTCGTGGGCTTCTTTTTAATTCCCAAACCGAAGTGGCTGTTATAAATCATGGCCTTGTTTGTTCCTTTTGAGCCCATTTTGCCTCCTTGGATCAATTGCACCTAAAATAACAAATATAAGATAAATGAATATACTTAGGTACAAAACAGATATAAAAGATTAAGTATTAAGGGAATAAAATATAAGATATTTTATCCTTATCAATTGTCGAGCTGCGAAGCATCCTCGACCACAACGTATATACAAGTGTTGGTCTCCTCATGGGCATGATAGACATTGGAGAGACTCTGACACAACAAACCATTATTCTCATTATGTTGAGACCTTAAATCCGGATAACCGTTTTAAGGTCTTTTGTATGTACATTTTTATAGAAAAATTTGCAGGGTACATTGTCAAGTGGAGCTTGTCCATCGTGGGAATCAGATTCTGATCAATTTGATCATGAATCCCACGATTCCTAGGCTCACATAGGGAGACCAATAAACCTGCATAGCTCAAATTTGTACATAAATATATCCAAATATTGCCAGAACCGAGGGTTCATTCAGTAAATTTTGGCTCGCACATGGCCGAAGCGTCTCGTTCCCACTAGATAGCAATCTATAGGTCGCGAGGTTGCTTTTATAACTAAAACTAGAAAAATTCTAGATTTAAATAAATCTCAGTCATTCTAGCTTCCCGGTTCTGTCTATACCTATTTTGAACCGTTTGAACGCTAGAGTTGGTGAGATTTAAATAAATCTTGTTCGCCCGCAGATATGTCAGTGTTGATTCATATAAAATGAATATTTAAAGCAACAATTTAATAAAAGCGAGTAAAACAATATATATGTAATTATATATGCAAAATCTGTAAAGGGCGATGAGTTTTCACACCGGTGTCCAGACTGGAATTAATATATATATATATATATATATATATATATATATATATATATATATATATATATATATATATAAAAGCTGTATAAAAGTCACAGAATGATCCAGGTTGAACAACATTGAAATATATATAGAAAAATAGTAAAAAGGGCGATGGGTTTTCACGCCTGTGCCCGGATTGAAATATAAATATATACAGAAACGTAGTCAACCAAAGATGGGAAGATAACCCAATATGGTGAATGGTGCAAAAATAAGAAAAAGGCCACAGAATGATCCAGGCCAAACTAAAATGTAAATGTACAGAAACGTAGTCAACCAAGACTGGAAAGATAATCCAGTGTGGTGAAAGTTGTATATATATATATATATATATATGCATAAATATATATAAATGCAGTAAAAAAGCCACAGAATAATTCAGGCAGAATTAAAATATAAACATATATATATATATATATATATATATATATATATATATATATATATATATATATATAGACAGAAAAGTAGTCAACCAAGACTAGGAAGATAACCCAGTGTGGTGAAAGCTGCTTATATATGCATATTTATATATAAAAGCAGTAAACTGCCGCGGATTTGACATCCAGGCTTGACAGAATTAAAAGGTTAGTATATATACAGTTAAATATATACAAAAAAAGCCAAACCCGGACTGCGAAGATAACCAAGTCCGACAAAGTTACTCAAAACGCAGATATTAGTATTTAAAAGCTGTTGGAACCAACGGATCGTCAATCCGAGTTATAGAAATGCCAGAAAATGTGTTTATGCACAAAAATGTATCAAACGTTGACAAAAACGGCCACGAAACTGAGTTCCGGGCATATTTAGAAAACGAAACTTGATATGTAAGTGTATAAAAGTGCAAAGAAGTAGTATTGACTTGATCGTAAAAATACTCACAATGAACTGCTACACGGGCTTTTTGCCAAATCGTAGGCTTTAAACGTCCGTTTCTACTGGTTATTTTCTAATATGTGGTATTATGTGGGTATATCTACGTGTTAGAGTGAAAAAATTTGGGTTTAGAAGGCAAGAAAATAGACAGAAAACCAAACAAGCTGGGGTTCGGAGCGTTTTTGAATTCTTCAAATGAGAGGGGGGTGCACCTCTATATATAGGCCAGGGAGCCTCCACTCTACCTGCTGCTGCCATAGGTAGAGGTGAGGCTCCATGTGGCAGGGCCTACATAGTGGGTTTCGTCGTCTCGAAGTACATGCACTCCGAGCAACACGAGGTCGAAGTCGAAACTTTCTAACTTTTGATCGGAGCGTTTGTTTGAGGCGTGCGATACCTTTCTGGAAAGCCCTCGCCGAGAATGTCACAATGACATGGGATAAAACATTTTTTGGATCCAAGAAGATGGGTTCATAACCAGGTCTTTGATTCCCCGCAGTTTATCCGTTGAGCTGTCTTGCGCTGTTTGCACTCGGGATCATCGTTATGGTTTGTTCTGACCTTGGTGGCATTAATTTGGCTTGATTTTGACTAAATCGGCTTAGAGTTGGTAACATGACTGTTTTTCCCCTCTCGGGGTTGCATTTAGTGTCGGCATAGCCTTTGGTTGACTTCCTGGGGCTGTCTCCAAGATTTGGATCTCATTCGAGTCTATTTGTCCTCAGTGTTGTCTCTGATGTTGACTTGGTCACTCCAGGTTTTCCTCTGGAGATGTTTTGGAGCTTCAGGTTTGTTCCTGAAGTTGACGTTACTTTCTGGGTTGATACCGGGGATGACTTGTACCTCCCGGGTTGAGACCGGGGCTGATCTATACCTCCCGGGTTAAGACCGGGGCTAACCTGTACCTCCCGAGTTGAGACCGGGGATGACCTATACTTCCTGGATTGAGATCGGGGATGACTTCTACTTCTTGGGTTGAAACCGGGGCTGACCTGTACTTCCCGGGTTGAGACCGGGGCTGATATGTACCTCTAGGGTTGAGATCGGGATTTATTTGATGACCCGGTATTGAGACCGGGGTTGATTTGATGACCCGATATTGAGACCGGGGTTGAACTGATGACCCAATATTGAGATCGGGGTTGACTTGATGGCTCGGTATTGAGACCGGGATTGAACTGATGACCCGGTATTGAGACCGGGGTTGAACTGATGAACCGGTATTGAGACCGGGGTAAAACTGATGACCCAGTATTGAGACCGGGGTTAAATTGATGGCCCAGTATTGAGACCGGGGTTGAACTGATGACCCGATATTGAGACCGGGGTTGAACTGATGACCTAGTATTGAGACTAGAGTTGATTTGATGGCCCGATATTGAGACCGGGGTTAAACTGATGACCTTGTATTGAGATCGGGGTTGATTTGATGGTCTGGTATTGAGACTGGGGTTGAACTGATGACCCGGTATTGAGACCGGGGTTGAATTGATGGCTCGGTATTGAGACCGGGGTTGAACTTATGACCTGGTATTGAGACCGGGGTTGAACGGATGACCCAGTATTGAGACCAGGGTTGATTTGATTGCCCGATATTGAGGCCGAGATTTTATTTGATGGCCCGGTATTGAGACCGGGGTTGAACTGATGACCCGGTATTGAGACCGGGGTTGATTTGATTACCCTGTATTAAGACCGGCGTTGATTTGATTGCCCGGTATTGAGACCGGGGTTGTTTTAACTGCCCGGTATTGAGACTAGGGTTGAATTGATGATCTGGTATTGAGACCGAGGTTGAACTGATAACCCGATATTGAGATCGGGGTTGAATTGATGGTCTGGTATTGAGACCGGGGTTGAACTGATGACCCGGTATTGAGACCGGGGTTGAACTGATGACCTGGTATTGAGACTAGGGTTGATTTGATTGCCCAGTATTGAGACCGGGGTTGATTCAAAAGAAATTTTGCCCTCCTATAGTGTTAGTAACAGGGAAAGGAAATTTCGAGTGTCTACAGATGCCCCTCTTTATTATGTTCATGTAATTTAATTAAATGGACTGGATAAAGATTAGTATACACGAAAAATGCAAATGCAAAGGGGAGGCAATTCATGATATTGTATGTCATGAGTGGGAGATATCGTTGAGGGGGTAGGGTTATCACTGATTGATTACGTTAGGTTCTGCAGGGGATAACGTTATTCATGATAACCCTTGGGGCGGCATTGTCAGCCGGTTGCTGGTAGGAAATCCACTGATAGGTTATCAGAGTTAGGCTGCTGTCTTTTTTTTCTTAGGAGGTTACTAATAGGCTACCGCGAACTATTTTCGTCTCTTTCTTCTGGGGATGACATCATCCATGATATATAGCCTAGGTGACTCTGATGAGGACAACATTGTTGCCGTCGAGTTATTCCAATGAGTGCTTCCGATGCCTATCTGGACGATAATCTACACCGGTAATTCGCCACCGTAAGTTGAATCACCACTTTATCTCGGTGCTTCCTCTGAGGATGTGTATAACAGATTCCATCATCGGGGATGGATTATTATATTGCTTCCATCACCGGATCCCTTATGATGCTTCGTTGGGGTTGAGCCAACGCCCGAACTGTATCGGTATAGACCCGACATTTCGCTGGTGTGGTGCCAACGGCTGAACTATCTTGGTCTGTACATGACGCTTCGCTGGGGTTGTGCAAACCGATGAACTGTCATCAGTCAGTACCCGATGATTTGTTGGTGTGGTCCCAATGGCTGAACTATCTCGGTCTGTACCCGACGCTTCTTTGGGGTTGTGCCAAAGGCTGAACTGTCTCGGTCAGTACCCGACGCTTCGCTGGTGTGGTGCCAATGGCTGAACTATCATCGGTTAGTACCCGAAGCTTGGCTGGTGTGGTGCCAACGGCTGAACTGTCATCGGTCAGTACCCGACGCTTCGCTGGGGTTGAGTCAACGACTGAACTGTCATCGGTCAGTACCCGACGCTTCGCTGGGGTTGTGCCACCGGCTGAACTGTCACCAGTCAGTACCCGACGCTTCGTTAGGGTTGTGCCAACGACTAAAATGTCTCGGTCTATACCCGATGCTTCGCTAGGGTTGAGGCAACGGCTGAACTGTCATCGGTCTGTACCCGACGCTTCGCTGGGGTTATATTAATGGCTGAAATGTCTTGGTCTGTACACGACGCTTCGCTGGGGTTGAGCCAACGGCTGAACTGTCATCGGTCAGTACCCAATGCTTCGAAAGTGGCAGTTTTGGCAGTTTTTTGATAGTTTGCATCAATTATCCCCGGATATGCTTTCGGGATGAATACCAAGGGGTTTTAGAGAGTTCCCCTTTCTGTCAGGATTACAATGCTTAAACGCAGGATTTCAGGACAAACCGCTCAATTGTGTAGCGATTTTTTCTCAGATTTAACTTTTTGGCTCATAGGAACTTCGTTTTAACTCGAACCGAACTGAGCCCGGGGGAGTGGGACCCACCCTGGGGAGCCGCAGGTAGAGGTGCGGCTGCCGTAGGTGGGCCCGCTTCTACCTGTGGCTTTATATTAGGCAGCGGGATTCATTATTTTTAAGTTTCATTTCGAGTTTTAAACGGAATTCGATTTTCTTTTTCAGATCTACAGAGTTCGGCCAGTATTTTTCAGATTTCGTCAGTTCCCACGCGTTCAGTGCATCACATGTAACGTTTTACGTCCTTTGTTCGCAAGTTTGACCGTTAAAAGCATGTAAACCACGTAGAGGGCTTTTAGACGCAATGTATGAAAAATGTATGCTTATAGGACCTACTAAGAATTTTCTGATTTCATATTTATGCATATCTTATTGTAATGCACGTTTGGATGTAAGAAAATTCAAATTCTGAGACAGTCATATTTTGCTCTTTTTGATCAGTTTACTCATCCTTTTTGAGGCCTAGTGAGCCTGGATTTTCAACTAAAAAATGTCCATGGTAATTTGGCTACCATGTGAAGTTTACTTTTGAATTTATTTTATAAATATGAACTGTTCCTATTTTTGGGAAAATGTGCTACTGAATGGCCACCTGGACATGCCTATGTGCATGTGGACAGTCCGTTTTACAAAGGAGACTCTGGCAAAAAAATTTCAAAAGCCCGATCATTTAATAAACATGCAGTTTTGACTCTGTTGGGGATTTTTGAGTGACCCATGCATGTTTTAGGATTTATCTTTTGAAAAATATATAGTTTTAACTTTACTGGTTATTTTTGACTGACCCATGCATGTTTTAGGACTTAGAAATGCATAAAGTACTGATTTAAACTATAAAGCAATAGGTTTTAGGCTTACCACACCCTTTCTGAGGTGATTTGGAGACTTTGTCCAGGTGATGGACCGAGATAGACCCGACAGTGCTAGCAGGGTAGTTTCAGGCATTAGACGAAGGCGAGCTTCTGATGTTCTTCAGCCACGTCCAGCTCGACCGCCTCGCAGATTAGCCGAGTCGGTGATCCGTCCAGCCCAGAACGAGCAGCCGATTGATATTGATGATGAGCAGGCTTCTTTTGCTGCTCCTGCCTCGGCTCAGGCCCTTTTGTTGTGCCGACCCAGGATTTTCTAGGAAACTTGCGTCGTCATCCTTCAAGATTTCTCCATGCCAACGAGGTGACTTGAAGTTTTCTTTTTTTCGGATCCTCTCTCTTTCTTTTTCCATTCTTGGGGCACAGGCTTTTGACATGGGTTGGTTTTTGATGCACGTTCCCGGCTTTACGCAGCCTTGAGGGAATTGGTTCAACGTGCACTCCCTGTACCATACTTTGCACCAGGACTACAGGGATATTGTTGACGGCTGGGGGTTTTAGGCCTTCTTCTTTATTCTTCCTCACCGTTACCCCTGGGGGTATATGAGGGCTTTGTCTGAGCACTGGTTCCACCAGACTCAATCCCTTCATCTGTTGGACTGTGAGGTAATGATGACCCCTATGGACTAGAGGTTCATCACAGGCATCGACTTCGAGGGCGTGCCAGTGCCTGTCGTGGCTAACATAACACCTACTATCTTTCGGTCCCTGCTGGGAATTCTTGCGACGACGATCAATGGTCGGACGGTTCGATCAGGTCCCTTGAGCATAGATGCCCAGAGTGGGGCTTTACTTGAGCTTCTGCCTGATGATCAGAGGGTTAGGGATCGCATCTTGAGGCGATTGTTTCTGGTGATCATCAAGGGTTATTTTGTGGTGAACAACTCATTGACGGTGTCCTTCGCTCTGGTTAGCGCTACCCAATATGTAGAGCACCTTAGTGACTTTGATTGGGGTTCCTACACCTTTGCCTATTTTCTCCGGGGTGTGCGCATGCTTTCAGATGGTTTGACGGAGGCTTGGTTAGGGTTCTACCCGTTTCTGCTGGTGAGTACATCTTTCTTGTACCTTTTTGATTTCTGCATTTACATTTGTCAGTCTTGGTCACTGAGGACTTTTGATATTTATATGGCCAGTTCTGGGCGTATGAAAGGCTTCCTTGCCTACGGTCCACCACGACTTTACGTCTGAAGACCTATCCTCGAGGACGGCGTTGGCATCACTCCACTCTGACGGAGGTCCTTGTTGCTGAGGGATTCACCCATTCCTGCCTACAGTTTGAGCTTTTGACAGCCAGAGCGATCATATGGATCCCATATACCTTCGAGTTTTTGGCTGTTGGATTTGATGGAGGCTTCCCCACTGTTCGGGAGTTTGCATTATCCACCCGCAGAGTTCCATTTTTGACAGAGGGAGGTTGGGAGCTCTATTTAGTAGAGCGGGCAATCAGGAGCATTACGGGGCATATCCACATTCCCATTGTCCCTCCTGCTTGGCATCATTGGCAATTGATCCTACCACTGACAGATATCCCTATGGAGGGCGTAGATGGCTTTACCCTATCAGAGGCCCTTTTAGCCAGGAGGAATTAAGCAGCTAGT
Organism: Panax stipuleanatus; assembly: GCA_020205555.1. Classification (NCBI taxonomy): domain Eukaryota; kingdom Viridiplantae; phylum Streptophyta; class Magnoliopsida; order Apiales; family Araliaceae; genus Panax; species Panax stipuleanatus. Next base: position 32,304,919 of record CM035119.1, on the reverse strand, counting down.
GGAGTCCTCGCACGATTGGAGCTCAGACTTGGGCTACCCAGTTTATGGCAGACATGGTGCCTGGGTCTGTGATGATGACTGACTTGATAGCTTGCCTCAGGGAGCCCACTAATTCAGACCAGATCGCAGAGCTGACCCGGGAGTTGGAGAGAGCTCACTTTTTTATCAGGCATCTTGGCCGAGATCCGTCAGAGGCATCTTCTTTTGACCTTTCTAGCTCAGAAGCGGGCCCATCTTTAGGTCCATTTTCCAACAGTTTTGTAGGGGCTGATCCTTTATTGTACCGCTCAGACACGCCTGATGACCGCGACTTTGTGTCTATGGAGGATATGATTAACCACCTGAGCGTAGATGTTTTGGATCTTTTTGGATAGCTATTGTAGCTATATCTTTTGGTCAACCATTGTTTTGTCTATTGGGCGGCTGTGCCCCATTTTGATAGACCACTATTAGTAGCTGGGTGGTGGTGCCCCATTATCCTGTACTTTTTATTTTACTTTATATTATCAGACAGGGATGATGCTTGTAGTAGATAGTTTATTGTATATATGCATGATATTTCCTATCTATTGCATCATGTTTATTATTGTCATCATGCATGTATTATGTCATGTCATGTGTATGCATTTAGACAGATGAGTTGAGATTTGACCCTTGGATGGTCTTGTGATACGGTGATACAGATGGCATCATCTACCATTAGTCGTATCGAGCATTTACCACTGTTTGAGGTGGCATCATCGTTGAGATCGTGGTATGAGAGCCTGCCCTTCCCAGCCAGAGGGACAGTGGATCAGATGCTGGGGCATTTGTTGGCCCTTGTAGACTTTCAGGTGCCATATTAGTTCGTAGATGGCATCTTATAACGTTGGATACCTAATAGACAGGTCTTTCATTTTGGGCATCATGAGTTGACTCCGACCCTTAAGGAGTACTAGCGGTTTACTAGCTTATCTTTAGAGGCACCATGCACTCGCACGGCGATCAGTGATATGAGGAGACCATTTATACGGATGTCGGGTCTCCGCCAGAGCGTAGTGATGGATGAGATTATCTCTGGACGTGTGATCTCCATCGACTTTTTGATCGATCACTTTGGTGAGCTCGACAGTTACGATCGACATGCTGGGGATTTTATTGTATCGGTAGAGGCTTGGCATTGGCCAGGATAGATATTTTGCTGATGTGCATCGTATCCTACGTCTACATGCCGCTACGCTTGGACCATTTTGATATGGGATTGATAGTTGTGGTTCGGGACCTTAGGCAGGGTAGCACCATTATACCGATGATATTGGCTGAGATGCTGAGAGCAGCCACCCACTGCATTACCCACCCGGAGGGGTTTTTCAGAGGTAGATCGGTCTTGTTGTATATATGGCTCATGTCCCATATTAGACCGATTGGATTTTTTAGGCATCAGGGGTATTATTTTTCCCATGATATAACTATGTCCTACTCCTTTCAACTGACGGAGTGTACCGATTTAGAGACATGGTCAGCATTTCTGTCTGACATTGCGCATCCATTTTTGATTCTGCCGTGCGCAGGGCTAGTCTCCCCCTATAGCTTCATCACCCACGCATCCGGCATGGACTATTTGCCCCTAGCGGGATTGAGGGGAGTGACTACTTATCATCCTCTGGCTGTTATGAGCCAGTTCGATCAGTTTTAGAGCCTGCATCCATTTGAGGGGCTGTTGATCAGAGGATGTCAGCTTCGTCTATGTTATTTGTCGATTTGATCCGAGTGTATGAGTGTTGGACTCACAGGGAGAGTGCTGATTTTACTAGTAGCCATCTGAACAGTTCTCCAGAGTACTCGGCATGGTTGGAGGCAGATATAGCATCCGCGGCAGTCGTCTCTACAACTCCGCTTCTGGACTCAGACGAGGAGGAGCCTATGGAGGATCCTGAGTCTCCTACCGAGGATGAGCTTTTTATGGGTCTGACTGCAGCTCTAGTTAGTGATCCACCGATTATTCCTGCAGGGACAGATCTGGCTTTGGCGGACTCATTAACATGGATGACCTTTGAAAGGGATCAGGCTAAAGCGCTGCTGTTGACCGCCTTGTCTGGCAGAGATATAGCTTTGGCTGAGAGAGATACGGCTCGAGCCGCTCAGGATGCAGGATTGATTGAGCGAGAGGAGATCCGATCTGCCAGAGATGCAGCTTTTATTGAGATCGAGGAGACTTTGATTGCTAGGGATGCAACTTTTGTGGAGAGGGATGAGGCCATAGCTTCCCGGGATTTCCACATTGCCGATAGTACTGCTCTTCGGTCTTATACTCATGGCCTGATTACCGAGATGAGTGCATATATTGATGACCATAGTGCCACACGACAGATGACTGTGGATATTTTGAGCCGTATAGAGGCTGAGGGTATTGCACTTGCAGCTGCTCCTCCATCTTCAGAGAGAGATGCCATGTTGGCATTGCTGGCCCGCTTATCCCTGGGTCCATAGACTAACTTTATTTTTCCTGCACATATTAGATCAGCCATTTTTGTTATGTACAGGACACTATGTATATATCAAACAGTGTTATATATCAGAGAAATATATTTTTGATTCACTTCCCTGTTTGGATATGTATTGTCATTGCTGAGTGATTACCACTTTTTTTATGACTCGCTGTTGTTGATGTATCTTGAGCTTCTCTTTGATGGACTGACAGTGAGATGTCAGAGAGTATCTTAGATAGGCTTGCTGACCAAGGAAGGTTGATATTTTTTAGGTTTCATATGGCTTCAATGTCTTGGAATTGGTTTTTATTAGTTTTTGTTTTTTCTTTAAGGTCAAACCTCACCGTAAATGGCTGCCTACGTACTCTCGGGTGTAGGGAGATCAGGTCATTTGTAGTTCTGCTCTTTGTGTGAGAGAGGTTTGAAAAGTATTTATCTTGTGTTTTGAGTTTGGTTTGATGAGTTTTTGAATTTTTTGTTTGGTTTTACCGCACCAGAAGTGGCTGCTTACATACTCCCGGGTGTAGGGAGATCAGGTCATTCGTAGTTCTAACTTTTAGTGAAAATCGAACCTGATTTGATTTGTAGGACCCTGATAAGGGTATGCATGTGCCTCAGACATAGTACCTTTTTATAGTGTCTGAGTTGATGAGTTGGGGAAATTCACTCCCGTCCATCTCTTGTAGTCTGATAGCTCCTCCTGTCAACACCTCCTTGACAATGAAAGGGCCTTCCCAATTAGGGGTGGACTTTCCTTTAGCTTCATCTTGATTGGCCAAAACTTTCTTCAGCACCAAGTCAGACTTTCTTGTTGTAGGATCGAGCAATCCTTTACTGATATAACTGCCCGTGGAAAATGGCTGTAGCCCCCATTTCATCTATCAGGGACAGTTGTTGGTATCGGTCTTGCAACCACTGATCTTCATCCATCTGAGCGTCAATTAACACTCGCAAGGACTCCATCTCTACTTCTAGGGGAAGGACTGCTTCTATGCCATAGACCAATGAATAGGGGGTAGCCTAGTAGAGGTGAGTATTGATGTTCTGTATGCTAACAAGGTTAGAGGCAGCAGGTTAGGCCATTCTTTGTGATTGGCGGACATTTTTTGCATAATCTTCTTGATGTTCTTGTTGGCCGCTTCGATAGCACCGTTCATCTTGGGCCGATAGATGACGGAATTGAGATGCTTGATGTAGAACTTACTGCACAGTTCTTTCATCATTTGATTGTTCAGGTTCTTGGCATTGTCTGATATAATCACCTCTGGTTGTCCATATCGACATACAACATTGTTTTTGATGAAACCAATGATGACCTCTTTGGTGACTTTGGGAAAAGAGGCTGCTTCAACCCACTTGGTGAAGTAGTCAATCATGGTGAAGATGAATCGATGACCATTGTTAGCTTTTGGTTCCACTGGACCAATCACATCCATTCCTCTAGTTGTCCATATCGATATACAACATTATTTCTGATGAAACCAATGATGACCTCTTTGGTGAATTTGGGAAAAGAGGCTGCTTCAACCCACTTGGTGAAGTAGTCAATCATGGTGAAGATGAATCGATGACCATTGTTGGCTTTTAGTTCCACTGGACCGATCACATCCATTACCTACATGGAGAAAGGCCATGGTGAACTCATGTTGTGTAGCTCATTTGGAGGAGCATGTATGGCATTTCCATGTACTTGGCATTGATAACATCTCTTGACATGATCATCACAATCATTTTTGACTGAGATCCAATAATGTCCTGTTTTTAATATTTTCTTGGCCAGCAGGTGACCGCTCATTTGTGGACTACAGACTCCACCGTGGATTTCATCCATCAACCTCTGGGCTTGCTCTTTATCAAGGCATCTGAACATGCATATTCCAGCATCTCTTTTATAGAGTGCATCTCCACTCAGATAGAACTTCATAGCCATTTTTTGAATCCGCTTTAGCTCGGATTGGCTTACCCCAGCGGGTGTAGATCCATCTCGGAGATATTCCTTGATGTCTTGATACCAAGGCTGATTGACAGAAGGTATTTCATCTAATAATTCTCCAATGTAATTCCCGTATGTCGGGGCTTTCTGAATTATGAATTGGATGCAGGGAATCCCACTCCTATAGGATATACGAATTAATGAAGCCAATGTTGCCAATGCATCAGCGAAGTCATTCCTACCCTGAGGAATATGGCTGAAGGTTATGTCTTCAAACTCAAGGGATATTTTGACGACTTGCCGATGATAGGGCAGCAAATGCAGTTCTCTGGTGTGATATGCCCAGTGGTTTGTCTGATGACCAACTCAAAGTCTCCAAAGACCAGTAAATGTTTGATACCCATGGATTGGGCTAGTTTTAACCCCATTATGCAGCCTTCATACTCGGCTGTGTTGTTGGTGTTGCCCAATTGAAGTTTGGTAGCCACAGGATATTGTTCTCCTGTACCAGAGATAAGGATTGCCCTAGCTCTGACACCTTCCATGTTTACTGCTCCATCGAAATACATTTTCCATGGTTGGACTGTATTCTCTTGCTGGAGTTGTTGAATTGTCATGATCCCATCATCCGGGAAATAAGTCTTCAGGGGCTCGAACACTCCTGATGGTGCTTCGGCTAATTGATCTGCAATGCCTTGACCCTTGATTGACTTTTGAGTCACGTAGATAATGTGGAACTGTTGCAGAATCAACTGCCATTTGGACAGTCGACAATTCAACATTGGCTTGTTAAATACGTACTTCAGGGGATCCATGGGGGATATGAGGTAGTCGTGTGCCCATGCAAATAGTGTTGCAACCTCATGGCAGCCCATGCTAACGCACAATATATCTTCTCGATCAGGGAGTACTTCTGTTCACCACTGCTAAATCTTTTACTGATGTAGTAGATGGCTCTCTCCTTGCTACTATCATCCTTCTGTCCTAGCATGCAGCCCATTGAATTGGCATTGACGGATAGGTACATGACAAAGGGAACTCCATCCCTCAGAGGTACCAAAATAGGTGCTTCGACCAGCTGTTTCTTGATGGTAAGGAAGGCTCGTTGACAATCCTCGTTCCATTTGGTGGAGGAATTCTTCCTTATTAGCTTGAATATGGGTTCACAGGTTGCTGTGAGCTGGGAAATAAATCGGCTTATGAAGTTGATTCTCCCCAGAAACCCACGTATATCCTTCTCTGTTCGAGGTACTGGCATCTCAGTGATGGCTTTGATCTTGGCAGGGTTTAGCTCGATGCCACGATTACTCACCAAGAATCCTAACAGCTTGCCTGCTTTGACTCCAAAAGCACATTTGGCGGGATTTAGCTTGAGGTTGTACTTACGCAACCTGTTGAACAGCTTCCTGAGATGGTCTAGGTGATCATCCTCCTTCCGGGATTTAATGATGATGTCATCCACATAGACCTCTATCTCCTTGTGCATCATGTCATGAAATAGGGTCATCATGGCTCGCTGATATGTGGCTCCGGCATTGATGAGGCCGAAGGATAGTCGCCTATAGTAGAAAGTTCCCCAGGGAGTGATGAAAGTTGTTTTCTCCTGGTCTTCTTCAGCAACCATGATCTGATGGTAACCAGCAAAGCAATCTACGAAGGAATACATGTCGTACTGCGCCGTATTGTCGATCAGGATGTGGATAAAAGGTACTGGGAAATTGTCCTTTGATAGTAGTGTGCATACAAGCCAATCATGTATGATGATAAAGCACGTACTTTGTAAACAATCTTATTTATTTATTAATAAAATATTCATTTATTAAAGGCATTTAATTATCTACATGTTGCTGTTTTTATAATATGTAAATAACCCATAGTTTTAAGCAAAGCTTTTAGAATCATGATGATGATCATGCTAATGAGATCTAAATTCTTAGAAAGTTTTAAAACTAAAATAGTTCCCAATCGTGGGATTACTAAAAAGGGGATTAGTAAATCCGGATAGATTGGTACATATGTTGCTTGCTCATTGGATGAGGATGATTGATCTCATGATCATTTGTGTGGAGACACTAAAGCAAGTATGTAGGTGCTTATTGGAGAATAAGTTCACTGAACGTGATTCGCTATGGAATACCTAATGGAGTTTTACTCGCATGTCAATAGGAATTCCTAATGTGATAGTAGTACAAGTGATCCTTGGACTTGAGATCATCATAGTATCTTGTATGTAACAAATTATACTTTGACTTATTCCTTAAGACCTTTTAAGGCATATATAGGGTATGCTTGGGTATAATGAGTTACATATGGAGATAATGAATGATCAATAAAGAATCTACCACCTCTAGTAAAAGAGGAGATATGTCCTATGTGATTCGTTAAATGACAACCCATGAATCCTTGGCCAAGGTGAAATGAAATTAGAAAGGAGTTTCGAATTTGCATTATTTGGAGTTGTGCATTTTCTAATCGAAATATATATAATTAAATAAAATAAGACTTGACAGTAAATCCATGTCTTATATTTAATTGGGACATTGAATGGTGGAAGGATTGAATTGTACAGAACTATTAACTCACAGGTTCTTTTATGATTAATGTTGAAATCTATATTATCTGGAAAGTCGTTGATCGCTAGGGAGGCTTATCCCTATTGTAGAATAAATATTATTTATTTAAATAAATTATTAGTTTAATTTATTTATTTAAATAAGATTAAAATTGTTTTAATTTATTTATTCACAACCGGTTTAATATGGAGAACCTAAAGGGTCACACCATAAAAGGAAGAATAAATATTTAAGAAGGTAATGGCATAATCGTAATAATGCATTAAGTATAATTAATTTAATCTATGGTGATAGAATAAATTAAATAGCTTAATGTTTATTATTTAATATTTTGGAAATATTAAATATAAATTAATAAGAGGAGTCTTATTAATATTATTACAATTATTATTATTTTAATTTCTAAAGGAGTTTAGTAATTAATTTAATATTTAGTACTCTCATTTATTCCTAATAAGATTAGGAGACAAATTAATTAAATGAATTTAATTAATTATTCCCATGTGGTGGGAAGCCTAAATTAATTAAAGGAGTTTAATTAATTAAAAGAAATCCCATTTCTAATAGGATTAGAAGGGTTGACCAATGTCTATATAAGAGAAGTCTTATAATAGATATTAGATTGATGCAATTCCAATTGTTGGAGAGTACTCCTTTTCTATAGAGGATAGAACACTAAGCCAAACACCCTCCTTCTTGATAATTCCTCTTCTTTGGTGGATCACCTCTAGAGGCCAAACACTTGGGTGGCTAAAATTGATCAAAGGAAAGAATCTAACCCGGAAATTCAAGGAGATCACGAAGAACAAGGAGTTGAACTAGTACCTGTGGAAGCTTCGTTCTACAAGGGTATGATTCCATAACTTCTTATTTATCGTTTTAAATTAATAATTTGCATAAAGGATGATCCGGGTAATGGTTTTGTAGAAATTTTTTAAACTCTGATATACCATGCTTCCGCTAATTTTTGCAATTTGATTGCGTCACGATTTCGTACAAACCCAACATCCTTGAGGCAGGATTTATTCAAATCCCTGTAATTCACGCATACTTGTACCTTCCCTCCGGGCTTAGGTACGGGGACTATGTTTGACAGCCACTCTAGGTATGTTGATACCATGATGATACCGGCTTTGAATTGTTTAACAACTTCTTCTTTGACTTTCAGACTCCATTCAGGTTTCAATCGCCTGAGCTTCTGCTTGACTGGCTTGAATCCATCTTTGATGGGCATTCAATGAATGATAATATCAGTAAACAAGCCGATCATGTCTTCATGTGACCATGCAAACACATCCTAGAACTGTGTTATGAGTTCGATCAGGTCGGCTTTTTGTTCTTGGGTGAGGTCTAAACCTATCTAGATTTCTTTGATGTTTTCGGAGGTTCCTATGTTGATAGTGGTGGTTTGGTCGAGGTTTGGTTTGGGTTTCTCTTTGACCCATTCTTTGATCTCCTCGGGCACCTCATAGTCATCTTCCTCCTCTTGATCAATATACATCAAGTCGAAGTACAGTTCTACATCAAAGTTGTAATCACTTTGACAGGTTGACATCTCATCAGCAGAGGCCAACACATCCAATGCTTGAGTCCTGAAAATAAAATTCTTTCACTTTAATATATACAACTGCTTAAATATACAGAGTATTTGGCAAAGCATGACAAAAGTTACTGCTATAGCTGTGCAATCAAAAGTAAGCAGTAAATGAAAGCATGTTTAAAGGGCAGACGGACTCTATGCCCCTTTACCCTTTTTAACTGAGGCAAGGGACACTGTTCCAGTTATCCAAGGTTATATCCTCATAAACAGGGAGGATTAAGGATTTGTGATCATCCGCCTCATCTCGGATGATGACTAAGACATCCTTCGAAATAGGGCCAAGGTTTTTCTTTGAACTGCCCTCTTTTCCCTTCTTGATGCCAGGAGTTTGAATTTGATCCTCGTTGTCGCTATCTGGGATCTCATCATTCATACCCTCGTAGTTTATGATAACCCGCATGTTAGCAAATGGGTCTCGTCCTTCGTACAAGATCTTTTCTTATCCCTTTTTGCTATCCATTTCGGATCTGGGAGTTGTCCTCTCACTTACTAGTATAATGGGAGGAAATAACATGGCTGATACCACTACTGGGATTTTCCTCATGGGTTTCACCCATCCGACAACCATAAGGTTTGGCAGTAAAATTGTGGAAGCATGAGCCTTAGGATGCTTGTGTGGGTTTCTATGATTTGACCCGGATGAATAACCCAATCCGGCTCTCCCAGTCTGACTCGGGATTTGGACTAGACTCTTGATACCTTGCTGATTCTTCCCTAACCCTTTTTTGGGTTGGAAACCCAAAGATACCATTTCTTGGCCCACTGTCATCACCTCAGTGGAGACTTTAGGCTTCAAGGCTGATGTTCCGATAGGTAGATACTGAGTATCACTCACTTCCAGAGCTTGAAAGCTTGCAGGTTCAATCCCTGCATCAAGGCTGATCACTGACATGTCTCCCGGTAGGCAGACATGGTATTCTGGTTCGACATTGACCGTGATGAGGTTGCCGTTGATAATGTATTTGAACTGTTAATGGAGGGTGGATGTCACTGCCCCTGCCATGTGGATCCATGGCCTGCCTAACAACAAGTTGTATCCAGTGGCGATGTTGAGCACCTGAAAGGACACATAGAAAGTGTGTGAACCATTCTCCAGAGGAAGCTCTATTTCTCCCATAGCTTGTCGGCGAGATCCATAAAAAGCTCGGATGACCACATGATTGGTTTTGATCCGGTTCGGGTTGATCTTCATTCTTTCCAAGGTATCGTATAGACAGATGTTGAGGGATGATCCTCCGTCTATGAGCACACCTCCGATCACATACCCGGAAGACATCACAGCTATATGCAGGGACTTACGATGGCCCGTTCCTTCTGCAGGGATATCATCGTCAGTGAAAGATATCACATTGCTGTTAAAAATGTGTTCTATCATATGACAAAAATTCTCGGCATCTACGATATGTGGCAGATGGGCTTCTTCCAGTACTTTCACCAGAATGTTACGATGATCGACTGATGATAAGACCAAATCTAGGATGGACATTTGTTTGGGTGCATCTTTTAAGCTTTGCACAATTTTGATTTCATGGTGTCCCATTTTGTTGAGGAACTCTTCGATTTTCTCATCGATCACCTTTTCTTTGGCTTTGATGACTGGTTTGATCACCCGCTGAGGCAGGTACAATGGATTATCCTTTGGTACTATGGCAATGTTGTTTGAAGTGGAACCTTCGTCGTTCCTGTAGTTCCATGGGACCCTCTTCAGACTAATAATTGGATACTGAGGTATGAAGGGCAAGATTAGAGGCTCTGGTGCGGCCACCTTCACAAGCTTTTGTATTTCTTGGACCCTTTTTTCTGGAAGTACTAAGGGTGTGAGGGATGGCTCCTTATCACAGGAGACCACAACCACTGTATCCTGATTCCACGCGGTGGGAATAAAGAGAGTGTCTTTATCTGGGAGGCCATAATCCTGATTCCCTCTTATCAAGTCACCATTTTCAATTATATTTTGAATCAGGTTACGAAGTGCCCACCAATCTTCAGTATCATGGCCGGGTGCATTGGAGTGGTACTGACAGATTTGGTCAGGATTGAATTTTCTGGATCACGGGTTTAATGGAGGTAATAAATCTGCAACCATTCTCTCGTTGATTAACATCTGGAGGATTTCCTCCATTAGCTGGTTCAGGTTATTGAAATTCCTTTGAAATAAAAACTTCCTACCATCTCGGCAATTCTTTCCTTTGACCATTTTGTCGGCCCATGGTTCATGCTCATGAGACCGGTAGTGATCCTTCCTGAAGATGGGACTGATCTCCGGTGTGAGAGGACGATCGGTGTTAAACTGGTTGTCCTGTTTCATCATCTGTCTGGTGATCTGATGCTAGTAGATGACCAGTTCAACTAACTGTTCAATTTGTTCCTTGATAGACCTTATCTCCTGCTCTATCAAGAATCCCCTTTTTGAATACTCCCAACTGTCTGGACTGTTGTTGCTAGATGGATTTGATTCTCCAACATATCGGAGGTATTTAGATCCTCCTCCATTTTTTGTACTGATCATGTTGACACTCTCGTCTTTGTGCTGAGGGAGGGGATTGTCTTCGACATGTGGTTATTCTGGTTTGGTCACCACAATCTCTCTATTGTCAATCAAGTCTTGGTTTTTGTGCTTGAGAGACCAACAGTCTTGAGTGTCATGGCCCGGGGATCCGGAATGGTAAGCACACTTCTTGCTTGGGTCAAAATTCTGCCCACCAGTGTTGGTTGGTGGAAGGAGTTGGACAATCTTCTTCTGTGCCGTCAATAGCTTTAGCACATTCTCGAGTGAATCCCCTAGAGGGGTTAAAGTTCTTCGACGCCTGACCTCCATATTTTTCTAAAATAGAGGATTTGAAGGCTGTGCTGAAGCTTGGAAAGGGGTATAGTTCCTCCTTTGAATAATCATACTGTTTGACTCGCTTATTTGATTCTGTCCTTGTAACACTAAGGACACTTCTTCATCTTTCTTTTTGTGTACCCTCTAGGGATTACTCCCATAATTTTTGGACTGGATATGTTTGGCAACGGCTTTTAAGGCAGTCAGGTTCTTTATCTTCCCAAACTTCAGCCCTATTTTGGCCATTTCACCATGCTTGATCATCTCAGAGAATGGTTTTCCTATGTCTTATAGGACCCTTTCTTAATATGGAGCTTCTTGGATGTTAATGAAGGTCATGACTATCTCAGTCTCATTCATAGGTGGAATGACTTGTGCTGCAACCCGCCTCCAGCGTTGGGCATATTCTCTGAATGATTGAGAGTTTTGTTTCTTGATTTTGGTTATTTGGTATCTATCTGGAGCCATCTGAGACTGGAAACTGTATTGACTGAGGATGGCATGGGCTAACTCTTCCCAACTGTGAATCTTAGAGTTACCCAGACGAGCATACCAGGCTCTTGCCTCTCCGGTTAAACTTTTCTGGAATAACTGCATTCGAAGTTTCTCGTCCACTACATAGGATCCGAGTTCTCCAATGAATACTTTCAAGTGAGTGTAAAGGTCTCCCAATCCATCGTATTTCTCAAAATCAGGAGTTTTAAATTTTTATAGATAACGAGCCCCAGGGGAGATACAGAGGTCAGAATAATTAACACTGCCGAATTCCCCAGTCCCTTTGATAGACTGGATGGTTTCTTCCATTTGCTGTACTTTCTTCAGAATATCACCAGCTTCCTGTTCTTTGTTGAGGGTGGGGATATCAGGGGTTTTGTTGGTTGTGTCCTGGTTTTATGCTCTAGGAATCTGAGTTTCGGCTTTTTCGGTCTCTTAACCGCCACCACTACCACCAGGTGTTCCTGGTTCTGTGTGAGCTTGGGCTTGCTTCCCTTTAAGGGCCTTGCTCTGTTCTCTTAGGAAACTGGCCAATTCAGCTATCTGATTCTTTAGTCCTTCAAACGTTTCCCTAGATACAGGGGTGGATTCTGGTTGAGCACCGAAAGTCATGTCCGTGGATGGACTTAGTGCCTTTTTAGACTTAAATTTTTCACCTACAACAAAACGTAGGTGTGTCAATTTCCTGATGTAGGTAGGGATAGGATGCATGCCATGATGTGTTTTTGTAGTTTTTTAATCTTATCCTGCAAAACAGAGGTCAGTTGTTTTGATGACAGGATAATATGAGAGGATGTATATGACAAGGAATGTAAATTTTTATTATGACATTTACATTGTGCTCCTTTACATTTGGAATTGAAAACTTGACATGGAATTGAAAGAGGAATGCATGAATAAGCTTCCCATCAGATTTGGTTAATCAGAGGCTAACCTATCTTAGGCTACTCTCGTGGCTTTTTGGCATGAAGGTCCCCAGATCATCGTAATCTACTAGAGGGGAAATTAATTCGATCTTTAAACTTGAGCGAATCTAGGTGGTGCTTTTTTATGAGCCCCCAGAGACTTAGCCGTCCCTAGAGTCATTACTTATCACCGACGGGTTTTGCCTCTTGAAGGAGAAATCACACAACATACATTCACATACATCGTGTCTCACCGTATGCATATGATGACATTGGTGCGAAACACTAATATGGGTGCGAAGCACTAAAACAGCAGGAAAGCATTAGTTCACATTCATTCAATGTAAATACGCAGTATTCACTCATTCATTCAATTGTAAAGACTCAACATTCACACATACGTAGTTTTTAAAAAGGGAAATGTTTGAAAAGATTTGAACGTGGCCTAAGCCCTCTACTGTCCTCAGCAGAGTCGCCACCTGTCGACGTCGGGAAAAAATTTGCGGGTCGGGTCACAACCCTGATCTTTCTCTCTTCCTAAGTTATCTCTACCTTCACTCTTTTTATTTCAAAAAAGGTTTTGAAGGGTTTTTTAGGAAAAGGCCAACATGTATCATGCCGACGATTTGAACGTTTTACAGAGTTGCCAGTTAGTAGATTTGAAATGGTTGTACTAACTCAATCGAGTTTTGTTTGAAAGAGGCCCAATTGCTAGACACTGTCGAAAGTTGATCTTTGAAAACAAAGTTTTGAGTTCGGGGGCTTGGTTAAGTGTGAGGAAGGTGTTAGACACCCCACAACTCCCGTGTAAACACGGTACCGCATCTTTTCAATACTTCCCTTAAAAAACAGAAATGTGTGTGTGAATGCTGTTTGAAAATTGGGCCTATATTTGATGGAAAATATGTCTATGCATCGTTGAACCTATATACGAAGGGTTTGATTTGATTTGCAAAAAGTCTTTGATTTGATTTGCAAAAGTGTTTGATTTGATTTGCAAAAGCTTTCTTTTTCGAAATAGATTTAAAATGATATTTTGAAAGCAAATTATCAAACCCCTACGCTAACATAGGAATTGAAGCATATCGATACTTCAGTTTTATCTTTTCAGCTTTAAGGTTCAACTTGAATGGTGATTGTCGGGCTGCGAAGCATCCTTGACCACAACATATATACAAGTGTCGATCTCCTCATGGGCATGATAGTCATCGGAGGGACTCTGACACGACAAACCATTATTCTCATTATGTTGAGACCTTAAATCCGGATAACCGTTTTAAGGTCTTTTGTATGTACATTTTTACAGAAAAACTGGCAGGGTACATTCGTAAAGTGGAGTTTGTCCATCATGAGAATCAGATTCTGATCAATTTGATCATGAATCCCACGATTCCTAGGCTCACACAGGGAGACCAGTAAACCTTTACAACTCAAATTTGTACAAAAATATATCTAAATATCGCCAGAACCGATGATTCATTCAGTAAATCCTGGCTCACACATGGCTGAAGCATCTCATTCCCACTAGATAGCAATCTAAGGGTCGCGAGGTTCCTTTTATATCTGAAACTAGAAAAATGCTAGATTTAAATAAATCTCAGCCATTTTAGCTTTTCGGTTCTGTCTGTACCTATTTTGAACCATTTGAAAGTTAAAGTTGGCGAGATTTAAATAAATCTAGTTCACCCGCAGATATGACAGTGCCGATTTATATAAAATGAATATTTAAAGCAACAATTTAATAAAAGCGAGTAAAGCAATATATATGCAATTATATATACGTAAGCTGTAAAGGGCGATGGGTTTTCACACCGGTGCCCGGACTGGAATTGATATATATATATATATATATATATATTTATATATTTATAAAAGCTGTATAAAAACCACAGAATGATCCAGGCTGAACAGTATTGAAATATATATAGAAAAACAGTAAAAAGGGCGATGGGTTTTCACGCCTGTGCCCGGACTAAAATATAAATATATACAGAAACGTAGTCAACCAAAGATGGGAAGACAACCCAGTATGGTGAATGGTGCAAAAATAGTAAAAAGGCCACAAAATGATCCAGGCCAAACTGAAATATAAATGTACAAAAAAGTAGTCAACCAAGACTGGGAAGATAACCTAGTGTGGTGAAGGTTGCTTATATATGCATAAATATATATAAAACCAGTAAAAAGGCCACAGAATAATCTAGGCCGAACTGAAATATAAATATATATATATATATATATATATATAGACAGAAAAGTAGTCAACCAAGACTAGGAAGATAACCCAGTGTGGTGAAAGCTGCTTAGATATGCATATTTATATATAAAAGTAGTAAACTACCGCGAATTTGACATCCGGGCTTGACAAAATTGAGAAGTTAGTATATATATAGTTAAATATATACAAAAAAGCCAAACCCGGACTGGGAAGATAACCCAGTCCGACGAAGTTGCTCAAAACGCAGATATTAGTATTTAAAAGCTGCTGGAAGCGACGGATCATCAATCCGAGTTGTAAAAATGCCAGAAAATACGTTTATATACAAAAATGTACCAAAAATTGACAAAACGGCCACGGAACTGAGTTCTGAGCATATTTAGAAAACGAAACTTGATATGCAAGTGTATAAAAGTGCAAAGTAGTATTGACTTGTTGATCGTAAAAATACTCACAATGAACTGCTACACGGGCTTTTTGCCAAATCGTAGGCTTTAAACGTCCGTTTCTACCGGTTATTTTCTGATATGTGGTATTATGTGGGTATATCTACGTGTTAGAGTGAAATTTTTTTGGTTTGGAAGATAAGAAAATAGACAAAAACCAAACGGGCAGGGGTTTGGAGCGTTTCTGAATTATTCAAATGAGTGGGGGGGTGCACCTCTATATATAGGCCAGGGAGTCTCCACTCTACCTACTGCTGCCGCAGGTAGAGGTGCGGCTCCACGTGGCAGGGCCCACATGGCGGGTTCCATCATCTCGAAGTACGTGCACTCCGAGCAACGCGAGGTCTAAGTCGAAACTTTCTAACTTTAGATCGGAGCGTCTGTTTGAGGCGTGCGATACCTTTCCAGAAAGCCCTCGCCGAGAGTGTCACAATGACATAGCATAAAACATTTTTCGAGTCCAAGAAGACAGGTTCATAACCAGGTCTTCGATTCCCCGCAGTTTATCCTTTGAGCTGTCTTGCGCTGTTTGCACTCGAGATCATCTTTATGGTTCGTTCTGACCTTGGTGGCATTAATTCGGCTTGAGTTTAACCGAATCAGCTTATAGTTGGTAAAATAACCGTTTTGCCCCTCCCGAGGTTGCCTTTAGTGTCGGCATGACCTTTGGTTGACTTCATGAGGCTGTCTCCAAGATTTGGATCCCATTCGAGTATGTTTGTCCACAGTGTTGTCTCTAATGTTGACTTGGTCACTCCAGGTTTTCCTCTTGAGTTGTTGTGGAGCTTCAGGTTTGTTCAAGAAGTTGACCTGACTTCCCGGGTTGAGACCGGGGATGACCTGTACCTCCTAGGTTGAGATCGGGGCTGATCTGTACCTCTCGGGTTGAGACCGGGGCTGACTTGTACCTCCCGGGTTGAAAATGGGGCTGATATGTACTTCTCAGGTTGAGACCGGGGCTGACCTGTACTTCTCGAGTTGAGACCGAGGCTGACTTGTACTTCGCGGGTTGAGACCGGGGCTGACCTATACTTCCCGGGTTGAGACCGGGGCTGACCTGTACCTCCCGGGTTGAGACCGGGGTTGATTTGATGACCCGGTATTGAGACCAAGGCTAAACTGATGACCCGGTATTGAGATCGGGGTTGAACTGATGGCCCGGTATTGAGACCGGGGTTGAACTGATGACCCGATATTGAGACCGGGGTTGAATAGATGACCCGGTATTGTGATCGGGGTTGAACTAATGACCCGGTATTGAGACCGGGGTTAATTTTATTGCCCGATATTGAGATCGGGGTTGAACTAATGACCCAGTATTGAGATCGGGGTTGATTTGATGGGCCGGTATTGAGATCGGGGTTGAACTGATGACCCGTTATTGAGATCGGGGTTGAATTGATGGCCCGGTATTGAGATCGGGGTTGAACTGATGACCCAGTATTGAGACCAGGGCTGAACTGATGACCCGGTATTGAGATCGGGGTTGATTTGATAGCCCGATATTGAGACCAGGGTTAAACTGATGACCCGGTATTGAGACCGGGGTTAATTTGATGGTTCGGTATTGAGATCGGGAACTGATGGCCCGGTATTGAGATCGGGGTTGAACTGATGACCCGGTATTTAGACCGGGGTTGATTTAATTGCCCGGTATTGAGATCGGGGTTGATTTGATGGCCCGGTATTGAGAGCGGGGTTGAATTAATGACCCGGTATTGAGACCAGGGTTGAACTGATGGCCCGATATTGTGACCGGGGTTGAGTTGATGGCCCAGTATTGAGACCGGGGTTGAACTGATGACTCGGTATTGAGATCGGGGTTGATTTGATTTCCCGGTATTGAAATCGGGGATGATTTGACTACCCAGTATTCAGACCGGGGTTGATCTGCTGACTCGGTATTGAGACCGGGGTTGAACTGATGGCCCAGTATTGAGACCAACATTGAACTGATAACCCGGTATTAAGATCAGAGTTGAACTGATGACCCGTTATTGAGATCGGGGTTGATTTGATTGCCCGATATTGAGACAGGGGTTGAACTAAGAACCAAGTATTGAAATCGGGGTTGATTTGATGGCCCGATATTGAGACTGGGGTTGAATTGATGACCCGGTATTGAGACCGGAGTTGAATTGATGACCTGGTATTGAGACCGAGGTTGAACTGATGACCTGGTATTGAGACCGGGGTTGATTTGATAGCCCCGATATTGAGACCGGGGTTGAATTGATGACCCGGTATTGAGACCGGAGTTGATTTGATGGCTCGGTATTTAGACCGGGGTTGAACTGATATTCCGGTATTGAGATCGGGGTTAATTTGATGGCCCGATTTTGAGACCGGGGTTGATTTGATTACCTAGTATTGAGACCGGGGTTGATTTGATGGCCCGGTATTGAAACCGGGGTTGAACTGATGACCCGGTATTGAGACCAGGGTTGAACTGATGGCCCGATATTAAGATCTGAGTTGCGTTAATGGCCCGTTATTGAGACCGGGGTTGAACTGATGGCCCGATATTGAGATCGGGGTTGATTTGATTGCCCAGTATTAAAATCGGGGTTGATTTGACTGCCCGGTATTGAGACCGGGGTTGAACTTATGACCCGGTATTGAGACCGAGGTTGAACTGATGGCCCGGTATTGAGACCGGGGTTGAACTGATGACCCGGTATTGAGACCAGGGTTGAATTGATGGCCCGGTATTGAGACCGGCGTTGAACTGATGACCCGGTATTAAGACCGGGGTTGAGTACCCATCTCACTTAACATGGAGTACACCATACTCCTCTTATGGACTAAATCATTTCCTTGGAAAAATTCAATCCCTAGATCGCAACCCTGAAACACGCTAGACCCTACAACTTTTTGGGACTCCTTTTCCATCGTCACACATTTTCTACATCACCCCATCTCCCCTCTAAAGCATATATATTCGATAACTTCCAACTCTATTAATCGCTTGGCCACAACCAGGGGAGGGAGGTCCCGGGGGGGCAAAGAAACCCCCAGGTCGCCGAAATTTTTTTTATGTAATGGCGAGGGTCCGGGGTGCGCTGAGAAGAAAAAGGAAGGGGAAGAAGAAGAAGAAGAAAAAATTAAAAAAAAAATTTGTAACTTAACAAAACGACGTCGTTTTGTTAAGTGAAATTGAAAAAGAAGAAGAAGAAGGTAAATAGCATATTAGCATCAGCAGTAGAAAGCCAGGAACAGAAGCACGACTTAAGACTTAGAAACAGAGGAGGAGAGCCGGAGAGGAGAGGAGTGGAGAGAAGACTAAAGAGAGTCGCCACCCACCGCTGCTGCAGCCTGCCGCTGCCCGGCGCCCGCCGCTGTTGGCCTGCTGCCGCCGGTCGACTCCAACTTCTAAGGTTAGGTTCTAACATTTTTTTGTTGGATTTTTGTTCCTTAATTTCTGACTAAAAAATAGGATTTTTCTTTGATTTATATGGGAGCCCCAAAATTGATATATTTTCGTTAATTCTAAGTGAGTTTTGTTATCAAATTTGGTTGCATTCATTCTAAGTGGGTTTTGTTAATTGTTATTTGTTATCATCTGCTTGTTTCAGTCTCCAGATGAAAGCCATAGAACTTTTTAGCTGCCTATTCTTGTATAGTGATAAACATAATCACTTTGAGTTGCTAATTTGCGTTAGTTACTAATTTAGCCTATTGGGTATTTCACTTATTTGATTTTGGGTTTCAATTGCTAATTTTGTGTTTCAATTTGTAATTGAATTTTTTTTGTTTCAATTGAATTTGAGGAACTAATTGAAATGTTGAATTGCTTGTGATTTAGGATTATGATGTTGTTGAATGTTGAATTACTTGTGATTTAGGAATATGAAAAAAAAAATCAACGAACTAAGAGGCCGTCGAAAAAAAAATTACATGCATAATCCGGACCCTCACTGAAAATCTCTGGCTCTGCCACTGGCCACAACTTCCCCAAGCTCTAGATTTGAGTGGGTCCTACATGCTGAAAGCAAAGCTCCCTATAGAGCAGGCCCCGCTTCCATAGGTGTCTTCCTGATAATCTCCTCAGAATCTTTCATCAAACCAGCACGGCCAAGGAGATCAACCATATACCCATAGTGCTCAATCTTAGGCTCTATCTTGTAGACTCGATTCATAAGGTCAAAGTACCACCAACCCTCCAAAACCTTTCCCGCATGAGTACAGGTGTATAAAATGCATACGAATGTAGCATCATTCAGCATCTAGCCACTCCTTTCCATCTCCAAGAATATTTGAAGAGCTTTATCTGCATGGCCATGCATTCCATACCCCATAATTATGGAATTCCATGATACAACACTTTTGTTAGGCATCTTGTCAAAGACATTCTTAGCCAAATCTATAGCCCCGCATTTGGAATACATTGTCAAGAGAGCAGTTGAAAGTAACACATCAGGAGTAATATTTTCATTGTTTTGTATAAAAGAATGAATCAATTTACCCCTTCCAAGTACCCCTAAGTGTGCGCATGCAGTAAGGTCACTCATGATAGTCGCTTCATTTGGATGAACATCTCCTTCTTCCATCATCCTATCAAATAGTCGGAAGCATTCTCCATAGTTCTTGGACTGCAAATAAAGAGCCAACATTGTATTCCAAGAAACAAAATTTTGAAATGCCATCAGATCAAAAAACCCACATGCGGTCACAACATTCCCAATCCTAGCATACCCATCCATCAAACAATTCCATGAAACTAGATCTCTACACGGCATCTCCTCAAACAACTCTTTTGCCCCCTATATCTCCAACTCCCACATAACCCGCAGGCCGCAACAATTGAATTCCAACTAAACAAGTCTCTCTCCGGCATCTCACCAAAAAGCTAAAGCGTCAAACTCACTTCCCCATTCTTCACATACCCATCAATCATCGACTTTCAGGTCACCAAATCTGACTCTGAACTTAAATCAAACACGTTCTGGGCATCCCAAATTATCCCACAAACAGAGTACATATGAATCAACGAATTCCGAACAAACAAATCCAACTCAAACCCAAGTTTCACAATCCTGGCATGAGCCTTTTCCCCTTCTTTCACCAAACCCAAATCAGCACAAACCTCCACAAGTATCGAAAAACTGTAATGATTAGGCGAAACAAATTTTCCAATCATTTTCTCATGAACCTTGTAATGATTAATGCATCATTCCAGAAAACCTCTTATTATAGTATTACATATGAACGCATCTGGCTCGTCAAAGCAATTAAAGAGCTCAACGGCATGGGAAACCCCAGATGGTGAAGAGCAAAGCTTCTTCACCACCCGGCTAAAAGCTAGAAAGTGTTGAAAGCGACCTGAAATTACGAGCTGGGCATGGACTTGACTGAATTCTTAAAGTGGTCCATTGCATGAATCTAATGTGCGCATGATTGGGTGGTTCAGCTTTAACGCGGGCACCCCCTGATCGTCCAGGTCTGTAAATTGGTTGTCGTTGAGATCGAGCCAGAGTTTTGGTCAGGATTTGGACAGGCTTTTCAGGTTTGCCATGAATTTTTGAAGAGAACGTGATGATATTCGGGCCATTTTTTTTATTCCTGTTATTAGATTTGGCGGGAAGGATGCACACTACAGTCTACAGCTTTAAAATGTTGTTGAGAGTTTTAAATTTTATTTTTAAAAGTAGTGTACATATCATTTCCCTTTTATTGAACTATTTTAATTTAGTAGTGTAATAGATATAGGCATATAGCTCAATTGAATCAAAAAAGTAATTCAAGATCAAGTATTTTGTAGAACATACAACTTAATCCGTTTATCTTACTTGAGTCAGCTTTTACAAATCAATTTGTTTGCGAAAATTTGAATGAATATTTGAATGAATAGTATGTTGGTTATTAGATCCAAACCGGTGCATTCATGTAGCTTTCGACCCGACATATATAAATATGGGAGTTACTATATATATATATATATATATATATATATATATATAAATTGTGGTGCTGATTTTGGTACAACATACAAAGCAAGTTAACAAATATATTTCTATAAGCCATTATAGGTTCATTGTGTGCTTAAAGGTTTTGTAGTTACACGAACTGTGGAGTATATATTTGATACTCATTCTAACGTAGTCCAAATTACAGCTAAGTACATTGTTTGTTGAGTTTGTGATTCTAGCCGTTCGTGTTTGTGGGCATACGCTTCAAGAGGTATCTAGAAAATATAAATTTTTTCCGGTTATATCCGTTGCGTGTATGCTATATAATCTTATATTGGTATCAGAGCTAATTTGTGCTAGAATTTGTGCTTAACATGTTGTCCATGATGCCATGCATGTGATTTTATGTTTTTGTTACATAAAAAAAGCTTAAATAGCATGATAATGGTAGAAAAAATTTTGAGCATGAAATATCAGTATGTTCTAACTTATATGATGATAATATAGCCTGCAAAATTTTGTTAAAATTGGTTTTGTATTTTAAAAGATATTTCAAACCCTAATTGCTTGTAAATATTTTTTAAAATCAAAAACTGTTTTTTCTCGAAGTTTGTATCAAATTTTTGACCTCATATTTGTGTAGATTTTTTCGATAAGATATCGTGGATATATTATTTGTATTTTTTGGACTTAAAATGAACAAGTTATGGCCATTTTAAAAAAAGGTATCAAACTATAATTTTTCATCTGAAGGTTGAAGATGATGACGTGGCAGACACGCCAGCACCACTTGGCGTCTTCTGAGTGGCCCAGTGTTCTGACACAAGTTAGTTGACCAGCCACGTCAACGACATGTG
The DNA here is from genome assembly GCA_020205555.1 of Panax stipuleanatus. NCBI lineage: Eukaryota > Viridiplantae > Streptophyta > Magnoliopsida > Apiales > Araliaceae > Panax > Panax stipuleanatus. The sequence continues at coordinate 32,282,691 of CM035119.1, read as the reverse complement.
GCAGCTGATATGGCAGTTGATAGAGTCACAAGGTGACATGTCAGCTGCCACGTGGCTTAATCAGGTAGTGCCGCTTGTCAATTCAATAGGCAACAAGCTGCCCAGTCAGCTGCCACGTGGCCAAATCCCGTGGTGCCATGTGTCATAGTCATCGATCATTGTCTGCCACGTGGTCGTGTCAACGCCACATCTGCGCCGCGTGGCGAGTTAGAATTGGTCAGTGTTCTGACACGTGCCAGTGACCAACCAATCACAGGTTGTCACGTCAGCACAGGTGCCACATCAGCAACCTGGCTGGAGCGTCGCGCCATGTGCGCTTCTAGCAGACGAAGCCCACGCGCAGCAGTGGCGCGTGCAGCCGACGCGCTGCTTTCCCAATTTTTATCGGCGATGAAATTTTTACAGTAATTTTTATTTTTTATTTCTAGTTTTATGGTATATTAAAAGTAATTTTTAGATATACCACTACAACAAAAAAGCTTATTTTCGACGGAATATTCCGTCGGTATTAAGGATATTCCGTCGAGGATAACCTTATTTTCGACGGAATATTCGGTCAGAAATTCGGTCGTATATAAGCATGTCGAAATTAAGTCCGTCGAGAATTCTGTCGAAAATAGTTATTTCCGACGGAATATTTCCCACGAAAATTGGGTCGAAAATAAGTTATTTGCCACAGAATTAAGTTATTTCCCACGGAATATTCCGTCGGAAATAACCTTTTAAAAAATAAAAAATAAAAATTCTGTTTTCTATTTTCCATAGATTTTCAAACCAATTCATGCCTTGCAATATCCAACACAAACAAATATCTAAGATAAACAAATAACAATATTCACAAACAAATATCACAGAGATAGTCTTGTATTAATCTCTTGAAATCAAATATTACAATAATAAGGAAGTAGATCAACACAAATATCTTTAAATGCCAACCTTTCCATAACTATTTAATTAGCAGTGTATGGACATGTTTTCTGTAGCCATTTACAGGAAAGGAATAATAATATTTGATGGTCATATTCTAGCACTTTATCCTATTATACTCCAAACTATTGCCTTGTAAAATTTTCCTTTTCAAGTAGCTATACATCAAAAGAGCCTTAAAGAGTTGAGACTTGCAGAGAAATTCAGATAAAGAAAGAAATAGTGTATTTTGCAAGTTCAGCATCCTCAATCATATAACCCTTCTTGCTCCCATATGTCCACCAAAAAATTTAACCATTTTCTGTCGATTGGAAGTTTGGAACCAATTTATAGTAAGCTACACCCTCACTTATAAGGAAGTTCAATAACAAAAATAATCACAAGTACCGCAACTTTCAACTACTGACTTACAGAAAGAGGGATTGGCTTATGGAAACGTTTGTTAGTCCCAAGCAAACTTTTATAAGTTGCATTCCAACTACAATAGCATAATAAATTAGATGCGTCCGAGAATATATAAAAACCTTCTCTCTCGAAAGAAATATGAAAGGGAAAAGAAGGCATGATAAAGAGATGGCAAAAAGTCATAAAGGTAACAAATTTTCTAGTAACCTCCAACGTATCACAATGCTAAATAATTTGTATTATTGGAATTATACCCACATCAAACCGAATTAAGTAGGAAACACGGTTTTCATTGGTCACCAAATGACAGCCCCACAATACGACTCTCTTAATGAACACACATAAGGTAATATACAAACCTTAAAATAGGTTCTCGCTTTTTTCTTTGATTCTCTGGCCTTTTACTTCCAGTCCATTGAAGCCTCATCTGGTTCCACAGAAGAAATCCTGCATTCAACAAATTCTGAAGATTACTTTACATAGTAAAGAGGAAACTAAATTAGGAAATGGTCATTAAAAAGAAAAAATATAACATATCCAATACAAGTGATCATACTAAGAAAACAATAGATGCATCAAAGTCGTATTATAGATTCATCAATAGCAGAAAGAAAATCCATTTTTTCCTCAGACATTTCAAAGTAAACAATAAAGAAGAAAGTTGAACTTGCCATATGTTATGAGCCACCAAGTCACATAACCTTCTCCACTCCTTCCTATCCTTCACCCCGGCCAAGCCTAAATTAAACTTATAAGAATTTGCACCAAGTCCAAATCTTTCATCAAATTGTTTATATGAAATAATACATACTCAGTACCCAATCCTCAAAATCAGTATATACAATATATTAGCAGCAGGTAATAAGGCAACTGAACCAACCACATCAAATTTTATAACCAAATTACAGCAGGTAATAAGGCAAGAACCAAATCAACCCAATTACATCATAATTTTCAGCAAATATATATACCAAAAACCAAATTTCAGGTCCAATCTCAAAATCATCCCAATTTCAGCAAATTCAAACAAATCTCATTATATAATTAACTAATTATACCAAATTCAAAACAATATTCAATCGAAATACTAATTAGACCAATTTCAAACAATTATTCAATCTAAATACATAAATTAACTAACCTTAATTACTTTGAAGAACCCAAATTAAAAAACAAGCAACCTGCAGCAAGGGGAGGCAGGGAGGAGGCGGAACTGCAGCAAGGGGCGGCAGGGAGGAGGCAGTGGCTGGAGGCTGAAGGGAGGATGGGGCAGGGAGGAATCTGTAGGGAGGGAACGGCAGGGAGGCGGCGGTGGGGAGGAGGCGGCTGCTGGAGGCGGAAGGGAGGAGGCGGAAGCTGGAGGCGGTAGGGAGGAGGAGGCGGCAGGCGGCAACAAATGGGAGAGAGAGAGAGGCCGGAATGGAGAGAAGAGTACGTCAGGCGACGGTGCCGGCGGCTGAGGAGGAGGAGCACGGCTGAGGAAGTGAGGAGGAGCTTGGTGAGAGAGAGAGAGAGAGGCTGGAATGGAGAGAAGAAAAGATTTAAGGAAAAATGACTGTGGGGGCGAGACAGTGAAAACGATAGGGTTTTAACCCTTATTCTCGACGGAATTCGATAGCTCTTAAGTCCGTCGAGATTTAGATATCCTCCACTGACCTTCTGTCTGCCTTAAGTAAAATTTCGTCGAGGTTGTGCTTGGCAGTGGCGGGAAAGCTCGCGCCAATGGGCTAATGCTATCTCCGACCGAATTCGGTCGAGATTATGGTAATTACGACGGATTTAATTGCGATCGAATATTCAGTCAGTAATAACATAAAATCGAAAAAATATATTCCGTCAAAAATAATTCCGTCGAAATTAAGCTGTTTTCTTGTAGTGCACCTGAAATTTTCAAAAATTTAAATAGTGGTTAAAATTGCTTAAAATTTTCTTTTAAAAATACTAGAAAGCTGGTTTTCTGTCCAAAATATATCAGAGATACCAAAAACTTATTTTTTTATTTATCCACTAAGGGTATTGAAAAATGATTATTTTTAGTGGCCTAAACTATTTTTATTGTCAAGTTATGCATGATTAATTTGTTGTTATAAATTGTGTATTATTCAAAAAATTCCAAAAAATTTTCAGAATGTTAACAACTTGTTATTAGACTATATAAAAATTTTTGGTAGCAATAATATGTGTTTGACATGGTGTTGTATATTATTTGGAATAAAATGAGTAATTATGAAAGCACAATTTATTTTTTATAAATTGTATATTATTCAAAAAATTTCAAAAAAATATCGGAATGTTATTTAAGAATAAATGATATGTTTAAAATTTTCTGGTAGCAATATAAGGTGTTTGGCATATTTTTGTATATTATGTGGTATAATATCATGTTTAATTTAATCATTTTAAATATTTAGAATATTTATATGCAATAGTTTTTTATCCATTCTTTAATATGCATATAAAGAATTATTTAGAATGCCATGAACACTTATATATGCTTGAATTTAGTGGGAGGAATTTAAGAAGTTTTTAAATTTTATGCATATCTTTGCACTAAATAAACAGAAATAAAATGATTAAATGTACACGCAAACTGTGATTCCCAAGCTTAGCAAAGTTTCCTTTTTGTGTTTATAATTGATTAATTTAGTAAGTTTATGTTATGTGGCAAAGATAAGTTAATACTGTGGTGAACTCTTAAAATTTTCTTGTAACATTCTCTCGATCGTTTAGATGGCTTCAAAGAAAATTATTGCTGATCTTAATAAGGGAAATCAGTTCGATGGGGATAATTATGTTGTATGTCATCGTAAGGTTCGAATGATTCTTGAGGAGTTAGAAGTGGAAGAGACTCTAATTACTAAGAAAACTAAACCGACTGGTGATAATGCTGAAAATGTTGAAAAGCTATCTGCCTTTGAAAATTGGAGCAAGGAAGATAGAATTGCTCGCAATACTCTCTTGAGCAGCATGAACAATGAGTTCTTGTTTGTATACGAAGAATTCTCGACTGCTTATGAGATGTGAGAAGCTCTCAAAACGAAATTCGGAGGCACCTCACTGACTAGGTTGTGCGACTTAACTATCAGGTTTGATAATTTTAAGAAGGAGGTTGATCATTCAATGAAGAAATGCCTTTGAATAATGTCAAACATGATAAAAGAGTTAAAGGCTGCAGGAAATGACTTATTAGATGAGCATCAGATATCAGTTGTGGTACGCTCATGCCTAGATAATTGGGAACATATGCGGGTTAACATGACCCATAACTCGAATATCAAAAATTTTAAAGATATTCGGCGTCACTTGGAGCTTGGGGCTGAGCGCTTAGAAGCTGCTAAGCCATCCAAGGAATATGTTGCTGAGTCTAGTTTTCGTAAGGGGAAACCCAAGCGAAGAAATAATGGAAAGAAGGTTGTTACTGCTGCAACTCCTGCTCTTGCGCCTAAGAAGGCATCAAATGTAGGTGCCAAGAGTAAAAAAGAGAAAAGAACTGGCAAGAAGGGCAAGACTAAAATGGCCTGCTACAAATGTGGTAAAATGGGGCACTTCGTTCGTGAATGCACTGAGCCGAGGAAGGTACTTTCTAGTTTTGATCAAACTATGTGTAATGTTACTTCTAGTACTTTTGTTGCTCAATCTCTCTATTTGTGGATTGTAGATTCCTGAGCAACGGACCACATAGCCAGAGATTGAGCTGGGTTCGTGGAGTATCGCTGCATTTTGGTTGGCAGAAAAGTGTACATGGGGAATGACACTAGTGTAGACGTGCTAGGAATTGGCACTTACAAAATAGAGATGCAAGGATTCTCAACATTAATTCTACGTGATGTGCTTTAGTGCCGGATGTCCGGGAGAATTTATTTTCTGTTCTTGCTACTACTTTAAGACATGGTTTTTCTGTGGTTTTTGAGAGAGACAAAGTTATTATTTCTTATGGGACAAATGTTTGTGGATTCAGTTTTATTAATAATGGTTTGATGGCTTTGGATATTATTAATTCTAGTTATAATAATGATTCATATTCTTGTCTTACTTCTGTTGAGAGTGAACATAGTAGTTCAATTCAATGGCATGCTAGATAAGGCCATATTGGACAAAACAAGATGACCAGGTTAGCTCGAGAAGGTCTTTAAGGCCCACTCACTAAGGTCAACTTGCCTACTTCTGAACACTGCTTAGTAGGTAAGTCTACTAGAAAACTATTTGGTAAAGCCACAAGGGCAAATACACCATTGCAGCTTATTCATTTTGATATATGTGGCCTAATGAATGTGAAGGATAGACGTGGTCATTCTTATTTCCTCACTATGATAGATGATTTCACGCACTTCGGACACACAATCTTAATCTCTCATAAGTCAGAAGCACTTGATTGCTTTAGACGTTATTTGATTGAGGTTGAGAATCAATTGGAGAAAAATGTTAAAGCACTCTGGACTGACCGAGGTCGCGAATATCTATCTGATCAGTTTAATGAATTATGTGAGGAAAAAGAAAGCATCAGGCAACTGACAAATCCTGGTATTCCGTAACAAAATGGTGTAGCGAAAAGAAGAAATCGAACACTACTTGATATGGTAAGATCTATGATGGCGCAAGCTAATTTGCCTATCTCCTTTTGGGGGGATGCATTATTAACTGCGACACATATACTTAATCAAGTACCTTCAAAATCAGTACAGTCCACCCCATATGAATTGTGGACCAGCAGAAAGCCTGACTTAGGCAATTTGCGGTCATGGGGATCTACAACTTATGTTCACAACACTTCTCATAAATATGGGAAGTTGGGCCCAAGGGGTAAGAAGTGTATCTTTATAAGGCACTCTAAACACTCTAAATGCTATGTGTTCATTGGTGAGCAGCCTGATGGGACTATATCTGAAATTGAGTCACGAGATGCAAAATTTCTAGAAATGGTTTTTCCAAGCAGAGGTAATGTTAGCAAGGATAAAGACTTTTATGAGATGGAGGAAGAAAATGGCGCACCTAATCAGATGGTTAAGATAAAGAAATCTAATCCTTTGGCTCCAATAGAAAGTGAGAGTGACATACTTTCAAGTACTCTTCCATCAAATGAAGAGTCGCTTGTTATTCAATTGCGAAGAAGTCAAAGAGGCAATATTCCACGTCGTCTCTTTGAGATTGAGGAAAATGCATTTATGACTAATTCGTAAGATCACGACGAACCTCGATCTTATCGAGAAGCTATATCATCTGCATCAAGTGAAAAGTGGAAAAATACAATGGATGAGGAAATAGAATCTATGAGAACTAATCAAGTTTGGGACTTGGTTGATCTTCCGAATGGGTGATGAGTGGATTTTATACCTACGAATCGGTAATCGTTATAGCTTGATTTTGCGTGTTTTCGAGTACTTTTGCCTATCATTTCTACTGGGTGTATACGTTTATGTGCAAATAATGAAATGGAGGCGAGAATAGCTTTAAAAGACAAAATTGCATGCTATATGTCTATTCTTTAATGCTTATTTCTCTTATTCTGTACCTATTATACTTATTATTCTTGTATGGTTATTTTAGGTACAAATGAAGAGGTCTGTGACATTGGAAATAATTTAGAAACAAATTGAGTCTTGCCGGACCAACTGGGCTGACCCAATTTGGCAATGGACCAAGAATTCATCAAGATTAAAATAAGTGGGCCAAGGTTATTATGCATATGGCCACCTTTCAATTCAATCAAATCCATGCAATCCTTATTAAGCTAAGTGGGTCACGCATATGTGGGCAAGAAGGAACAAGGAGCAGCTCACTCAATAAATTAAAAAGGAGCTGCTCAATCGCGGAAGCATGCAAGCAATATGAAAAGAATAGGCTAGCTAACTTGTGGGCCACACACGTGTTTGAGAGGGCTGCTCACGAACTTTACTTGCAATCAAAATATATGTGGGTCATGATTTGTGTTATGTTGGTGGGCTACGAATTATGTGACATAGCAGGTTATGGCTTGCAAAGGAATATGGGCCAGCCATACAACACACTAAGCATGTATGCTACAGATGGAATCAACATGGGCAAGTAAGTGGGTCAAGTACGAATGGAGCAGCTCACAAGGCAAGATGGGCCACGAATTTTGTGAGTTGGTAGCTTATGGAATCAGCAAGTATATGTAATCCTCATTTAGTTAAGTGGGCTACGAGCATGAGACTATAAGGGCAAGCTAGATCTGATTCAAGGGAGCAGTTTAGTGGATACATATTGGTATTATGTAGTTTATTAAGTGGGCTTACTATGTTTACTCTTATCACACGGAATGGAGCAAGTGGAATGATACATGGGCAAGTTTCATTAGGCTTGTGGGACACTAAAGAAGGAAGTTCCATGCAGGATTTTGTGCGGCTGGGCAGTGCTTCGCCCCGCTGGGGTGGGGCTTTTACAATGGAACCCCCCGCTAGGGCGGGGAGGCGCTAGTTGTAATGCTGATTTCCATTCTTGTGTTGGACGGTGGTGAACTAGGAGAGATAAGGAGGGCTGTGCTGTTATGATATAAATAGGACTCGTATAAACATATTAAAAAAATACCTAGCCACCGTAAAAGGTCCGTAAGGACACGAAATTTGGGATCTAAAAACTTGAAGAGGAGAATTGAAGTGGAGCATGATCGGATGAACGCGAAGCAAATTGGAGACAGTAACGACAGGAGTTTTATATTCCTATTTTTATCGATTCATATTATCTTTGTATTCGTTATGATTAATACTCTGAGGATTATGGATTTTTATTCGTTTAATATGAACTAATTATCCTTTTAAGCCTCTGACGGATCTTATTATGTAATGTATGATTAATTATTTTTAAATTCAGTTTATGGAGATTATTCCCATATTATTTACTATGAGTGTGCGTAATCTATATAATTGCCTGATCAACAATTATCTGTTATTCTGTATGAACTTGAGAGAGAACATATAGGATTAGAACTAGCCATAGTGACATATGTTCGTGAATTCTGCGTAGATGGAATTCATGATTCGTGTTTAGGGTAGAGATATGCCTTTACGCCATATGTAATCTTATAGAGAACTTGATATTAAACTCTCTTTAATTATAATTCACATAGAGATATAGTGAATTAGTTAATTAGGGTGTCTTGCTTAAATCTATCATCTGTGGATGTAAGTGAGTATAGATATTATGCATTGAGAGGTGATTTTATTTGCGTTAGTGTTCCTGATTAATAATCTGGGGTAATTGAAATAAACTGGGGAAAAGGATATTATCTGAAGTGAAATAATAAGTGAAGTTGTAGGCTTAATTCTCTCAATTTTGTTAAATTCTCGATTTAGTGTGCGATTGCTTTCATTATTAATTTAATTATAAAAATATCCTTTAACCGTTAGTTTGATAAAGCTAAAATATTATAAGGTTGGTAATTGTTTGATTAAATAGTAATTATTGTCTCTGTGGGTACGATACTCGATTTATCACTTTATTACTTGTTGACCACGTACACTTGCGTGTAGCGTGTAGAAAATACCCAACAATGGACGAAAAGCTATTGGGAACAAATGGGTTCTCAAAGTTAAACGCAAGTCGGATGGTTCCATTGAAAGATATAAAGCTCGTCTTATCGCCAAGGGTTACACTCAAAAAGAAGGGATTGATTATGAGGAGACTTTCTCACATATGGTGAGATTTGCCTCGATTCGTCTCTTATTAGCTATGGTTGCATATTTGGATCTAGAACTATACCAAATGGATGTAAAGAATGGAGAGCTTGCCTAAGAGATATACATGGAACAATTAGAAGGTTATATTGAAAAAGGTTTTGAGCGCAAAGTTTGAAAGCTCAAACGTTTCTATTATGGCTTGAAACAAGCATCTAGACAATGGTATCTTCGGTTTCATCGAGCAGTCATTGATGATGGGTTTACGATGATCGAAGAGGACCATTGCCTATATCTCAAAAGGTCTAAAGGAAAGTTTCTTATCCTTTTAATGTATGTTGATGACATTCTACTTGCTGGGAATGATAGGGAGATGATAGTCGCCACTAAAAGGTGGTTGCCCTCTAACTTTGAAATGAAGGACATGGGAGAAACATTACATGTTCTTGGAGTAAATATCTTCAAAGATTGATCAAGAAAGCTTCTTGGTTTGTCCCAAGAGACTTACCTTAAGAATGTTCTTGAATTATTCCAGATGAATTACTGTAAACCAATTAACACTCTTATTGAAAAAGGTGATGCTATTGGCCCTAAGCATTGTCCTACCTCTCCCAAAGAAATTGAGAAAATGTCCCATGTTCCATACGTTACAGCTATTGGAAAGTTAATGTATGCAGTTCAATGCACACGACCAGACATAACATTTGTAGTTCTTGTTTGTCGATGTTGGAAAATTTAAGAAATACTGCGGGTCAGTTTATAACACTAGTTTCCTCAAATCAGTCTTCCTAAGTTATCTCTACCCTTATTCTTTTTATTGCAAAAAGGTTTTGAAGGATTTTTTAGGAAAGAGGCCAACATGTGTATATGTTGACGATTTGATTTAAACAGAGTCGCCAGTTGGTAGTTTTGAAAATGGTTGTAACAACTCAACCGAGTTTGATTTGAAAAGAGGCCCAATTGCTGGACACTATCGAAACTTGATCTTTGAAATCGAAGTTTTGAGTTCAGGGGCTTGGTTAAGTGTGGGGAAGGTGTTAGGCACCCCACGACTCCCGTGTAAACACGGTACCGCAATCTTTTCAATATTTCCCTTAAAACTGGAATGCGTGAGTGAATGCTATTTGAAAATTGGGCCTTTTGATTGATTGAAAGCTTTGATAGGCTTAGTTGAGCCTATATACGAAGGGTTTGATTTGGTTTTGAAAATTAGTCTTTGTTTTGATTTGCAAAAAAACATTTAATTTGATTTGCAAAAGCTTTTGAATTGAATTGACAGTGATGTTTTGAAAGCTGTTTATCAAACCCCTACGTTGACATAGGAATTAAAGCACATCGCCACTTTTAATTTTATCTTTTATAGCCTTAAGGCTGCATGCAACTGGTGATTTGTCGGGCTGCGAAGCATCCTCAACCACAGAAATATAAATTGTCGGTCTCCTCATGGGTATGAAAACCATCGGAGGGACGCTGACACGACAATCCATATTTTTCACTATATTGAGACCTTAAATATGGATAACCATTTTAAGGTATGTGCATGTATATTTTACAGAAAAACTGGCAGGGTACATCTGTAAATCGAAGTTTGTCCATCGTGCGAATCAGATTCTGATCAGTTTGATCATGAATCCCACGATTCCTAGGCTCACATATGAGTGGCTAGAAAACCTGCATAGTTCAAATTTGTACAGAAATAGATAAATAACTCAAGATAGCCAGAACCAGGGATTCATTCAGTAAATCCTGGTTCGCACGGCCGAAGAGTCTCGTTCCCAATAGATAGCGATCTAAGGGATGCGAGGTTGCGTTTGAAGCTGAAACTATAAAAATAACTAGATTTAAAGAAATCTCAGCCATTATAGCTTCCAGGTTCTGTCGGAACCTGTTTGAACCGTTAAAAGCTAGAATTGGTGAGATTTGGATAAATCTAGTCCACCCGCAGAAAAATCAGTGCAAATTCATATACAAATGATTGTTAAATGCAGCAGTTGAATAAATTAAATAAAGCAACATATATAGTTAAATATATATAAAAGCTGTAAAAGGGCGATGGGTTTTCACTCGCAAGCCAGGACTGGAATTGAAATATATATATATATATATATATATATATATATATATATATATATATAAACTGTAAATAGCCACGAAATAATCCAGCGTATGACAGAAATATATATATATATATATATATATATATATATATATATATATATAAACAGTAAAAAGGGCGATGGGTTTTCACGCCTGTGCCCGTATTGGAATTGAAATTGACAGAAAAATAGTCACCCAGTGACTGAGGAGAGCACCCAGTATGGGGAAGTGTTCAAAAGCAGTAAAATGGCCACGACATAGTCCAGGCCGATTGAAAATATAAATATATATATATATATATATATATATATATATATTGACAGAAATGTAGTCAACCAGGACTGATATGAGTACCAGTGATGGTGAATGTTGCTTATATATGCGTAAATATATATAAAAGTGGTAAACTACCTCGGATTTGAAATCTGGGCTTGACAGAATAGAAATGTTAGTACATTTACAGTTAAATATATACAAAAGAGGGCCAAACCCGGACTGGGATGATAACCCAGTCTGGCGAAGTTGCCAGAATGTGCGTGCTAGTGCAATGAAGTTACTGGAGCTAGGGGATTGTCAATCCGAGTTGTAGAAATGTTGAAAACGGAGTTTATGTACAAAAATGTATCAAATTTAGACAAACACGGCCACAGAACTAAGTTCCGGGCATATTTAGAAGATGAAACTTTGTGTGCAAGTGTAAAGTAGTGCAAAGTAGTAGTATTGAGTTTCTGATCGTAAAAATACTTATAATGGACCGTAATGCGGGCTTTTTGCCTAATCGTAGGCTTTAATTGCCCAAATCTACTGGTGGTTTTTTGATATGTGGTAGTATATGGGTATAGCTACGTGTTGGAGTCAAAATATTTGGGTTTGGAAGAGGTGTAAAAGTCGGAAAATCAAACTGGCAGGGCTTCGCTGCGTTTCCGAATTCTCTTGAAATGAACGAGGGCACGTTTATTTATAGGCTAGGGAGCCTCCACTCTACCTGCGACATTCGTATGTAGAGCTACAGCTCCCCTAGGTGGGGCCCACATGCCCGGCTTGGTCTTTTCAAAGTACGTGCACTCCGAGCAATACGATGTCTGGTCGAAAACTTTCTAACTTTTGATCTGAGCGTCCGTTTGAGGCGTGTGATACCTTTCCAAAAAGCTCTCGCCGAGAGTGTCTCAATGATATGGGAAAAAAATATTTTCCGGGTCTAGGAAGACGGGTTCATAACCAGGTCTTTGATTCCCTGTAGTTTGTCCGTCGAGCTGTCTTGCATAGTTGCCACTTGGGATCGTTGTTAGGATTCATTCTGACTTTGGCGGCATCAATTTGGCTTGAGTTTGACCAAGTTAGTCGAGAGTTGATGAAATGACTGTTATACCCCTCCCGGGGCTGCCTATAGTGTCGGCATGGTTGCTGGTTGACTTTCGGGAGCTGATTCTAAGACTTGGATCCCAGTCGAGTCTGTTTGTCCCCAGTGTTGCCTCTATAGCTGACGTGGTCATTCTAGGTTTTCTTCTGGAAGTGTTGTGGTGCTTCAGGTTTATGTCCGAAGTTGACTTGACTTCCCCGACTGATGCCGGGGCTGAGCTGTACTTCTCGGGTTGCTGTCGGAGCTGATTTGTACCTCCCGGGTTGCTGTCGGGGCTGATTTGTACGTCTCGAGTTGCTGCTGAGGCTGCTTTGACATCCCGATATGGTTGATCGGTGCTGTGGTTGTCCCGATATCGATGATTGGGTTTGAGATAATATCCCGATATTGAGATTGGGGATGATCTGACGGTCCGATTGACAATCGAAATTGAATTGACGGTCAAATTGACGATTGGATTTGACTGGAATTGACCGACATTGGGGATCAAATTTAGGCTAAAGGACCGGCATTGGTGGCCAGATTTAGATTAGATGTCTGGTGTCGGGACCGAGGTTGTCTTGATTGACGGTTTTGCCCTCCTACAGTGTTAGTATTGGGCAAGGAAAATTTTGAGTGTCTACAGATGCCCCACTTTATCATGTCCATATAACATAGTGGAATGGATAGGATAAAGATTAGTAGACACCGAAAATAAAGAGTGCCAGAGCTATTTTGATGCTGGGCGTCTTAGAGTAGAATGGGGCTACTTTTGGCTGTGTGCGTTATCACTTTGCTGGGGATGACGCTATCCGGTATAGCCATTGATGGTATTAGGAAGTTAACGCAAGCCATTTTTGCCATTCTCGGCGGTGGATGACATCATTCACGATAATTTGTTTGACTCTGACGAGTTTGTTGAAGATGATTTATCACAGATTTTCCCGTATTGACCTGCTGGGGATGACGTCCTCTGCAATAGCTTCGTAGATTATGAGGGGGGGAGCTATCACAGATTTTCCCGTCTTGATCTTCTGGGGATGACGTCCTCTGCAATAGCTTTGTAGGTATTGAGGAAGTTGCCAGGATTGATACTACCTCAATGATCTTCTTTGAGGATGTGTATAAAAGATTCCATCATCTGTCCTTTGTGAAGATGGATTATTATGACTCTCACCCATAGATCATCTCCCAACATATCATGGGACTAGTCTGAAGGTTGAAATTAACTTTGGTCGGCACCCGATGCTTCGCTGGACTAGAACCACTGACTGAGTTGTTATCGGTCAGTATCCGATGTTTTGCTGGACTGGAACCAACGGCTTAGTTGTCACCGGTCAGTACCCGATGCTTCGCTGGACTAGAACCACTGACTAAGTTGTTATCGGTCAGTATCCGATGTTTTGCTGGACTGGAACCAACGGCTTAGTTGTCACCGGTCAGTACCCGATGCTTCGCTGGACTGGAACCAACGGCTAGATTGTCACCGGTCAGTACCCGATGCTTCACTAGACTGGAACCAATGGCTGAGTTGTCATCAGTCAGTACCCGATGCTTCGCTAGACTGGAACCAACGGCTGAGTTGTCACCGGTCAGTACCCGATGCTTCGCTGGAATGGAACCAATGGCTGAGTTGTCATCGGTCAGTACCCAATGCTTCATTGTACTGGAACCAACGGCTGAGTTGTCATCGGTCAGTACCCGATACTTCGCTAGACTGGAACCAACGGCTGAGTTGTCACTAGTCATTACCCGATGCTTCGCTGGATTGGAACCAACGGCTGAGTTGTCACTAGTCAGTACCCGATGCTTCGCTGGACTGGAACCAACGGCTGAACTGCTTCGGTCGGAACCCGAACTTCGCTGGGGCTGAGCCAACGGCTGAAACTGCTTCAGTCAGAACCCGAACTTTGCTGGGGCTGAGCCAATGACTGAAACTACTTCGGTCAGAACCCGAACTTGGCTGGGGCTGAGCTAACGGCTAAAATTTCTTCGGTCGGAACCCGAACTTCGCTGGGGCTGAGACAACGCCTGAAACTGCTTCGGTTGGAACCAGATATTTGTTGGGGCTGAGCCAACAGCTGAAACTGCTTTGGTCAGAACCCGAACTTTACTGGGGCTGAGCCAACGGCTAAAACTACTTCGGTCGAAACCCGAACTTTGTTGGGGCAGAGCCAATGGTTGAAACTATTTTGGTCAGAACCCGAACTTAGCTAGGGCTGAGCCAACGACTGAAACTACTTTGGAAATGGCAGTTTTTGGTAGTTTTGCGTAATTTTTGCGTAGTTCTTTTGCAGTTTGATTTCTTGATCTGCAGAGTCCCTATGTTGACGGAGGGAGGCTGGGAGCTCTATCTTGGAGAGCGTGCCATTCGGAGCATCACAGGGGAGATCCACATTCCCATTGCTCCTCCTACTTGGCATCAATGGCCATTGTCCGTGCCTTTGACAGATATCCCTTTGGAAGGTATAGACGACTTTAATCTATCAGAGGGCTCATACAGCTAGGCAGCCTTTTACAGTTGGTGGAGTCCTCGCATTATCGGGGCTCAGACTCGTGCCACTCATTATATGGCAGACATGGTGTCGGGGTCCGTGATGTTGACGGACTGGATAGCTTGTATTAGAGAGCCTACTCATGCAGACCAGATAGAACATCTGACCAGGGAGTTGGACCAGGCTCGTTTTTTTATTAGGCACCTTGGCCGAGATCCATCAGAGGCATCCTCATTTGACCCATCCAGCTCTAGAGTAGGCCCCTCTTCAGGTCCATTCAATAGCAGTAATACAGGGGTAGATCCTCCCTTATACCACCCATATATGCTTGATCCCATCAGCTTTGTGTAGACAGAGGATCTGGAGCAGGTCGATCGGTTTGATACCGAGGTCTTTGACTTCCTGTGATAGCTATGGCAGCTATATTTTCTGTCAGCCACTGTTTTGGCTATTCGGCGTCTGTGCAATCATTTTGATAGACCACTGTATTAGCTGGGTGGTGGTGCCCCATTTCCCTGTATTCTTCCTTTCACTTTGTACCAGGATATAGAGATGATGTATGCAGTAGATAACTTTTTGTAGATATTTCTGTCATCTTTATCTGATGCATCATGTTTATATCATTATCATCATGCATGTATCATGTGTATGCATTCAGATAGCTGCGATTTAACTTAACCTCTGGACGATCTTGTGATACGGTGCTATAGATGACGACGTCTGCAATTAGCCGTATAGAGCATTTGCCACGGTCAGAGGTGGCTGCATCGTTGCGATCATGGTATGATTGTCTGCCTTTTCCAGCTAGGGGGATAGTTAACCAGATGCTGGGGCATTCGATGGCCCTTATAGATTTCAGGGTTCCAGACGGCTTTATTGATGGCGTCCTACCCTTATGGGTACCGGAGAGACAGGTATTCCGCATTGGGCGGTGTGAGCTTTCGCCTACTCTGGAGGAGTACCAGAGATTTACTGGCTTGGATTTAGAGTCGCCGTGTGCTCGGACGGCTATCAGTGATATGCGGAGACCGTTTACTCGGCTGTTCGATCTTCAGCAGAGCATAGTCATGGATGAGATAATTTCAGGGCATGTGATCTCCCTTGACTTCTTGATAGAGCGCTATGGTGAGCTTGATAGCTGCGACCGTCACGTCGGGGATTTTGTTATTTTCGTAGAGGATTGGAAGACAGCCAGGATAGACATTTTGTTGATGTGCATTGTGGCGTATGTTTACATGCCATTGCGTTTAGATCACCTTGATGTGGGATTGGTTGTTGTAGTCAGAGCCCTTAGGCAGGGTAGTACCATTATCCCTATGATCTTGGCGGAGACTTTGAGGTCGCTCACCTATTGCAGTACCCATCCAGCGGGGTTTTTTCGGGGCAGCTTGGTCGTGCTGTATATGTGGTTGATGTCACACATAAGATCGATTAGATCATTTAGACCTCATGCCTATTATTTTAGCCACGAGATATCCTCAGTTTACTCTTTTTGCCCGCCTAATTTTGTCGACTCAGAGTCCTGGTTAGCATTTTTGTCAGATATTTAGCATCCGTTAGCAGTTTTGTTATGCTCAGGGATGGCGACCCCGTTTTGCTTCATTACTCATGCATCTGGCATGGACTATTTGCCTTTTGCAGGATTGAGGGGTGTGACTACTTATCATCCCTTGGCAGTTATGGAGCAGTTTGATCAGTGGCAGAGTATGCACCATTTTGAGGATTCTGCTGATCAGAGGATGTCGACTTCATCAATGTCACCGGCCGACTTGGTTAGAGTTTATGAGTGTTGGACTCACATGGAGAGGGCTGAGTTCTCCAGTAGACATCCGGGTCATTCTTAGGAGTATTCTGCATGGTTAGAGGCAGAGACCGCAGTCGTAGTAGCAGAGCTTCATTTACCTCTGCTTGCGGATTCTGATGAGGAGGAGCCCATGGAGGTTCTAGATTCTCCTACTGAGGATGAGCTATTCACAGATTTGGCGGTAGCTTTGATTAGTGATCCCCTGGTTATTCCCACAGGGACAGATCCAGCTTTGTCAGATTCTCTATTCAGGATGACCTTTGAGAGAGATCCAGCTAGAGCGCAGCTGTTAGCTTCCCTGTCTGGCAGGGATTTAGCTTTTGCTGAGAGGGATGGTCTCAGGACCGCCTTGGATACTGGATTGATTGAGCGGGAGGAGATTCGTTCAGCTTTAGATACTGCCATTGTGGAGCGAGATGAGGTTCACTCAGCCAGAGATGTAGCATATGTTGAGATTGAGGAGACTTTGATTTCTCGGGATGCAGCTTTTGTAGAGAAGGATGAGGCTATAGCTTCCCTTGATTTCCATATTGCTGATAGTACTACTCTCCGATCTTACACCCATGGTTTGGTTATCGAGACGAGTGCTTACATTGATGACCACAGTGCCACCTTGCAGATGACTGTGGATGTTCTTATCCGTATGGAGGCTGAGTGGACTACTCTTACAGATGCTCCTCCATCCTCAGAGAGAGATGCCATGTTGGCATTGCTGACCCGCTTGTCCTTGGGTCCATAGACTAGCTTTATTTTTCCTGCACAGACTAGAACAACCATTTTTGTCATGTACAGGGCACTATGTATATAAAGCAGTTTATATATCAGAGAAATATATTTTTTGAGATACTTCCCTGCTTAGATATGTATTGTCATCGCTGAGTGATTACCACTTTCGTCATGACTCACAGTTGTTGATGCATTTTGAGCTTCTCCTTGATGGACTGACAGTTGAGGTGTCAATGGAGTTCCTCAAATGGGTCTGGTAACCAGACAGCTTGACAGCATTTAGCTTTTATTTGTCTCTGGTGTGTTGGAACTGGTCTTCCATTTTTTTGTCTTTTCTTAAAGGTCAAACCGCGCTGTAGAAAGCTGCCTACATACTCTCGGGTTGAGGGAGATCAGGTCATTCGTAGTTCTGGTTGTTTAATTAAAGAGGCTTAAAAAACGTTTATCTGAGGTTTGAATTTGGTTCGATGAGCTTTAGAATTTGATGTTGGAATTTGCAAGTTCTTTAGATTTTTGCTTGATTTGACCGCACCATAGATGGTTGCCTACGTACTCTCGGGCTGAAGGAGATCAGGTCATTCGTAGTTCAGGCTTCTCTAGTGAAAAGCCGAACCTGATTTGATTTGTAGGACCTGGATGCGGGTATGCATATGCTTCAGACGTAGTACTTTTCACAGTTTTTGAATTGATGAGTTGGGGAAATTCGTTCCCATCCATTACTTGTAGCCTGATGGCTCCCCCTGTTCGCACTTCCTTGACAATGAAAGGGCCTTCCCTGTTTGGGGAAAATTTTCCTTTGGCTTCATCCTGATTTGCCAGGATTTTCTTTAACACCAAATTATTTTCTTTGAATTGCTGAATTCGAACTTTCTTGTTGTAGGACCTGGCGATCCTTTGCTGGTATAACCGTCAGTAGAAAATGGCTGTGGCCCCTTTTTTGTCTATCAGGGACAGTTGATGATATCGTTCTTGCAACCATTGATCTTCGTCCATCTGAGCATCTATTAACACTCGTAAAGATTCCATCTTTACTTCTATGGGGAGGACTGCTTCCATGCCACAGACTAGTGAATAGGGGGTAGCCCCAGTAGAGGTGCGCATTGACGTCCTATAGGCTAACAGGGTGAGAGGTAGCAGGTCAGGCCAGTCCTTGTGATTGGCGGACATTTTCTGCATGATCTTCTTGAAGTTCTTGTTGGCCGATTCGACAGCACAGCTCATCTTGGGTCGATAGATGACGGAGTTGAGATGCTTGATGTGGAACTTGGCACACAGTTCTACCATCATTTGGTTGTTCAGGTTTTTGACGTTGTCTGATACGATCACTTTCGGTTGTCCATATCGACAAACGACATTATTTTTGATGAAACTGATGATGACCACTTTTGTGACTTTAGGAAAAGAGGCTGCTTCAACCCATTTGGTGAAGTAGTCGATCATGGTGATGATGAACCGATGACCGTTGCTAGCTTTGGGTTCGACTGGACCTATCACGTCCATTCCCCATATAGAAAAAGGCCATGGTGCACTCATGCTGTGCAGCTCATTTGGAGGAGCGTGGATGGCATTTCCCCGTGTTTGGCATTAAAAGCATCTCTTGACGTGATCATCGCAATCAGCTTTGAGAGAGATCCAGTAATGTCCTGTTCTGATTATCTTTTTAGCTAGCAGATGACCGCTCATGTGTGGACCACAGACTCCGCCATGGATTTCATCCATTAGTCTTTGGGCTTGCTCCTTGTCGAGGCATCTTAACAGGCCTATTCCAGCATCCCTTTTATAAAGTGCATCTCCGCTCAGATAGAACTTCATGGCCATTCTAAGAATCCGTTTCCACTCTGATTGGCTTGCACCAGCGGGTGTAGATCCATCACGGAGGTATTCCTTGATGTCTTGAAACCAAGGTTGCTTGACAGGAGGTATTTTGTCTGATACTTCTCTAATGTAATTCCCGTACATTGGAGCTTTTTGATTTGTGAACTGGATGTTGGGAAACCCGCTCCTGTTGGATATGCGGATTAATGAAGCCAACGTTGCCAGTGCATCGACAAAGTCATTTCGACCCCGAGGAATGTGGACAAAGGTTATTGCTTTGAACTCCTGGGACATTTTGAGGACTTGCCGATGATAAGGCAGCAGATGCAGTTCTTTTGTGAGATACTTGTCGGTGGTTTGTCTGATGACCAACTCGGAATCTCCAAAGACCAATAAGTGTTTGATACCCATGGATTGGGCTAGTTTAAACCCCAGTATACAGCCTTCGTACTCGGCCGTGTTGTTGGTGTTGCCAAATTAAAGTTTGGTAGCCACAGGATATTGATCACCTATACCAGAGATAAGGACTTCCCCAGCTCCGGAACCTTCCATGTTTACCGCTCCGTCGAAATACATTTTCCATGGTTGGACTGTATTCTCTGACTGGAGTTGTTGAATTGTCATGATCCCATCATCTGGGAAATATATCTCCAGGGGCTCGAACCCCCTGAAGGTGCTTTTGCTAATTGATCTGCAATGCCTTGGCATTTGATATACTTCTGAGTCATGTAGACAATGTCGAACTGCTATAGAATCAACTGCCATTTGGACAGTCAACAATTTAACATTGGTTTGTTGAAGACGTATTTGAGTGGATCTAGACGGGATATGAGATACGTTGTATGCCCATGCAAGTAGTGTTGTAACCTCATGGCGGCCCATGCTAATGCACATCACGTCTTTTCGATCAGGGTGTATTTCTGTTTCCCACTGTTGAATCTTTTGCTGATGTAGTAGATGGCTCTTTCCTTGCTACTATCATTCTTCTGTCCTAGCATACATCCCATGGCATTAGCATTGAGGGACAGGTACATAAATAAGGGGACTCCATCCCTCGGAGGTACCAAAATAGGTTCTTCGACAAGCTTCTTTTTAATGGCAAGGAAGGCTTGTTGACAATCCTCATTCCATTTGATGGAGGAATTCTTCCTTAACAGCATGAAGATGGGCTCACAGGTTGCTGTGAGCTTGGAAATGAACCGACTTATGAAGTTGATCCTTCCTAGGAATTCTCATATCTCCTTCTTTGTACGAGGCACGGGCATTTCAAAAATGGCTTTGATCTTGGCAGGGTCTAACTCAATGTCCCGATTGCTCACTAGGAATCCTAGCAGTTTGCTTGCCTTGACGCCAAAAGCTCATTTGGCGGGATTTAGCTTGAGGTTGTACTTGCGCAACCTATTGAACAGCTTCTTGAGATGGTCTATGTGATCATCCTCCCTCCGGGATTTGATGATGATGTCGTCAACATAGACTTCTATTTCTTTGTGCATCATATCATGAAAGAGGGCCATCATGGCTCACTGATACGTTGCTCTGGTATTGATGAGGCCGAAGGATAGTCGTCGGTAGCAAAAAGTTCCCTAGGGAGTGATAAAACCTATTTTCTCCCGGTCTTCTTCAGCAACCAAGATTTGATGGTAACCAGCAAAGTAGTCTACGAAGGAATATATGCCGTACTGCGCAGTATTGTCAATCAGGATGTGGATAAAAGGTACCGGGAAATTGTCCTTGAGACAGGCTTTGTTTAGATCCCTTGTAATCCATGCAGACTCGTACCTTCCCTCCTGGTTTAGGCACGGGGACTATGTTTGAGAGCCATTCGGTATATGTTGATACCATGATGATCCCGACTTTGAATTGCTTAACGATTTCTTTTTTGACTTTGAGACTCTACTAAGGTTTCAATCGTCTGAGCTTTTGTTTGACTGGTTTGAACCCTTCTTTGATGGGCATTCGATGGATGACAATGTCTGTGGATAGACCGATCATGTCTTCATGCGACCATGCAAATACATCCTGGTACTGTGTTAGGAGTTCGATCAGGTTGGCTTTTTGATCTGAGGTGAGGTCTAAACCTATTTGGATTTCTTTGATGGTTTCGGAGGTTCCTATATTGATGGTGGAGGTTTGGTTGAGGTTTGGTTTGAGTTTTTCTTCGACCCATTCCTTGATCTCCTCTGGCACCTCATAGTCATCTTCATCCTCTTGATCAAGATTCGTCAAGTCGAAGCTCAATCTTGCATCATAGTTGGAGTTATGTTGACAGGTTGGCATCTCATCAGCAGAGACACACATATCCAATGCCTGGGTCTTGAAAACAAAAATGCTTTCATTAATATATACAACTGCTTAAATACACATAGCATTTGTAAAGCATGACAAAAGTAACTGCTCCAGCTGTGCAATCAAAAGTAAGCAGTAAATGAAAGCATGATTAAGGGCAGATTGACTGTCTGCCCCTTTACCCTTTTCGACTGAGGCAAGGGACACTGCTCCAATTATCCAGTGTTAGATCCTCATGGATAGGGTTGGTGCTGGAAGTGTGCTCGTCCGTCTAGTCTTGAATGGCAACTTAGACATCCTTTAGGATATGGCCGAGGCTTTTCTGTGGATTGTTCCTCTGTTTGCTGTGAGGAAAGTGAGCACAATCCTTATCGTCACTATCTGGGAGTTCATCATTCATCCCCTCGTAGTTGATAATGACTTTCATGTTAGCAAACAGGTTTCATCCTTCATATAGGATCTTTTCTTTTCCCTTTTCGCTATCGGCCTGAGGCTTGAGGGCTTTCCTTTCATGGATAGGTATAATTGAAGGAAATAGCATGGCTGATTCCCCCATAGGGATCTTCCTCGTAGGTTTCACCCATCCGGCATTTGTGAGGTTTGGGAGCAGAATTGTGGAGGCTTTCACTTTGGGATGTTTGTGTGGATTCCGGTGGTTTAACCTGGATGAAAATCCCAGTCCTGCTCTTCCCATCTGACTTGGGATTTGAATTGGCATCTTAATGTCGTGCTTATTTTTTTATAACCCTTTTCCAGGCTTAAAACCCGCAGCTACCATTTCTTGGCCCATTGTCATTACTTCAGTGGAAATTTTAGGCTTCAGGGCTGGTGCCCCAATCAATAGATATTGAATATCGCTCACCTCGAGATCTTGAAAACTTGCAGGCTCAACCCCGTCATCCAGGCTAATCACTGGCATATCCCCATGTATGTGGGTAGGATATTCTGGTTCAGCATTCACTGTGATAAGGCTGCCGTTGATAATGTACTTGAGTTGCTGATGGAGGGTGGATGGAACAGCCCCGACCATATGGATCTATGGCCTGCCCAACAACAGGTTGTATCCGGTGGCTATGTTGAGCACCTGGAAAGATACGTAGAAGGTGTGTGGACCAATTTCTAGAGGAAGCTCGATTTCCCCCATAGCCTGGCAGCGAGATCCGTCGAAAGCTCGAATAACCATGTGACTGGCTTTGATCCGGTTTGGATTGATCTTCATTCTTTCCAACGTGTCGTATGAACAAATGTTGAGGGAAGATCCTCCATCAATAAGCACTCCTCCGATCACGTATCCGGAGGACATAACGGCTATATGCAGGGACTTGTGGTTGCCCCTTCGCTTAGCCGGGATATCATCGTCTATGAAGGAAATCACATTGTTGTTGAAAATATGTTCTATCACGTGACGAAATTTCTCTGTGTCTACCGTGTGTGGCAGATGAGCTTCGTCTAGTACCTTCACTAGGATGTTACGGTGATCCTCTGATGATAGGACCAAGTCCAGGATGGATATTTGCTTGGGTGTGTCTTTCAAGCTTTGCACTATCTTGATTTCATTGTGTCCCATCTTTTTGAGGAACTCTTTTATCTTTTCTTCAGCCACCTTTTCTTTTGCTTTGGTAACTGGTTTAATCACCCGCTGAGGCAGGTACAATGGATTATCCTTTGACAGGATGGAGATGTTGTTTGAAGTAGAGCTTTCAATGTCCCCGTAATTCCATGGGACCTTCTTCAGACTGAGGATTGGATATTGAGGTCTGAAGGGCAAAATTAGAAGCTGAGGTGCAGCCACCTTCACAGGATTTTGTTTGTCTTGGACCCGTTTACTTGTCAGTACCAGGGGTATGATGATTGATTCTTTATCGCAGGATATGACAGCCACTGTGTCCTGATACCATGCATCGGGGATCCAGAGGCTATCTTTATTTGTCATGTCAAGGATTTGATCTCCTCTGATTAGGTCACCTTTCTCAATTAGGTCTTGAATTAGGTTACGAAGTGCCCAGCATTCTTCTGTATCATGACTGGGAGAGTTGGAATGGAACTGACATATTTGGTCAGGTTTGAATTTTCTGGATTGAGGGTTCAGCGGAGGTAGCAAGTTTTCAACCATTCCCTCGTTGATCATCATTTGTAGGATTTCTTCCATTGACTGGTTCAGATTGGTGAAATTCCTTTAAAATAGGAACTTCCTACCTACTTGGACATTTGCTTCTTTGATCCCCTTGTCAGTCCAGGGTGTAAGCTCACAAGTCCGGCTATAATCTTGATTAGAATTAACTTCCGCTGGAGGAGAGCGACTGCCTATAGATTGATGGATTTGCTTCAACATCTTTCTGGTGAGTTGATGTTGGTAGACGACCAGTTCAGCCAACTGCTCGATTTGTTCCTTGATAGACTTTATTTCTTGCTCTATCAGGAATTATTTTTCAAAAGCTTCCCAACTTATTGGGCTGATGTTGTTGGATTGAGTGGATTCTTTAACATAGCAGAGGTATTTGGATCCTTCTCCACTTGAAGTGTTGATCATGTTGACACTCTCTTCCTTGTGCCGTGGGAGAGGGTTATCTTGGACATGCATTTGATCGGGCTTTGTGACCACAATTTCCCCGCTATCAATCAAATCTTGTATTTTGTGCTTGAGGGACCAACAGTCTTGAGTGTCATGGCCCGGTGATCCAGAATGATAAGCACATTTCTTGCTAGGGTCGAAGTTCCTTGCATTAGTGCTAGTTGGCGGAAGGAGTTGGTCAATCTTCTTCGAGCTGTCAGAAATTTGAAGACGTTCTCGAGTGAATCCCCTAGTGGGGTGAAAGTCCTTCTGTGTCTGACCTCTATGTTTTTATGGAATGAAGGATTTGAAGGCTGTGTTGTAGCTTGGAAAGGGGTATAGTTCCTCCTTTGAATGGGTGTATTGTTTGAATTATCGCTTGAATTTTGTCCTTGTAACACCAAGGAAACTTCTTCATCTTTCTTTTTGTAGACCTTCCGGGGATTACTCCCGTAAGTTTTGGATTGGATATGCTCAACAACAGCTTCGAGTGTTGTTAGGTCTTTTATTTTCCCGGACTTGAGTCCCATTTCGGCCATTTCGCCGTGTTTGATCATTTCAGAGAAAGGTTTTCCTATGCTTGCCAGGACCCTTTCATAATAAGGAGCTTCTTTAATATTGATGAAAGTCATGACTATTTCAGATTCTGTCATGGCGGGGGTGACTTGTACTGCGAGTCGTCTCCATCGCTGGGCATATTCTCTGAATGATTCAGTGTTATTCTTCTTGATTTTGGTAATTTGATACCGATCTGGAGATAGCTGAGATTGAAAATTATACTGACTGAGGAAGGCATGGGCCAATTCTTCCCAACTGTGGATTTTGGAGTTGTCCAGACGGGCATACCAGACTCTGGCTTCTCCAGTTAAACTCTTTTGAAATAGCTGCATTCGAAGTTTCTCGTCCTCAGCATAGGATCCGAGTTCTCCGATGAAAACTTTCAAATGTGTGTATGGATCTCCCAACCCATCATATTTCTCGAACTCTGGAGTTCTGAATTTCTCAGGATAACGAGCCCCGGGGAATATACAGAGGTCAAAATAATTCACACTGCCAAATGCCCCAGTCCCTTTAATAAACCGGAGAGTTTCTTCCATTTGTTGCATTTTCTTGAGAAGGTCACCAGCTTCCTGTTCTTTGCCTAGGATGGTGATTTTTGGAGTTTTGTTGATTGTATCTTGGTTTTGTGGTCCAGGAATCTGAGTTTTGGAGTTTTCTGTATCTTAACCGCCAGCACCATTACCAGATGCTCCTGGTTCTGGATGAGTTTGAGATTATTTTTCTTTTAAGGCCTTGCTTCGCTCTCGAAGGAAACCAGCTAGCTCGGCTATCTAATTTTTCAATCCTTCGAACTCTTCTCTAGACACAGGGGTGGATTCTGGTGAAGCACTTGAAGCCATGTCCGTAGATGGACCGTGTGCTTTTCTGGCCTTTGATCTAGTGATAGGACCAATTTTTCCCTACCTACACCAAATCGTAGGGGTGTCAGTTTCCTGTGGTAGGTAACGACTGGATGCAATTATGATGTGTGTTTTAAGTTTATCCGGCAAAATCGAGGTTAGTTGTTTTGATGGCAGGATGACAGGATATTTGACAGGAAAGTAAATCTTTCATTACTGTCATTTACATTGTGCTCCTTAGTAATTGGAGACTTGACATGAAATTAAAAGAGGAAGGCATGAAGAAGCATCCCGTCGGATTCGGTTGATCAGAAGCTGACCTATCCTAGGTTACTCTCGCGGCTTTTGTTTAGGCATGAAGGTTCCCAGATCATCGCAATCTACTAGAAGGGAAGTTAATCCGATCATTCAACTGGAGTGAATCTGGGTGGTGCATTTTCAAGAGGTAGCCCTGGAGACTTAGTCGTCCCCAGAGTCCTTACTTATCACCGACCGGGTTAGCCTCCTGGTGGAGGGACTCACAGCATACATTTACATGCATTGACCTTACCGCTTATGTATGCAATGACAGTTTGTACGAAGCACTAATAATATGGGTGCAAAGCACAAAAGCATTCATTCTCATTCATTCAATGTAAAGGCATAGCATTCGTACATTCAAAGAAAGACGCAGCATTCATTCATCCATTGATTGTGGAGACGCAGGATTTCACCCATTCAATAGTTTTGAAAGGGAAATGTTTGAAAAGATTGAAAGTGGCCTAAGGCCTCTACTGTCCCCAGCAGAGTCGCCACTTATCGACGTTAGAAAATTTAAGAAATACTGCGGGTCGGTTTATAACCCGAGTTTCCTCAAATCGATCTTCCTAAGTTATCTCTACCCTTATTCTTTTTATTGCAAAAAGGTTTTGAAGGATTTTTTTAGGAAAGAGGCCAACATGTGTATATGTCGGCAATTTGATTTAAACAGAGTCGCTAGTTGGTAGTTTTGAAAATGGTTGTACCAACTCAACCGAGTTTGATTTGAAAAGAGGCCCAATTGCTGGACACTGTCAAAACTTGATCTTTGAAATTGGAGTTTTTAGTTTGGGGGCTTGGTTAAGTGTGGGGAAGGTGTTAGGCACCCCACGACTCCCGTGTAAACACGGTACCACAATCTTTTCAATATTTCCCTTAAAAATGGAATGTGTGAGTGAATGTTGTTTGAAAATTGGTCTTTTTGATTGATTGAAATCTTTGACAGGCTTCGTTGAGCCTATATACAAAGGGTTTGATTTGATTTTGAAAATCAGTCTTTGATTTGATTTGCAAAAAAACATTTAATTTAATTTGCAAAAGCTTTTGAATTGAATTGACAGTGATGTTTTGAAAGCTGTTTATCAAACCCCTACGCTGACATAGGAATTGAAGCACATCGCCACTTTCAATTTTATTTTTTATAACCTTAAGGATGCATGCAACTGGTGATTTGTCGGGCTGCGAAGCATCCTCGACCACAGAAATATAAAGTGTCGGTCTCCTCATGGGTATGAAAATCATCGGAGGGACGCTGACACGACAATCCATATTTTTCACTATGTTGAGACCTTAAATCTGGATAACCATTTTAAGGTCTGTGCATGTACATTTTACAGAAAAACTGGCAGGGTACATTTTAAATCGAAGTTTGTCCATCGTGGGAATCAGATTCTGATCAGTTTGATCATGAATCCCACGATTCCTAGGCTCACATATGAGTGGCTAGAAAACCTGCACAGTTCAAATTTGTACAAAAACAGAAATAACCCAAGATAGCTAGAACCAGGGATTCATTCAGTAAATCCCGGTCCGCACAGCCGAAGCGTCTCGTTCCCAATAGATAGCGATCTAAGGGACGCGAGGTTTCTTTTGAAGCTGAAAATATAAAAATAACTAGATTTAAAGAAATCTCAGCCATTATAGCTTCCAGGTTCTGTTGGGACCTGTTTGAACCATTGAAAGCTAGAATTGGCGAGAATTGGATAAATCTAGTCCGCCCGCAGAAAAATCAGTGCAAATTCATATACAAATGAATGTTAAAAGCAGCAGTTGAATAAATTGAATAAAGCAATATATATAGTTAAATATGTATAAAACCTATAAAAGGGCGATGGGTTTTCACTCCCAAGCCTGGACTGGAATTGATATATATATATATATATATATATATATATATATATATATATATATATATAAAAACTGTAAATAGCCACGAAATAATCCAGGCTATGACAGAAATGAAATATATATATAAACAGTAAAAAGGGCGATGAGTTTTCACGCCTGTGCCCATATTGGAATTGAAATTGACAGAAAAATAGTCACTGTAACAGATGAATTTTTTTTTTTATGATTCTAGAGACAGAATCCATTTAAGGAGAGAAGATTGTAATGATTGAGAATTTTATGTATTAATTGTAAATATTTATTGAATTAAATAAATATTTTATTGAATTTATTTGTTGAGATAAATAAATAAATTATGTGATTGTGTGGACTGATTTAATTAAGAGTAATATTTAATTAAATTGATGGGTTAATAATGGTGTAGCATAATTCTAATAGTTAAATTAGATTTAATGTTATGTGCTAAGTGTTGATAATAATTTGTTACATGAATTATGTTTAATAAAGGAATTACAATTGTGTAACAATTCGGTATTATGTGTTTTTATTAATTAATGAGTGTTAGTTTTTATTTAATTGAATTAGAATGTTGTGATTTAATTAAATAAGTGTAGTATTTAATCTATGAATTAGAGATTTATTAAAAGAATGGAAAAGGGTTTTAAGTGGTTTTTTCAAATAAGGCCTTAGCTAATAAGTTGTTTTTAAAGATAAAGGGTTTGCTAAACATGGTCTTAGGCTTTTTAAATTAAATTTTTGTAACCTATGTAATAAGTGGTAGTTAGTATAGTAATTAGTATATTACTTATTAGCTATATTAATATTATAAGTTATATATATATATATATATATATATATTATATATGTATATGTATATTATAATATATATCAGATAGTTAGTACGTTAGTTTTACAAACAAAGAAAGAAAACAAGAGAAGAGTTATCAGAGAAGAAGAAGAGGAAGAAGAAGAAGAAGAAGGGAAAGCTTTGAGAAGACAAAGCAAGCCCCATCATCATCATCATCTCCATCTCTCTCTTAATTCAAACTAGTAAGGTTATAATCTTAACCCTAGAATCAATTCATATGTGTTGTGTTTTCTTCTTTGTCAAATTGGGTTTGTCATAATCATGAAATTATATGTATATATGGTATTCATATGTTATTCATATGTGATTGTATGCCATGAAAGGATTTTCAGAAATCAATTGTTGTAAAAACAAGTTTTAAAAGTTATGTTCTTCAATATTTTTTAGTTTAAAACTTCTTTTTAAAAGTCTTTTTGTGAAAGTTTTTGAGTTTGATATGTATATGGGATGTGTACATATATATATATATATATATATATATATATATATATATATATATATGTTTACATATGATTTGTATAGTTGTTTAAGTGTTTCAATTCACAAAGATGTGATGAAAACTATGAAATCATGTTCATAGTGTTTGATTATGAAGTTATTTTGAAAATAGTTTTTAAATTATCAAAGAAATTGATGAAAGCATGAAGTTATGTGTAATATGTGATATAACATGATTATATATGAGTTATATGGTTGTGTTAGCAATTCAATCATGTATTTTTGATAAACAAGAAGAATTATGTTCATAATGATTTTCTGTGAACTAATTTCTGAAAAATGACTTTTGAAACTATCAAATTGATGTTTGATTTTGAGTTATTGTTAAAATTGATCATGTATTATATTAGTATGTTAAGAATAGAAGTTATTACAATTAGAATTACTTGAATTGATTGAAAAACGAATTCGTAATAGCAATTTCCGTCAAGAACGCTTAATATTGTGTTTTTCTTTGAAAATCATGAAATCTTGGTTTTGATTATGTGATGTATAGATTTTATATGTTATAATCATGTTAAAGAGTTTAAAATATTGTTTGTATTAAGTTTCATGTTTATCATGTTGGAAAAAATCGAATTCGGTGTGAAGGAATAAGCCAAATTATCTTATTTTCCACTAGTTCGCGAACCAGCCCTTGTGCCAGATGGAGGACCCACCCCAGCTGGGTTTTTGCCCTTGGGGGACCTGCCCCAGCGAGTTAGCTTGCTGTTCAAAAAAATTTGGTTTTTGGTTTTTTAGTTTTCATGCCCCGTTTGTTTGGCTAACTTATTTTTATGACTTGGAAAGTGAAATAGGTAATAAGATAACATGCTTTTGATATGTTTAAGATAGATTGAAGTATTTCATGAATGTGTTACATGTGTGTGAGTGTGCTACTTTCTTAAGGTACACAACACGATTGATAGCGTTATAAGCTTATTAAATGCATGTCGTGAATGTAGACTCACGTATTTGACTAGTTAGCAACCAATGTGGTAAATTACATTGTGAGTTGGACCTGGATATGAAGTAAGATGGTTTAAACGTTGTAGTTGGATACTAATAGACGTTTTAAACGTAATGTAATGTGTAGGGTAATTATGGAAGTGACTGTAGTTATTAAAGTATAGCTTACGCTTGGGGCAAGTTTCCTATCTCTAAACTTATTATTGTGCAAGTTTTCTAATCCTTGTTCTCTTACGTTAAGCAAGTTTCCATTTTGAACTTGTGGTTTACTTTGTACAATTTGTTGTATTCTAATATTCTTATTGCACAAGTATTGAAATATTATTGAGGCATTGTGATCTTGACTTAGTTGTTCAAGCAAGATCTACTTATTCTTTCAGTTGCTTTGAGTTACTTCTAAAGCATGCCTATCTATTATGTAGATTTGTTCTATATCTTGCAATTGGTTCATGATTCTTATATTATCGAACTATTAAAGTACTATAAGTTGATTCAACTACTCCTAGTTGATGACAGTTGAAACTCTAAAGTTCCCTTATCTATCCAAACCAAACTTTCTTTGGTGTGGACTTATATTCAAATACTGAGAATGAACAACCCTAATTACTAGGGGACATTATGCCAAAGCGTTAAGATGGTTGTGGACAATTCATGGTACAAAGGGTTTATCCCCCTGAGTACGAGTTAAAGGTCCATAGTCTTATTGACTATTAAAAGTTAAATAGAAATATTTATAACCTAGGACATTGTTCAAGGTCGTATGACCCTCAGATAGATTCTATATTCGAACTTTAAAGATGATGAAAGAATTATTATTCAATTCTTATTTTGATGAAAGTAAAGTTATTCAAACTCTTTTGAAACTATTCATATATGTCATATCACTGTTAAAATTTTAAGTGAGCTTTTGTTTGCTCACTCTTGCATGTTTTACCGCCACTTGTAGTTGAGACAAAGAATGTTAACATACCGTCAACAAGTAAAGGAAAAGAAAAGATGAACAAGTGAAGGCTTGTTGTTTCAAGTTTTGATTGTAATAAGACTTAGTCGATTATGTTATGTTTTATTTTCGCATTTATTGTTTGATGTTAAGGTTTAGTTAACCCTGGGATTTTATTGGACAAGTTGTAATCCTTTATCAAGGAAGATTTTTATGAAGGTTGTAATTTACTTTGCAATTCTTTACTTTTGGGTAGATGTATGTTTTAATTAGAAAGTGAACACCAAATCATGTGGAAACGAAGTACCCGGATTTGGGGGTGTCACAGGTTGTTATCAAAGCTATAGGTTATGAACCTTAGGTGGGGAAAAAAAACCTTAGGTAGTAGCCTTATAAGAAGATCGAGAAGATAGTGGTGATAGGTAAAGATAATAAACTACCTTATATGCTATGTGTTTACGTTTAGGTATTCGAAGAGTAACGATTCGATATCACGTAATAATAAACATTAAAATTCTTTTGTCAGGATGATGAACATTGGAGAATCCAGCCAGACTAGAGAGGATATACCTCAGGTTCCTAGAGTGGAAGAGCCCCGAGACATCCATGTTGTCTGGGAGCAGCTGGTTAGGAGAGAGCCATCTCCAGTGATCACCGTAGCTGGTCGGGAGCATGAGCTGACACCTATTCCAGAGGAAGAGGACGAGTACGAGTCTGAAGAGTAGGAAGAGGAGGAAGAGGTTCCCGAAGAGGAATTTTCACCTCACTCTGTTAGTGCTGAGATATACGAGGCAGTTTACGACAGTAATGTGGAGCTTTATGGTCGAGTCGGAGAGCTCGAGAAAACCATCTAGCAGCGGGACAAGACTATCGAGGATATGGCTAGTGACCTAGGAGAAGCACAATGGAACCTAATACACGAAGAGAATGATCGAGATGAGGCAAAAGTCAAGCTAGCAAAGCTGAAGCAAGATATCCAAGAGGAGTCGACGAAGCGTTCCAGAGCTGAGGAAACAAGCTTGAAGGCTATTCAACGAGCCGATCGAGCTGAGAACGAGGCTGAAACCAAGAGAGCCAAGCTAAGGGAAATAGAATACGCTTTCTATACGGCCATAGATAGGGCCCAGGACCGTATCTTCTATTACCCAACTCAGTTCCAAGGCTTACTATAGTATGTGGTGGACCGAAGGACAGCGTTTCGGGTGATGGAGGAAGAATGTAGAGAGGCTGTGTGACGTCTTAATATGCATAGACATTAGAGCTTTTAAATTATGTGTTTCCTTTTGTAATAAATAAATGTAAATTCTATAATTTGAGATAATAATGTGATAAAGTGATAGTGAAGTCCTGTAACTTGTTCCAGTTTAGGAAAGATGATGTAAATAGCAGGAATGCTATCTATCTTATATTTTTTAAAACTACGAGTAATGAATACAAGAAGTTTATTGATGTACTATGTGTTCATAAATGAACTAATTTATTTAATTGTTTAAGTTTAACTTGAATACTTAAGAATTGAATAAAGGAGCTTATAGTAATTTTTCTTAATAGAAAATGCCTTCTAGAAGAAGACCAACACGTCAAAACCCCGAGGGTTAGACGAACAACAATAACGATGAAACAAACCCTAACTCGGTTCAGCAGTTACTGAACTTACTGACAGGAGCAATGGCAAATTAGTCGCAAGTGCAGGCCACGACGTTCAAAGAGTTTAAGGCAGTAGGACCGCCGGAGTTCAAGGGATCGACAAACCTGATAGATGCTCAGACGTGGGTTATGGAAATGGAGAAAGTCTTTGACGTGGATAGGGTTGGTGAAGACCAGAAGACAGCATTTGCGACTTTCATATTGAAGGTAGATGCTAGTTTCTGGTGGCAGGCGAATAAGAGCCGAGAAGGTGAAGGAGTAATAAGTTATCACTTGGAATCAAGTTGTAAGTTGAACTTAAATAAAAAGTTTAACAGTTGAATTTAGAGGTTATGAAACTAATCGACATCGTATGCATAATGTAATGTGTAGGACGTTGAGGAATTAAATTGTAACTAAATTTGTAGCTTGCGCACGAGGCAAGTATTCTATCCGTAACTTATTATCGTTAAGCAAGTTTCTTATCTAAACTCTTTAATTTGAATAAGCGTTCTATTCCTTATTCTTATGTCAAGCAAGTTACTAAATTCAAAGTTACTTTTATTGTGCAAGTTTTCTATTCTTGAAATAATATTATGATGCAAGTTCTTATACTTGTTAATCAAGTTGAGATTCTACATGAGATATTATAATACCTTTTAAAGCATGATTCCAGTTATACAATACTTATTCAATTGTATACTCTTTAGAAGTTATTATTCAATTTGAATATCGTTTATTGTTGAACCTTGTAAGACTAGCGAACCCTTATTGCTTTGACTAGTCCATAGTTGATGAGCGTTCTAAATTCTAGAACTGTTATTGAGTTTATCCAAACCAAACTTCCTTTGGTGCGAACTCTGATGTCAAACTGAGATGAACAACCCTTTTGATAGGGGATTGATGATGCTTTAGCGTTGAGATATTGTGCACAGTATTGGTACTAAGGGTTGATCCCCCTAAGTACGAGAAGTAAAGTCCATAGTCTATAACTGTTAAAGGTGTAAAGATAAACATACTTGACAACCTAGGACATGGTTCAAGGTCTTAGGACCCTCAGATGTATGAGAAGTAGAGTCCATAATCTTATGACTGTTAAAGGTTTCAATTATAAACACTTGACAACCTAGGACATAGTTCGAGGTCTTATGACCCTCAGATGTGCTTTTAATTCTTGTTATTCATTCTTGATTCAAATGCCGAGTTTCTTATTTAGAAGTCTTTGATTCACTCGCATGTTATTATATTGTTGTTATATTATTATACTTATGGGCAACCATGCTCACTCTTGCGTAATAATAATATTGCAGTTAAGAACGAAAGATCTGACGAGCCTTCCACTAGCAAAGGCAAGGAAAAAGTCAACAAGTGATGAAAACTTGTTTAATTGATAGTATTTGTTTAAGACTTATGTTAAAGTTGTGTAAGACTTATTATTTGTTTACGTTTCCGCATTTGAGATTTAAGATTAAGTATGACCTGAGATTGATTATGTATTAATCATTTAGATGTTGTAACCCCATAAGGGGAGATCATGGATTTATTTCTATCTATTGCATGGTTTGCATTTATATTGGGTAGATAGATAGATGATATTTGTACAGTGAACACCAAATCCTGTGGAATTGAAGTACCCGGATTTGGGGGTGTCACAGGTTGGTATCATAGCTGTAGGTTATGAACCTTAGGTGGGGGAAAACCTTAGGGTAGTAGCCTTTTAAGAAATCGAGAACATAGTAATGATAAACTCTTATCGAGTTCTAATAAAGATAATAAATTAACTTATGTGCTATGTGCTTATACTTATATACTTGCGAGAGTATCTATTAGCATCACATAATAACTAAGACTTAAAATTGATTAGTCAGGATGTCGGATATTGGAGGATCCAGTCAGCCTAGGAAGGTGGTACCCAGAGTGGCTATTGAGGATGAGCCCGAGACATTCATATAGCCTGGGAGTAGTTAGTTCGACGAGAGCCATCTCCTTCGACCACATTTGTTGGTCGGGAGCATAAGCCGATGTTTGACTTAGATTAGGACTCTGAGGAGATTGAGATTTAGGCTGAGACAGCCGAGAAGGAGGATGAAGACCCTGAAGAGTTCCCACTTAACTCTATCAATGCTGAGATGTACGATGAACTGTGTGACCGTAACATAGAGTTACGGGATACTATTCAGGAGCATGAGCCAGTTTTTGGTCATGAGAATTAATGTTTTGGATAAGTTAAGTTTATAATTTAGTATAGTCATAGTCTGTAGTTGTATAGATATAGTATCTGGGCTAAACGATTTCGTCAGAGTGCGGCGGTTAATACGAACTAGCGACCGATCTAACTTATTGTGAAAGACAGTGTAGACGAGACGGGAAACTAGTTTGTTGGTTGTTTGTGGAAAACCACTCAGTATACTATATTGAATATTGTTAGAGACTCGAAGTGTGCTAAATATAATGAAACTGAAGAACGACAGTAAAGAGGAAATTAGCGAAGTTTGTCATAGCAGAGAATGCGATTGATAAGGCCCAGGATCGGGTAATGAACTATCAAGTTCAGTTTGAGGGTCTGCTTTGGTATATGTTAGATCGTAGGACGATGATCCGCATTATGGAGGAAGAACGCAGTAAAGCTGTTTGACGCCTTAATAGGCCGTGATAGGAACAGTTTGATTATGTGAAAACTTATTTGATGTTTAATAATGTAAATTCCGATGTGATTATAAACAAAGGAGTATTTTGATGAATTAAATCCTGAAGATTCTTTACTGGGATAGTTAATGTAAATAGCAGTGATGCTATCTTTCGTTGTTTAAAACTTTTGATTAAATAAAATATCAGAGTTATTGTAATGACCCCAAAATTCATACAATAAAATTCTCATTCTCGATCGTTAACAATACAACATTATTCTAACCTTACATCATTATTCGATGAGACAATCACTAAAAATGCGGAATATTTAAAACTTTTATATAATTCCTTATTTATTGTCCTGAATCGCAACCTTTACCATACATATCTTTGATTCAATTCTATTACATGAATCACTTCCTCTAAGTTACTATACAAAGTCTTACATTACAATTATTATCCATATACATCGGATAACTCAACTTTGCAACTTTAAAAAAGACATTACAATCAAAACATTAAATGCATTTCTCATTTACATAAGTAAGCTTCTTGAATTACTATTGAACTCTAACATTCAACTAGCACGTATCATTACCTTGCATTCTTGACCTGCAAAAATGGTTATTTGCAAGAGTGAGCTCAACAGTTCAGCAATATCTAACAGTTTTCATCATCACATAGCACATGAATAACATGCTCAACATACATCTCATAATCGTTAGAGTAATATAGCGTACATGCTTTAATTCACATAACAAATATAAAGATTGAGTTCCTTACTCAATCAAAGTTATTTAACCAAAATAATCTAGTCATAAATTGACTTTAATATTTTATGATTACAACATATATAACATATCATGCTCGCTTACAACATATGTAACATATTATGCAATTTAAAACAGTTCATCAAGTTCACGTAGAAAATAAGAACCGAAAGACTTGCCTGGCTCGTAGATTACCAATTACCAAAAACAGCTTCTAATTATCTGCTTCATGAATCCTACATAACGTATTACCATACACATAAACTACTAGTCACCTAGCAACGCTTCGCAATCGCTTAAGTAAATTCTAATTTACACTTCATAGTTCTCTCCCATTTATTTGACACACACTGTCAAATTTATATGTATAATTTACAATATAAGTTAATTATTACATAGCTAATCCTCATAGTTAGTTAACCAATTTAGGTTAACTCATTTCTCTTTAACTAATAAGTTAGTAATTAATTACCACATAATTAATCACATCACATAATCATATTACATTTTACATAATTAATCAATTAATAATTACATACTCATATTAGATTATAATTAAATAAATTATAATTTAAACATCCACTTTAATTATAATTAATCAATTATAATTACATCTTATAATAATTGAATTATAATTACACAATTTATAATTTAATTTAAACCATTACCTTAATAATAATTAATGAAATTATAATTTATAATTAATTGAACTACATCATGCATTAACTTATAATTTAAACATATTATAATTTAAATTAAAAAATTACTTAGATTATAAATAATTAATTTTAATTCATGCACTTATTAAATTATAATTAAATAAATTATAATTTAAATTACACATTCACCTTAATTATAATTATTCCAAATTATAGTCACATATTAAGTTATAATTACACAAATTATACTTCAAGTTAAACATTTACTTTGATTATAATTAATCAAACTATATTCATTATAATTTAAATTAAACCTTTACTATAATTATAATTATTCAAATTATAATTACACATTATATTTTATTAATATAATTCGTTACTATTATTTTAGCATTTTATTGTATGTTTCAATTCATACAATTTACCACATTAAGTTAACTTTCATGATACAAGCAAAATACACAAAATAAATATTTTTTTTCTTTTCTGCATAGCCCCCGCCGGGGCGGGGGTTTTGGCTTTGAAAGGCCCGCTGGGGCGGGCCCCCTGCAGCGGCTTAATTTTGGTTCGCGAACTATGCACAAAAAAAACCAATTTGGCTTATTTCTCCACATCGAGTTCCGAATTTAGCCAACCAATTACACATAAAACTTTACAGAAGCATAATATTAAAGTTTCTAACAGATTTTACACATTGAATCATTAAAACACATAATCAAAAGCTCAATTCCATAATTTTTGAAGAAAAGCCATTGTTAAGTATTCTTGATGAAATTGAACACTAAACTTTTGTTTTTAAACTAATTCACACAATTTCAAGCATAATAAATAAATTTTTAAACATGCCATTATCATCTATAATTACTTTAAACAAAAATGAACAATCAAACATAAACTTTTGATTTTAAAAGAAAACTATACATTTTTTTAAAATATTTTCTCTGTAACTTCTTGATGAACATGAATCCCTCATGTTCATCATATACACATGGATTAAACATCCTAATTAAGCATATAAATCAACTATAAGCATATATTGACACAATTCATACATATACATCATGTTTATATAAATTTCTCGTTAATTCATATACACACAGAACTAATACTAATGAAGAATATAAAAATATAATTAAAAACAAGGAACTGAGATTATACCCTTGTTGGTTAGGAGAACAAGATGAAGATGATGATGGTGAGATTTTAACAAGGACTTTCTCTCAAAGTGTTCCTCATTCCCTCTTCTTCTTCTCTCTTCTTTTCTCTCTAACTTTTCTTTTCTTTCTTTGTATTTTTGTTCTTCTTTTGTTCTAACTGACTAACATCTAACTCTTTTGTTTTCTAAACTAACGTATATTACAATATACATATAACTAATATGATATATATTATATGTATAATTATATAATAGATAACTCCCAATATTTAACCACCCAATTTAATATCATAATTGCAATTAATATAAAGAAGTTACAATTTGAATTTTAAAAGCCCTAAGGCTTGTTTGGCAAAACAACATTATTTTTTAAAACAGATTTTTTTGTAGTTAAGGCCTTGTTTGCTAAAATCTTTTAAAAACAGTTTTAAGGGCTTTGTTTGGGTAAAACTAATTTAAAAACCTTTTTTATTCTTTTAATACATCCTTTAACAAATATTCTTAATGTTATACTTTAATTAATTAAATCTTATCATAAAAATTTAATTAATTAAAAGTTAACATCAATTAATCACTTAAAAATTATCACATTATAATTACTCGTTAATTATAATTTCATGGAACAATTACCATATAACTTCATCTAATTTAATTATCTCAATTAAATTAGAACTATAACATAAAAATTATTATATGTTAATTAAATTAAATAATTAAATATTCATTTAATTAATATATTACACTTAATTAAATTACTCCATAACCATCACATAATTTATTTATTCAACTCAATAAATAAATTAATTAAAATATTTATTTACTTCAATAAATATTAAAATTAATATATACAATTCTCTTCACACCAAATTATATATTTCACAATATATAACACATATACACATACTCATATTCAAAATATCTCATAATAAGGATTTATTTATTAAATTCTCATTTATAAATTCTTAAAAAATCCGAGTTGGCACAATTATTTGAGATGTTATGTGTTAAGTGTTATCTTAAAGTATTTAAGTTGAGTCTTAAATATTTAAGAATTGAATAGAGAGCTAATAAGCGTATATCTTGAATAGAAATATTCTGCCTAGAAGACCAAACCGTCAACCAGCCCAGGAAGGGTCACTGAACAACAACGATGCCAATGCTAACGCCAACCCCGTTCAACAATTGGTGAATCTTTTGACAGGAGCGATGAACAATCAACCTCAAGCTCCACCAAATACTACCTTCAAGGACTTCAAGGCGGTGGGACCGCTAGAGTTTAAAGGCTCCATGAACCCGATAGAAGCTCAAACTTGGGTTATGGAGATGGAAAAGGTTTTTGACATCACCAGAGTCAGAAAGGACCAGAAAATCGCCTACGCAACGTTCATGCTGAAATCAGAAGCCAGTTATTGGTGGCAAGCAAATAAGGTCCGTGGAGGAGAAGGTGTAATTACCTGGGAGAAGTTCAAGGAGATGTTCTTTGAGATGTATTTCCCGACAAGTTCGCAGAATCTAATGGAGGTCCAGTTTCTGGAGCTCAAGCAGGGGTATATGTCCGTACCAGACTATGCGGCAAAATTCAACGAGTTAGCTAGGTTTGCCACGTATCAAGTACACACGGATAAGAGGAAAGCAACGAGATTTGAGCAGGGACTGAAACCCTGGTTATATAGCAAAGTATCAATGTTCTAGTTGAACACTTTTGCTGGAGTAGTGGAGAAGGCCATCCTCGCTGAAGATGGAAGCGACACGATGACCAAGTATAACTAGGATCAGAAGAAGAAGAAGAATGAAAGCGAAGGAAATAACAAGGATAGTGACAGGAACACAGGAGGAAATAACAATCAGAATAGGAGGTGTACTGACAACTCATCAACTGGAAATCAGCAAGGAGGTCAAAAGAAGAGAACCGAAGCATGTCCGACCTGCGGAAAAGCTCACCTGGGGGTTTGTATGAAGGAGAAGCGGGTGTGTTACAATTGTGGTCAAGAAGGCCACATGGCACCTAATTTCCCTAACCCAAAGAATGGTGCCTGTTTCACATGTGGATCGAAGGACCATTTAGCGAGGAACTGTCCCAAGAAGGGATCTGGAGGAACAGGATCAGGAGGGAACAAGGGAAACAGCGGTGGCAATGCTCTTACTATCACGGGACCAACCGTAACCAACCGATCGACTGTCAGAACGTTCAACATGACAGTTCAGGATTCTGTACAATCTCGCGATATGGTGTCAGGTATCATTCTGATCAATAAAGTTAATGCTTATATATTATTTGATTCGAGTGCTACTTGTTCATTTATATCCGATGACTTTGCTAAGAATTTAGATTTGCTTAAGGATGAGTTAGAATACCCCATGAACATAGAAATTGCAAATAGAGAAATGATCCTTGTTAAGTACGTACACAAGAACTGTAGGATGGATATTAAGGGTAACGTTATGAACGTAGATCATATCCCGATAAGACTTGGGGAATTCGATGTTATTCTGGGAATGGATTGACTATTAAATTATGGGGCTGTAATTGATTGCCTGAAGAAATGTATTAACCTTATGACTCCGTTAAAGGTTGTGTTTTATGGCAGCAAGTCACCTAGACAAGCGAGTTTTTTGACGATGATGCAGGACAGGAAGTTGTTAAGACAAGGCTGCGTAAGATATTTAGCCTACATAGGTCGATAGTCGTAAAGAGAACCCAAAATTTGACGAGATACCAGTCGTGAGGG